>OZ010695.1:13867157-14467157 GCA_963932265.1 Thymelicus lineola
TTAGAAATGACGCTCTTAGGTCTGTAGCGGGCCACCTGTTGTGTCCCAGTAATTATAAAATCATTAAATTTTGAATTTTGCACAGAGATTTACTAATTCTATAAGTATCTGACTATGGATAATAATTCTTAAAATTTTAATGAATTGTGCAAAGTGCTTATAGCTTAGGCTTGTAACGATCAGAAGTAATTACCTCTTAAGCAACTGTGACCAAAAGTGGGTTAATAATAAATTTTTGAGCAAATCCTTGTGAATGACATGTTAATCTTTCGTTTCTAATGTTATCTCGGAGGTCTATATAGTGGATATAAGCTTCATGGATAAATAGATTCTCCTAAAGACCGACAAAGAGTAGTTATCCACCTTCATCCGCTGATCAAATCTCACACCTACAAGACAGTAAAATTTAGCAAGCATAAAATTAAATAGTCGTAATTATGTACGGCTATAACGCTAAATTTTATTAGGTTTAGTTTAGCTGTTTAGCCATTCGTGATACGGCGAGCCTACGCAATATTCCTTTTCAGGTGATTTCTTCAATTAAGTTATAAAATATTTTAAGAATGGGCTGTAATTGAAAAATATTTTAATTTTTACCGTGTTCGATATTGTATTATTTTCGTTAATGTTTTCGTTTCGGTCAACGATACATTATGTTTCTACAACAGTCAAATACATATGTAATACGCGGCACTTTATTTTCAAAATAAAATTCACACGATTATGCATTTAGAGTTAATGAGCTCCATGGGTGCCATTGACCACTTACCACCATAGCTCGTCTGTTCGTTTAAGAACTATTCACATAAAATATTATTCAAGATACCGTGCATAAAGTTTTTAAAAAAAAATTTAGAAAATTAAAGGATGATGTGTGGACTGTGGTGCATTTCATAATTTAATTGACTCAGAAGCAAAAATATCTGTTACATTTGCCCAGTTGCAAATCGAACCCTTAACTCTTAAGGACTTAGATGCTAGGAAATATCGTAAAAAATTATATTGACATATGAATACTTAGGATAGTAATCAGCTTCACATAGGTATTTCGTAAAAATCCGTATGAAATCGATGTTGCAGCATCGACCGAATATTAAAGCTAGCTACAGTATCTCGTTAACTATACACGGTAAGTGAAATTGAACAAAGCCGTTACACAAGGCGTGTTAAGTTTTTTGGCGAAATTTCACACATCAATCCCCGTTGTTATTCTGCCCGTGTTCATTTGCATGTCCGCCCATTGTCTGCCATCGCCGCCATCGCCGCCATGGCTGCCCGTCCACCAGATCGTTACTTGATGTACCTTGCATTCTTTTAAAATTGCTACCTATCAATTTCTTTGGCTTTTTTACTTTCGTGAGTGTCTGTTCTTCATATTAATTACAGTGTTTTGAATGCCGATCGCCCGAATGGTTGGGGGGGCCTGTGTTTATATCCTGCACATTCCTCTATAATAATTATCACGTATTAAGCGAAACTGACAAAAGTTTTGGATAATTTTCTAGTTAGCATGATCTTTATCAATGCGGGGTTGAAAAGGGTGGTGACATATTTACTTTTACGTTTGGTACTATAAGAGCCTTTCTTTTGGACTTCGCTGAGTTTTTACCTACTCGATAAATATATCCTTTTAAGGAAATATCCTATTAGATCTCAGATGACGGCGCTGCATCGAAATTGACGTAATAAAACCACTAAACTGTCAATTTAAGTATTGAGTACAATTCATTAATACATTAAATTTATTTATACTAAGAAGTCATGAAGAAGTAGCCACGTCCACTATCATTAAACGTCAAGCTTGATGGCTTCCGGTCATCGGTAAAGTCACCATCGGCCATGGCAGCACGTAACGCCCTGTAGCAAATGGCTATTAAAGTAACCGCGTAGCATTTACCGCATAGCATCTACTAGGAAAGTGGAATGTAATCTGATAACCACATAAATTAAGAGTAAAAGCTACCACGCTCCCTTTTACAAGAGCGTACTCGCACAAACAACCGGTTTTGTTACTCTGCTTAGACCTGTTACTGACAAGTGTAGCGCAGTTTTAGTGTCGGACACACCTTTGAGCTATCTATGGTTGAGTGGTGCCATACACCTCGGATAGCTGGTCAATAACCCCACTACTTTTACTTTCAGGTGGCACCCGTCCTGCTCTTCGTAATCCTGGTAGGAGCCCAGAAGAAAATCGAATTGCAAGACATCGAGGACGACAACTTGAAGAGCGAAAAGCAGGTGGAGTCAGACGACGGGCCGGAAGCGCGGAGTCAAGCCGAAGAATCGCTGCCTCTAGAGTACCTTAAGAATGGATTCATTAGATACTACGAAGGGCCCGTTGAATCGCAAAACGGTCAATATGTTCAGCAGTATTCAGTCACCGAGGCGCCGGAGCGAGCGTCGGCTACCCCTAAACCTCAGTACGGGCCTTCGCAGATTGCTCAACCCGCTATGGTCGGTTACCTGTCCAACGTCCCTATGCAATTCTACGTGGTTCCGCAGTACTACAACGAGCATGCGCCTAATCCGCAGCACGGAGGACAATACCAACCCAACAACATCGCTCGGTGGTCAGGCTACCAGCCGACGCAAGAGCCGTCGCATAATTACAATGAAGTCCAATACGTGACTCCAACAGGCAAACCGTACGTCCAACAGTACACTCAACCTGTCGCATACGTGTACCCACAGCCGACTATCACCCCGTCCACGCGAGCATCGCACCCGTTGTGGCATATCAGATGCCCGTCATACAGTATTCAACAGTATTGACTCAACAACCGTCGAAGGATTCCTACCAAACGGCCAATATACGCCTTCAAGCGTTGTCGAAGATGTTCAAGATAATGAAATTGATGACCATAATCAGTATTCGGCAAATACGGAAGCTCCCTATGTTAAACCGGAGCCGGAGTTTCCGCGTCACTATAATTCACGAACTCCTTATAGAAATGAGTACAGGACCCGGCCCCAGCGAGCTGCCTCACCCGAGTCCGCTTCTGTTGAAGCCCGCACCGCCCCACTTAAGTCATCTGCCAAAAGCATTACCGATTACTCGTCCAGTCTCTAGGCCGGTGTACGCCACACCAAATATCGTCCCAGCCCCGCTCACACCAAGACCAATTGAGGGGTACGGGCACAACAGGACGTCCCACGTCCCTTGCTAGACTCCTATATACCTTCCAGTGTCCAAGTGGAATACTTGAAGAGAGGCTTCTCTAAGGATCCCCTGGTATTGTACGACCAACTGTCCAACGCCCGCTTTCCCCCTGTTATACCGAGGCACTATGAGAGGGGATTCCTGCCGAACCAAATGTACCATACCGCGGCGGGGGGCGTCACATTTGGCCACCATAAAAGATCACCGAAAGGGGAAAATGTTCCCAGAAAGTAGATGTAGATGATGTAGATGTAGGTAGGTATTGCAAATTGCAAATGTATATACAGTTATTTTAGTAGTTATATTATGTTTTAATAATTTAGGATGCGTAAGTAGATAGTATGTAGGTACGTATTTGTTATTATTTGAATCGTGAAATGACTCGACATTATATCGAAATAAGTTTTACAATCGAACGGTCAGTAATTTACCACATTGTTGTTATTATTACAAATATTATTTATAAAATGCATTTTTTATTAAATATTACCCCAGACGTCCATCCTCCCTTACTCCCGTTAAAACCTGGGAATTGAAAGAAATCCTCAGTCGTGAACATCTCTTATTAACCGCTAAAAATTCCCATTTGTCACCACAGTTCCAGAACATTCCTTTTAACATCTCTAAAAGCCAGTGTTGCCAAGTTAGCCACTTTTTGGCTAGATCTGGCTACATATTTAGCCACAATTTAAGCAACTCATCACTTGACAAGCTAATAATTACTTGTTATTAGCTAATAATTACTTTTTATTAGCTTGTCAAGTCATGAGTTGCTAAAATTGTGGCTAAATATGTAGCCAGATCTAGCCAAAAAGTGGCTAACTTGGCAACACTGCTAAAAGCATTGGGATCCTTGGTGTTGACATTTCGAATGAAGTTCATTTTCGGAACCACTTGGTATAGTAAGGCCAAACTAGCCGGCAAAGAAATTGGGAGTGCTCAATAGAGCTAATCAGTACTTCACGCCTTAAGCACAGGTTGATGCTCTATAAGGCTCAAACAAATTCGACCACACATGGAGTACTGCTCCCACATTTGGGCTGAAGCCCCAGCTGGCCAAGTGGATCCGTTCAATCGAATTCAACGGCGAGCTATTCGCCTTGTCAACGATCCCAAGTTTACAGACGGATTAGAATCGCTTGACTTGACGAGAGATGTAGGCTCTCTCTGCGTATTCTACCGTCTGTATAATGGGAAATGTTCTGAAGAGCTGTTTGGCTTAATACCTGCAGTTAATTTTCGTCACCGCACATCACGTACCAGGTTCCACCAACACTACCTGGATACCTGGCGTTCGTCCACAGTTCGGTTCTCACGTCATTTTCTACCTCGCACGTGTAAACTGTGGAACAGACTACCTGCATCGGTGTTCCCTCTAAGCTATGACATGGGGTCCTTCAAGAAGCGGGTCTATCGTCATCTTCTTGGCCAGGAACGCATTGGTGACGCTCCCGATGTTGCTGATCTCCATGGGTGGCGGTGATCACTTACCATCAGGTGACCCGTCTACTCGTTTGTCTGCTTAAAGCATAAAAAATGTATCCCACTTAAAACATTTCATGTAAAATAGATTGCCAAGATTCACAAGATATTTAAGCTCCTCTTCATGAAAAGCCAAGCAATTAATTCAACAAGTCTTTATGCAATCTTGAGCAAAAAGTGTCGCGTGGCCATGCTATGCGTAATGCGTTCGTTGCATGAATACTTTCATAAAATTATGGTGAAGATAACTACAATGGCCTATCCATTATATAAACCTCAATGAAACCAAACTTGAAGTTGATCTTGAAACGAGGCATTAATAACAGCCAATGTCTGTTTGGCCTTCATAATATTGAGTTTTAAAAAAAACAACAAACACTGTCGTCCGTGACTTACAAATTGGACTCACTGAAAATCAGCGGCGTAGCCAGTAGGTACTACAGTGCTGAGTGATCTCCATTTTCTAGGCCACAGGTGACAGGACACATGCAAACATAATGCAGCAATGATTTTATAATGGTTTGAGACCACTAAAACAATGCATTAGGCACATTCGGTCCATTTATAGTAGATTTTCCACTTTTTCCATACAAAAATTTTAAGATGGCGCATAATAAAGATTGCAACACTGATCCGTCATTGTTATCAGAATTTTTTTAGCGTAGTGGAACACGCTGGGTATTATTATTTAGAAATAAACAGAACGTTTTTAAACACGCCAAGTTTATTTTTTATGTAAAGTAAATGGCCAACCAACGAGCAGACTTGAAGAAAACTGTCATTTGAACTTGTCACTATCATCTAGACATCAGTGGCCTTAGTGCGAGTTTTACATGACATAACGGGCTCGCTAACGTAAATGCGAGTCAGCTATGCTATTGGCTACCGATGCATTTTTTTTTTACACAAATAAGTTAATGCTTGACCACAATCCCACCTGATGGTAAGTGGAGATGTGGTCCAAGGTGGTGAGCACATTAACTTTCTTTTAAATTCTTTTCACTGCCGCCAAATCGGCAGCCAATAGCATATCTGACTCGCATTTACGTAGCGAGCCCGTTATGTCACGTAAAACTCGCACTAATCCCACAGTATCATCTTTCGGTGTTCCGAAGGAATCACCAATGTGTCTCAATTGTATCTCAATGCCTTTTTATAATAACGATAACTTTGATTGTTTAATGATAATGGTAATGCAAAGAACGAGAACTAGCTCACCCTTTTCGAGAAGTAGGGATTGCAAGCATCATATGGACACCCCCTATGGGGTTCGGAAATCTGCTTAGAACGTTGCTTAGTTGCTTTGATTGTGAACATCGAGGCGACCCGGTTACGCTTGTATGAAACGGGACCTCTTCTTGCTTTCAAACATTTGGGGTGCGAAAACACAAATAAACATTTTTTTTATAGGTCAATTTTGGAGGGAGGGTGGTCCGTGGTAGTTGTAACTTATCACTATCACGTGTACCTCTATAGATAATAGTTAGCGGTTAATCTGTAACGAGCGCAGCTTAGAGACATTCAACAGGACGGATATATCGCTATCATTTTTTCCATTGTAGAAAATTGTATATTTCAATTGGATCTTATAATAATAAAAAAAGTAGAAATAGAAGCAATAAACATGCGTACAAAACATCCAAATTACCTCCCACAAAATCCTATACGATATGTAGGGGTAGTAGTAGTAGGTAAATAGGGGAAGGAAATTATAGTGGTACATTATATTTACGATTTAAGCTTAGCTGGTTTTTATTTTAGCTATCAGATTAAAAAGATTTAGCTGGCGTCGCTGACGACGTTGGTTTGAACTATGAACTACCACCACCATCTATCGGGCAGGGAATGAACCATTTTATGAACTATACCAGCGCGGCGCGGCGTTTCACTAACGTTTATACAGAGCCATCTATGCATACGGGCCCTAACAAATGATGCATATAATAATTTTAGTGTTTGTTACCGTTTCATAGATTGCAGTGCTTTAGCATGTTCTGCATGTAGCTTTTTCATAGTGTCAGAAAGTTTGGTCAAACTCCAAACGCACAGAAAGCACAGACGAAGGTTACACGTACTCGTAATACACGTACAATCAAATGCTTGTGATTTCCCACTCCGTCAAATTTTGATGGATGGTGAAGTATTTCATTAATTACAACTTATTATTAAAACTATTACTTAATTACCCTCGGAAGTGCCGGTGGCAGCCACCAAGTTGCCGTCCTCGGCCTGCGCCACAGACACGTTGGAGCAGCTCAGGGTTTCTCCAGATTCTAGACACATAAATGTATATATTATTCTGATAATGAACGAAGCTCTCTTAACACAGCGACTTGAATCGATCAATTGATTGTACCTACCACAGCACATAACCATAGTATTAGCTAGTGTTGTCACCTCGAAACCGTAAAAAATAACTGCAAAATACCGATTCGGACTTTCGTATTAGGCATCCCCACAGTAGGTAGGGTACTGTGTAGGTACGTTACAGCGGCTACTCGAAGAATAAAATCTAGTAGTAGGTACCTCCACTACAGGTACCGTACGGGTGCTTTTTTCCCAAGTACCTAATTGAAAACCGTTCGAGACAAAACGATCACGAAATTCACGAATCACACGTCACAAAGGAGAACCCCAGCTTCCAAAGGGTTTCTCCTTTTCAGCGAACTTTAAACAAATTGATGGATTTAATCGACTTGCATTGCAAGTATTGTGCGCAACGCTAAAGCAGATAGATGTGCCACCAGAGAAGAATAAAGAAATGTATACTTAGATCCTCTTATAATACACACAATATCATTTATACAGCCTTTTTTACGTACACTTAATATGATTGTGATTTGTGATAAAGATGGTGAATTATCTTGAAGAAGTTCAACCGTCGTTACCATGACAACGTACGAAGGAAATGACAATCAGCTGATGAAATGAGGTCACAACATGTTAAAATAATTTCCATTGCATTAATTGTGACCGTTCATAGGAACAGTTTCTACTTTTCTCTAACTGTATCATAGGGTCAGTTATTAATGAATTTATTAGCAGGGTGTTACATAAGCTTGATCAAATTCGCCCTAAGTAGTTACGTATCTGTATAATATTCTTCAAAAATCACTTCCTGATACCTATTAGATGTTCTCGAGAGCCCATTACTTACTGTCCGTGTTGTACCGGCTGTAAGGTAGGCAATTGTGAACAATCTTGGTGTCATGGGGACAAATGGTCTATTATTGTAATCAAATATCGATAACGTTTACTAATGCATTGGAATTACCGGCCGGCGACTTGAACCGATCGGTGTTGGAGAGAAATTTAATGAGAATGAGCCAAGAAACTATTAGTAAATACGAATCAAAATTATAATAAAAAGCTAAGGCAAATGTAGAGCTTGAATTACAATTGTCATGTTGTTTGACTAAAATTTTTGGATTTTCTAGACAGAACTTGGCACCCATAGATCTTAGTTTTTTTTTGAACTTGGCTCTTATTTCCCATTTATATTTTTGATGAGATATTTGTTCATTCCAATCAGGCAATCAGTAAAATATCAAAATTTCAAATGGACCTGTTATGCACTTGAAATTTATTATCCATCTTGAGGGAGTATCTTTCGGCGGATTTTTTGGCGAAAAAAGCTCGGAATTTCAGATAATTTATTCTTGGTTCCGATTATATTTATTGATATGTTTGTCAAATATGAAAAGAATCCGGTTAGGGGGCTCAAGCCATCATCTACGTCCACCCGTGACAAAATATAAATAAGGTTCATTTCATTTCCTCAGCTGTTTCAAGGAGTAGGTACCACCCAGTTTAATTCTGACGGTTCGCATGGTCGTAGGGGTTTTTGTTTTTTTTTATTTGTATGTTTCTTCACTTGGAGAGCCAAAAGAATTCGGGTTTTCCGTTTCTTTATCGCCGACAACATATCTGTGATTGATTGTGTTCTTAATATTCATGGCCGGAAGACAACTTACCATCTGGTGTCTCGTCTGCACGTTGTCGGCTATTCTACTTCCTACTTCCTACTAATATTATAAATGAGAAAGTTAGAGAAGATGTCTGCATGTTTGTCTAAACGATTAAGATGAAATTTGGTACAAACAGATTGTGATCAGGATTACAAAATAGTATAAGTAGGTTTTATCCCGGTTGAATGTTTCGCTGAGAAAATTAAGGCCATAAGATTTTGAAGCCGCGGGCGGAAATAAGTTTTCCATAGTGCAACGATCTTTCATAGGGTTTGGTATACATTTATATAATAAAATCCCAAAATTAATACGTGGCTTGCCAATATAAACTTTCAAAAAACGTGTAAAGACACAATTGTTAGGCAAGGGATATTATAGTGTAGACGAGTATTTAAATGACAAAGACGCATGGAAATGACCAGCTCTGCAACCAGTTCCGCTCAGAATAGTAAATACTTTTGTATTACTATCTTTTTTTGTAATATTTTTTTAAAAGATGTGCTGAGGAGTTTCTTTAGGCTTTTCTTCTCCTTCACGACAAAGCACCTTCCGAAAAGCTAAAAAATGACGTGCATAAGTGTATCAGTGATACCTATATGAATAAAATATTTTGACTTTGGACTTTTTTTTGACATAATAAGCAATATTTTTAACTTCCCTTGCTACTTAGTATAATAAATTAATATACAATATTAACTAGATGTTTTATATTCTGATTGTGTGATTTAAATTATGATACTCGTAATTGTATCTTAGTCGGGAGCTTGGATAAAGCAAGTTAAATTACCTACCATTCACTTTTTCAAGTCATTATTATTATGTTAAGCAATTTTAAGAGTTTATCGCAAAAGAAATTTTAAAATGAGAATTGTAAATGAGATTTAATGGGAATGAGAATTGTAATTGCATGTTGAGACGTGAAGCTTAGCTATCTAAAAATAAGATGGAAACATCATTTTTTTGTCATCGTTCTTACTTTAAGCGAATGACTACTTTGCGTAATACTAATTATAATAAATCTAAAGCAACGCAATCATCTAGAAAATCGTAGGGAATTAACTAATAAAATGATTCTAGAAACCTGTTCTACAACCAATATTTGCCCTTCAATAATATTTAATTGTCAAAGGGTTAGTTCACATTGACACTATTCAATATTTTATTTTTGTAACAAAATTAATAAATAATAAATAAGTTTCATTAATAAATGTACTATCTGTTACATACTTTGCTCTTCTTAAAGATTTTCCCTGTACGTATCAGTTTATTTTATATCTATATATTGACACCCAAAAATACAAATCTTTAGAAAGTGGTCATTAAATTACCCCAGCAATTTATTTACCCGCACACTTCATATAATTTAGGGGAGTGCGTGTAACGAGCTAGATACAAATGACGCACATTATATAAGAGCGTCGCGTCGCGTAGCGTTGTTAAGATTTGACGTGTGACAATTTAGTGAGATCGGTGGAACACACGATCTCATAAATAATGCAATGAAAACGTATCGTTCGGTTATTACACCCGAATCATACATACCGAGCGGTGAGCCGAGCGCTGAGCGAAGATCACGGAGATGCTCATCTGTGAAGGAAAGTGAAAACGGTCGGCGCCCGCACACGCTTCTGTTCATGCGTCATAGCTGGGGTGACCATGTTCTGTTTCATGGGCGTAGCCGGGTTTTAGTATCGAGGGGGGGGTTCAAAAAATAAAACGACTAAAAGTACATTTCGACGGGTGCAACGCATAAGGTCTTAACGCCATTTTTATTGAAAATCCATATTTTACACTATCGTAATTACGTATATGAGTTTTATAAATTCCTGAAATCAGAATTTTAATATTACTTTTAATTAACGAGTTTTAGAAACGCTTATGGTCGTATATTTTGAAAGTTACCACGCATATAGTTGCATTTCACGGTACGACGATATGCGTGGTGCTCTTGGTTCGTGCGAGACCAATCAAGGGCAGTTACGGCCGTCGTATGTCACTGACGGAGCACGCAATAAAGTATGACATTTATTTTGTAAATAATATGAATTCTGAAGTGTTTTACGTTATGATATCAAGTGAGTTGTGATATGTTGATTGTATTACATTATTATAATCAAAATGAACCACTTACGATCATCAAGAATTTTAAAATTAGCACTTAACAAAAATGAAAAAAAATACCTTCTAATGAATCCAGTCAAACTGGTAAGTTATGGTTAATAATTGATTGTTTTTTTATTAAATAGTTAGAAATCATATCGCAATACAAGCATATAAGATTAGATTTATTATTATATTTAAGTGTTTTTTTCGATATTTATAATTTTAATCTAGTTCCACGCATAACGTCGTAATGTTATAGTTACGACGTTATGCGTTGTTTTTTCATTGAAGGTAAGGGTCGTAACTACTACTTACGACTACATGCGTCGTTATTAAATAAAAAAATCTGTGTTCTTATAGTCGTATGTAGAACATACAACGTTATGCTTCGAACTCAATATTAAATAAGACGTTATGCAATTTTTTATTTGCTAAAATCATAAATAAATTTAATATTCTGTGCTATTAATAAGTTGTGGTGGTTAATTAAATGATATTATATCTTTTTTAGAATCACCTGTTTAGCTGAAAACCGAGCATAACTGGAATTTGTACGAGTCAATGGTCGAGAATTCCCAGACTGGGAGCGGTAATTGTAATGATGTCAGAAAATTTCCCAAGAAGTACGACTAGCACTAAATAATTTATATAAAACTAGCTCATATCACGACTTAATCCAACAATAGTACAAAGGCTGAATCTAGACGTAAGAAAACTTGGAAATATTCCTTAGCAAGAAAAGAGCCTAATTCAGATAAACCTAATATTGTTTTGATATGTAAAACGATGTTCCTCAATACTCTCTCTATAGGAGAGCGAACAGTTAATACGGCCATGTCGAAGTGGTGTTCAGGTAGGGAATCTATTTCCCCAGACCATCGTGGCGGTTCGAGAGGTGTTATCATAGATGAAGAGATTAAACCAGGAGTAAACACACACTATGTGCGCAAAAAGTCTACAAAACTTTACTTAAATAGCCGACTCAGGTTTGCAAATATGTTTTCTCTATAAAATGAGTGGTGTAGTAGTAAAAATATAACAAAAAAAGCTAAATCAGCACGACAATATTGGGGTATTATAAATCAAAGATTAAATATTTTTTATTTTACGAACCCAAGCAGAATATTTGTAACGAATATTATGTTTACACGTAAATAAAAATAATATGACAGAAGAATAAATTAATAAACAAAAAAAACACATATGATATCAAAAGAATTAGCAAGAAATTTAAAGGAAAAAGATAAAACTTTAAAAACAATTACAGCATGCTTCGATTTTTAATAAATTCAGAATTGTCCTCATGGAAATGTTGGTTTATTTTATTATAAAATAAAATTATCGGTCCCAAATGTTACAGTTTTTGATCTAGCCAGTAAAGAAGCATATTGTTGCATGTGGCCAGATTAAGTTGTCTGCTTAAACTTATTGAGACTAAAGTATAAGACGGCGGTAAGGAATTCATTTTTTGGTCAGGTAATTGTGCTGGGCAAAACCAAAATTGTATTGTGTTTTCATTTTATACTTATGCTCCTAAAAATATGGTGTAACAATAACTCATTTGTTCTAAGAGCGAGGACATACTCAAAATGAAGCAGATTCTGTTCATGCTATAGTAGAGCGAAATTCAAAAAAATATCTCATATATACGCCAGAACAATGGTATGCATTAGTAAGAAGGGCCAAAGTTAACACGCCTTATTATAATGTGATTGAGATGAGTATTACAGATTTTTATAATTTCAAAAAGTTATTGTATGGGAAAAACTGTATCAAAAACTCTAACAAACACAAAATAACTTGGACTAAAATCAAAGCAGTGGGAATAACTTCCAATGATCGGCATATATCGCTACAGCTTTGAAAACGAAGACTTATATATATAACTTATACATTATATGACTTTATTAATTACTTACCAGAAAAACCTATTCATCACGAAGAATTAGTAACCAAGAAAGTCTTAATAATTGAGATCGCTGTTATTTAGATTATTTGCCTATAACAACTGCAAATATGAGGATTTACAAAGTCTGTGCCGTGCACGCATAATACCGAAAGAATATAATAAGTATTATGAAAAATTTCCAAACACACGCAATACGATGAACGAAGAAAATACGGATATCGATTCATCTAATAATTTGTAGACTAATTAACTCTCGCGACATGTTTATAATGTTCCTTTCTAGTTTATTTGTTATACTCACGCTTTGTTTACTGCGGAACTTTCTTGTTATCATATAAATAAGTTAGTTTTTTTAATATCGTTTTTTAATCGTATTTGTAAACCATTAAACCCCAAAGTAACCCGGCGTAACTTGAAGGTAAGGAAATTTTACTGTACGTATATCGTCGTAACTTGTCGTAACTCAATAACATAACTCTTGCATCCCTACGCATAAAGTCATAAGTATGTAATTTCAGTATTTTTCATTAAATTACAATTCATTTTCTATCAATGATATTTGTTTAAAGATGACTTAAGGCACTACTAATTATAAGCTTGATTTAAATTCAAATTTCCTTCTCATTTTCGAGTAATGACAAAAGTAAACTTTAAATGCCCATACTGTAAAGTTGCCATTTTCTGCATACGACCTTATGCGTAGGAGCCGTCGATTTGAGAATTGGGGGAATCCTTTTTCGAGCAGTGTTTCAAGAGATCTAAAGATATACTATTCGAAGGGTTTGAACCCCCAGAATCTTCCCCCTAGAGGCCCTTACTCTGTTTGCTATAAGTACATTTTAATTTATTATTATTTATTATAAACTTTGATAGTTGACAAGTGGATGATCTTTACCTACCCAACTAAAAATGTTGCACTGTAATGGTTTTGTGTGGCTCGTTACTCATAACTTTGTCTCTTGGAAAAACACGAAGCTTCGTTTGAAAGTATGTAAACCCCACTCTGAATTCATTTATGTATGTCATGTGACGCTTATAAATTATTTGGCCTTGTCAACTGGGATGCAGGATCGTCGATTGTTGTTGAATTTTCTTATTCTCTCAGGAAATCTTCTACTGAAAATAATTATATAATAGGGGTTTAAATATTAAATATTACAGCAAGCATGTGCAATGTGAAAAAGTAATGAAGTAAAAAGAAGTTAATTGTGACCTTCAACATGAAAGTCACTGGACATTATAAAGGAGTAATAGTTACTAATTTTAATTAACAAACAGATTTTCAGTGTATTATATTTGTTTATAACCATATTTTTAAACCTTCATTGGTACCTACTTGTAATACAAGTCTCTGTGTTCCGTGAATACAAGTATACAAGGCACTATAGGCTACTGTCGTTTACTTGCTATCGTCAACCGATGCAGCGGTGGTTCCTGCAGCGTCCTGTGTAAACCAGACTAAATGGTACCACTAGTTAAAGCGGTATACCTTGTCGGTATAATGTACGATATGTTACGACCAGTATTTATTTATTTTTTCGACGTATGAGATGGCTTATAAATTATGTATGTATCAGAAATATACATTTATACTGGCGAGGTTTCCGCTATCAATGAATATGCAAAAGGCTTTTGTATTTATCGAGTTGTGTTGCTATCTAGTTAGACAATGAAATTAATTGATTTTAAAGGTGCTTTGCGTAAACGGTTTGCTTTATTTATAAATTTGAATATTCAAATGAGATGCATGTATGATATATAGAAGAGAGAACATAACATACTAAATGGATTGCGTAGCCTATGAACTCGTCGAGTGATCCACGGAAACCGATGTACTTAATACTAACCAGTATTCAGAGCTGAGAATAAACGTTTTCCTATTATGAAACTGTCGAGCATATTACGAGTATACCACGTCGGGTAGTAAAATCGGGTGTTGATTTTGATTTCATAATAAAATAACGTAAGCTGGACGTGCCCTACGGAGTACAAAACTATCACAACGCCAACCAAAGCCCAACTCCCAGATCCGTTCCATAAATTCGGTCGATTGGATATTACGACAAAAACACTTCGTAGCATTATATTTTTAAATGTACTTGACTTTCCAGAATGTTTTGTATTAATTGTAACTTCAATAAATTAAAAACTTTTATTACCCTTTCGCACGGCGTTGTCGTTACAATGTTTATGTTCAACCACTTATATGTCCACTATTGACTTAATTGACTCGTTTGGACGACTGATGCATTGCGTAATGGTTACCATGCCGTACCTTGCAGGATCGTGAGTTCGATTCCCAGCGAGACGGAAATTTTAATGATGAGTTTGATTTCACACAGGATATCCTAGTGTGGAGCTGTGAATGTGTGACTTATTTATTTATTTAATGCTCATGGATGAATGAAATAGTTTATAAATTCTAGCTCAGATTCAAGACTTAAAACTCTATTTATATTAAGTGGTCACCGTCGCCTATAGACATGAGCAATACCAGAGAAATCACCAATGCATCGCCGGCCCTGAAGGAGAACTCTTTTTACACCTTTTTTCTAGATCCCCATGTCTCATCCCCATCCCCATGTCATAGCGCTCCGGGAATATCTCAGAAAGGGGGCTCATTCCACAGTTTGTACGTACGTGGCAAAAAGATCGTGAGTATTGGACCGTAGAGGTTCTCCACGAAGCCAATATGCGTGGATGAAACTTCAATTTTCGGCGAGTGGTGCAATGATGGAAAGGTGAAGTAGGCATCAAGTCAAACAATTTCTCGGAGCACTGACCTTTGTAAAGTTGTTAGAACACATAGAGAGAACCGATATCTATTCTTAAGACCAGATGTTCTAACCTGTCTGGTGTCTGACAAATATCACATTCTGCCACAAGTCTTCTTTCGCTAAATCCCTGTTAGGTAAAATATAGGAATAAAACACAAAAATTGTGAGTACCCAAAGTCGTTAAATAAGTTTAAAATCACAAGTATCAATCTTCTCTTGACAGTGACAGTGAAGACTGACATTGAACTTGTATTCAAATGCCCAATGTTATTGTTGTTGCGATGTTATCCAACAATATAATTTAGTAACTGATTTGGACGAGTTTATGGTTCTTGTTTCAAGATCAATCAAAAACTTCGTCGGTGATTTATGAGATTTACTTGGTGATTTATCATAATATTCTTGTTGAAATGGTTTTATCGTGGTCTTTACTTACTGGATGGTACTTAATTAAATTGTGTTCGTAAATTCAAATATTTCTAATTTCTATCCCCTTCCAAATAAAAATCTCTCTCGACACTTCGACACTTGGACATTTCTTAATTATTTGGGCTTACACAAAACATTTACAATTTTAAAGTGCTGATGGGCTGTCTGAAAGTAATTATAGTTAATGCCATTAATTATGAAACACCAAAATTACTTAGTACCTAGTCGACGCGTTGCCGACTAAGAACAAAACGATATCATAAAACTGATTTCTGACTTAAACAACGCAAAACAAGTGAAATCGTCTTAATTTCTTCTCGAAATCCAATGGAATCAGTGCTTCTGTGTAACAAAATTAAATAAAAGCGTATTTTCATATTTCAATAATGTAACTCA
Source organism: Thymelicus lineola (assembly GCA_963932265.1). Classification (NCBI taxonomy): domain Eukaryota; kingdom Metazoa; phylum Arthropoda; class Insecta; order Lepidoptera; family Hesperiidae; genus Thymelicus; species Thymelicus lineola. The sequence goes on from OZ010695.1 coordinate 13,883,382, forward strand.
AGAATTACAATAGGAGAGATTTATAACAAGATAACCCAATTTAACTATCACAATAGTTATCTTTGAACCAAAGCTCCAGTGTTCAAGACCGGTATAACTCATTTGTTGCCCAGAATTGGTCAAGTTCGTAACACACTTGCGGCGACTAGGATTCTGTACTGAATGAATACAGTAATATTGGATCGAAGTTCCTTATCGCGCGTTGCGAAAGGGGGCTAGACGGAAAATTACGACACTTTTTGATTCTTACGAATGACGACACTTTTTTTGAAGTGATTCACAGAGTTTTACAGAGATGGCGCTGTACAACAAAACAATACTTAAATCGAAAGGAACTTCGTTCCATCCGGGTGTCCCTTGACACCTCTCATGTTTTTTTTTATTTTATAAAGATTTTTAAGAAAGGCAGTGTATGAAGTGTATGTACGTAATTTACACACCAACGTTTTGTACTAAATCTATTTTTTTGCAATTATTAGTACTTAGAATCTATTTGTATGTTATTATATTACGGGTTTTTATAATATTGAATTATTTATAAATTACTAGCTGTGCTAACTACTTTGTTCGCGTGAAGTAAGCGTTTCCTGCGTAAATTCCGAAACCCTGGGAGCCCTAATCATCTGCCGCGGCCGGTACCAAATGTACACAAAAATTTCATAAAAATTGGTCGAGCCGTTTCGGAGAAGTGCGACCCACGAGACACGAGATTTTTATATATTAGATTTTGGTCAATTTTGCATTTGTATCATTAACGATAACAGGAAGGAATGCTCAATTTTCTTGCTTTTTTAATTTATTTTAAAATATGCATTAAAAAAAATTGCCGAGACTCATATTTTCATATTAAATATCGAACACCGTACACACTTATGATACGAACACAGAAGAAATAATAGTACATTGATATAAGTTCTGTTTATTCACCTGATTGACCGAACCCTAAAAAGTGATTTAATGTAGCAATAGACGCAACTTCTATTTTTGTTACATCAAATAACAATTTCTAATTGAAGCAATAGATACAAAGACGGTTCGCAATCTTAATTGAATTTTTCGTTACGTTATATAATCTTGTGACCTCTTTAACCGTTGTGTGTGTGTTTTTACGGTACGCAGGACGCTCACAATGTGAATGTAGATTGTAGACACACATAAAAATTTGCATAACTTATAATATTACAAGATAAAGAGAATTTAATAAACACATTACACAATGCCGCTGTGTGTAGTTTTAGTTGTTTAGTTGCTAAGCAATTAGTACTGTGGAGTTTCCTAGCATTTGAACTTTGTGAAAAAATGAAGACGTATAAGAGGTAATATGCATAATTACATATGCATAATGATAATTATGTTTACATTTCATTGTGCGCGTTGCTCCTTATGATAAAGAGCGGATTTTTTATCAATATTGAATGCTTAAAAAATAATCATGGAAAGTTCGGCAACAACTATCTAATAATATGATAATTATCTAATTAGTTATTAACAAATGAAAGATTTCTGTCACAAGAGGTTACATTGAAATAATTTTAATAATTCATTTCAGCCTGGTTTATTACCATTAGAAGTCGTATATTAATAATGCAGTTAATGCATAAGATATTACATATTTTAGATAAGTATATTAATATGCAATAAATTTTAACAGCCGTTATTTTGATCAACTCGAATATTACTTAATGTTATATCCTCTATTTCCTGATAGAGAGCTACAAAATGCAGGTGTCAGTTTGTTTTCTGGCCCGAAACAAATCGTTACATGTTCATGGGCGATGGTTACCATTGACTTACCATTGACTGACTTACTCGTACCATCAGGCGGCTCGTCTTCTCGAATATTGGTAAAACTGAATAACACAAAATAGTTTCGTAATTGTTTATATTTGTAGTTATAATTGGTAACTATAAACTAAAATGTGTATTTTATAAAGAACCGACGAAAGAATAAATTAGGGTTAACTCTAACCACTTGATAAAATGAGTTTGTAAGAGTAGCTACAATGCAGTTTATCGAAGCGAAGCCAGCTTACAAGTATTGATAAATATTCAATTTAATGAATTGGACTTTTACATAGAAGCTTGAATTTAATTAAAATTTCAAATACGTTCTGTTGATTTTGAACACTTGTAATTATTGTTTTTATACTATTAAATGATAATATCTTATCAGTTTGCCATTTAATCAAGCTAACTCTAGATCTTTTATCTCATCGCAACCTACTTTTGTATTACATCGATTTTAATCTTAACAAAGTATCACATAATGTAATATTTTGTTTGGTCAACGTTTTATAGAGATTGGAAAAGTGATGCAGCTGGTCACCTAGTGGCAACTGTAGCCATCAGGGCCCATTGCTACTCCTGGGCATGCGTGATGCGTAACCAGTGTTGCCTGGTATAAGCCGCGCCATTAAAGAAACGAATCTAAAATGCGAGTGAGGGGAATGATAATTTACGCCATTTTAGATTCGTTTCTTTAATGGCGCGGCTTATTCAATGTGTAAAATATCTGGACGAAGGGTCAATTCAAAAACTTGGAAATAACTTGTGAGAAAATACAAAAAGCTATCGAAATATTGCGTAGGCACTGAACTGAATCAGAAAAAACGCAAACCTAGCCTTGATAAGTAGTTTCCTTTTTTAAATTCATCATATAATACACTTATACTAAAGCCATGATTTATTCACTTATATAAGGCCTATCAAGGTTTTTATTCTACCACTTAATAAAAATGTTTATTCATCCCAAACTATAGCTTTCTAGCAATAAGAGCTCTCATACTACTATGCTGCGGAGGAACGGAAAATGGATGGATTCCGTATGAAGAAACTGTAAGGGTTTCGTTTTGACTACGGAACCCTACAAAGCGTGTATGTTTGTACTACAAGAGGGAATAACGGGTTTCAGTTATGTAAATATTTCTTAGTAATATTTACTTCAAGTCGAAGGAATTTCGTGTCAAAAGATTTAGTAGAGTATCGGAAATGATCTATGACATTAATTTTAATTATCTTGAATAACACAGCCTTTAGATTTTCATTATACAGCGAAATAATATTGCATTGACTTGTCTACAAAAATCGAACGTAGGTTATCTTACGTTGATGTAATAAAATGGATTGATTTGATTTTTTGAAGCACCACTTTCTGTACATCGCTTACAAAATATTCATAGCTAACATTGTGTTATGTTTAAACATAATGTTGTATAACACTGCTTTTATTACATTGATATCTGTGTCATGATCCAATGTCGCAATTAAATCGAGATGTAAGTTTTTAAATCTTTCGGCATTAATTTTGGTCACTTAACGACATAATATCACTTCCGCTACAAGCATCGTCTGTTGATTTCCATTCAGTGCGATAATAGTATAATATTATAGTATAATATTATGCAACCATTTACTACGCTCCTCACATAATCTTGTCCTTCTAACTACTTGTCATTGTTTTTCCTTCTGTCATAAATCTTTCACTGTTTCAGCAATACGTTGGTGGAATTTCTTCCCTTCCCACATTCGTAAAGCGCAACATATTAAAACCTTTAAAACTTTTGTAAAAACTCATTATCTTGCTATTTAACGGGTTCAATTCCTGGCCAGGAACATTATTTTTTTACAAATATAGTTATGCAGTTTTAGTTATCATCGAAAACGGCCCCGAGACTCCTTTGAGCATTTTTCGCATTGTTTCGAATTTAGCCATCCACGCACACTTGAAAAATTCACCCTGTATATGTTAGCGTTTGTACAAAACTTTGATAGTGTGATTCAGGGCAGCGTGACGTCACGTCACCAAGAGACGTGTGGTGCGGTCGCCACAACAAAAGCCAAAAGTGTGATCGACAAGTCGGTAGTTCAAATTCAAATTCATATTCATTTATTCATCAAGAATATGTTTACATGTAGGTACGTGGTGTTGGGTAATACATTTTTATAGTAAGTAGTCCAAATTAAATGTTCGTCAGCTGCCTAAACTGGACGTAAACCTGTAATATAGGCAACTGAACTCTCCCAAGAGGTATCCGTTTACTATGTTCATTTTAGCAATTTAAGTAACCAAAATTAACATGCAATAAAAATAATCACAAAAAGGAAAAATCTGCAACTTAGCGCGCGCGTGTGTGTGCGTGTGTGTGTGTGTGTGTGTGTGTGTGTGTGTGTGTGTGTGTGTGTGTGTGTGTGTGTGTGTGGTGTGTGTGTTGTGTGTGTGTAGTGTGTGTGGTGTGGTGTGGTGTGGTGTGGAATGTGGATAGATGACCGGTAGTGACGAAAATTTCATGAACGCTTCCGTGCTTTAAAGGGCACGTGAAGCAGTCGGTCGCGATTGTTATACTAAGATAACAGTCACTGTCGGATGCCTTCGGGTAGAATGAAAAACTTCCGACAACTGGGTTGCCCACTAACCATTCCACCACCATTCCGTCTTTAATAACCTTTTTAAGTGACCCGTCAACCCGTGACCAATAGTGGGCTAACAATGGGTTAAAATAATCATTGTAAATAACGTTAAACGTGATAAAATAAACAGCATAGTAAAACTCCGCAATCCAAGTTGGATATGTAATGTTTCTGATTTTACTCTAATGATACCTTATGAAAAGCTATAATGCAGTGGCACCTTAAGTAACACATGAAGAGATCTCGCATTTCGACAGATAATCTCCTGTTAATGAAAGATCAGTATCAATCATGCGTAACGGATGGTGGTACCAAAATCTGCTGTTGAAACTACCATCATTACCATTAATTGTTCTTTTAAACAACTCGAGATGTGTAACACTTCGCAAGTTATAAATTATAGTGTAAGATGTAGCTGCCATGTTTCGACATGTTTTTGCCATGTATAAATATGTATGTATACGAGTAGTATACATACATATGAATAGTAGGTATGTGCTCCTTATAAATACCCATATTATGTAGAGCTTTTCGATATTTCTTGAAATTTATTATAGTTGAAGCCTATTGCTTTAACATATTTTGTAATATACCTACATTTGTCTCAGCTCACATTTTTAGAGGTAAACTTTGTTTTACCAGTGCCCTGTTTAATAAACTTTACAAATTGTAAATTGTAATTGTAAATTACAAGTTACAAATCTACAAGTTTCTGTTTAATAAAGAATACAACTTACAAATTTACCATGGTAGAAAATTTACAAAATTGTACTTACAATTTTACATATTTCTGTTTAATAAACATTTTCTCTCTACAGGTGACAATTGACATATTTGTAGGGAAAACTGTTTTATTGAACAATACTTGTAACTTACAAGGTTACACATTTTGTAAATTGTAGAACAATGAGGATCATTCATATTTTTTTTTGAGTATGCAGATTTGTAGATATGAAAAAACTATGAACATCGTTGAAAAAATTTTCAAAATCGGACAAAAAATAAAGAAGTTACAGCGATTTTAGAAATGAGTTTCAAAAAACACGCGCAACGAGCGCGAAACCGCCTGTGACGTCATTTGACGCCTCACCGCGACGCGACGTACGGGGATTGCATGAGTTTAGTGTTGTTTCGGTGATTCGGTGGAGTGAGGGAAAATGATGTCAAGATAATATTTATATCATGCCGCATTTTGCAAGTACGACCATTGCTACACCTAATAAACTTTTTTTGTGTTCTAAATTACGCTAATATTTCAAAAAAACAGTTTAAAATTATGAAAAGAAACGAGATAATAACACTTTTACTTAAACTGTCGGCAACCAAACAGACAAGCCACCTGATGATAAGTGGACAGCATCCCCATCGACATTAGTAGGTAACACCCACAGGCTCGTTTCTAAAAATCTAGATACCTATCTGTGGTAACACTGTGCCTAATAGCCCTCAGACCCTCAGCCGGAACACGAGTTATTTGTCACCTGAATCAAGAAAGAAGGGCCAAGCAGTCTTAATGAAAATACCAGTAATATTATTGATGTTTAATAATATATTTATAGTTTAACCCTTACGCGAAGGGTCACCCGGGGGAAAGGGGGGCCTGTATCTATTCTATGCCGCCCAATTCGGCAAAATTAATCATATATGCTTGTAATAAACAGTAACTGATATGTTTGTGCATGAAAAATGTTTGAGAAAAATTATCACTTAGAATTAGCCTTTTAGAATTTATCGTATGGCTTAACGAATTTAGATGCAGTTTTCAATTAGGGGAAGGCCGGGCAAAATGGACACCTTAAGCTTTGACGGGCTATAAGAAGGGAGTCGATACAGACATATACAAAATAATGACTGAGTTTGAAACAGTATTTATTAAACTTTTTAATATATTTAACTAAAATATTGTAACATCAGTACTTAACTTACAATTTTTAATAATGTTTAACTTGGTACCGCTATCCGCTTTGCCCAATCCCCCGGGTAAAGTGGATAGGCTCATAGGGTAAAGTGAACACATGGTTAATTAAGGAATGATTACCTAAGAACATAAAAGAAAATATATGCAATTAAAGGAAACATTAATAAAGAATACAACGAATCAGTTATCTAGCAGTTGTCACAAAGAAATATGCCATTTCTCTGGTAAGCCGTGCATTTCTCGTGGAAGTCATCCATTGCTTGCAGGAATTGCATTGGATCCAATCGTCAACCGCCTGTTTGTTAATTTCTATATGTAAAATCTTTTTCACAAAAATAGCACATACATTTTTCATCGTTTTCTTTGTCCTTAGATCCTTTGGCTTTAATATTTTTGGTCGTTTTTTCAATTTCAGTTGTTTTGGTTCTTTTAGTCGCTTTAGTAATTTTAGTAATGTCAGCATTTTTCTTTCGCGTGGTTTTTGTTTTAGTATCGAAATTAGGGATGTTGCAGATGCGGATGTGGATGCGGATACGGATGTTTAAGATCTTATATGTCGGATCGCCGAGGCCCCGTGATGTTGTGATTAATCCTTTGACAGTGTGTCCGACATTCTTTGGTTTTATGTCACAATGTCGGATACACTGTCAAAGAATTAATCATAACGTCTCGGGCCTCGGCGATCCGACTTATAAGATGTTAAACATCCAGCATCCACATCCACATTCGCATCCGCAATATCCCTGATCTAAATCTTTCTCAATGTTTCTCAATAATTTGGTACTTGTTTTAAAACAAATTTAGTTTTTTGTTCGTCCTTTACAGGAGTGCTAGTAAGCACACTTTTGACAATCAGACTTTTGAAATTTTCTTTTGCGGCTACCCACAAGAACATGAGCAGTTAGGAGTGCACTTATATTTTTTGGACTTAAATAAGATGTAGGCGTACTAGTGGAAGATTCTTGAGTGGCGTTATATCTGAATGGATCTTCTTTGTCAGGTTTAGATATATTTGTGGGTAAAGTGGAATCAAGAAAAGTGATTATTTAAATGAACACTGTTGGGCAAAGTGGATACAGTGTCCACTTTGCCCGTGTTCATTTTGCCCAACGGATACTTGTTTAATTTAACCTAACCTAAAATGAAATCCAGAAACAGAATCTCAAATAAACTAGCAGTATTTCTGCAAGGAAACGTGCACTTTGAAGAGAGAATCAAGCCAATACATTAATACTATATAAACATAAGTAATTACAAAATTACGTACATTGAAAAGTCGTAAGCAGTGTTCACTTTTTAATTTTTATTAATTATTTCACAAATGACGCGTGACTATGCGTTAGCTCTATTTGTATACGACTGAGGGGTGCGGGGAGCACCTCGTGGTAAGATGGTAGCCCATTCGGGCCCGCCATTTTAAAATAAAAGGGGGTATCCGCTTTGCCTAGGCTGTTCACTATGCCCGGCCTTCCCCTATGTATTGTAGCGGTGAAAAATTTACAGAGTTCCGTCTGTAAAATTATTAGATTGTGAACTTACAGAAAGGTTTACCGAACCGAACCTGAATCGAAGCGAGAGCATTTAGGTACTAGTTTCAAATAAAATTATTATTCATAAAATCGTATATTCTGAAAATCTATTATGTGGCGTGATTAATATATACGGACACAAAAAGACGAACACAATAATAAAATATCCAAATTTAAATTCAAATTGAAGCCCGCTCGGGGATCGAACCTGGGAACGTCAGCCTAGAAAAGGCCGCTGAGCGAAGGTCATCATCAATTTATTTAGAAAAGTACTATCTATCTATCAGTCTTAAAGTCTCAATACAAGTATTCATCCATCACACACATACACTTTATATTACATGTACCTACACACAATGACATGTTCGCTCCTCCCACGTTACTAGGTACCTAGTAAAGTAATGGTAAATTTTTTTATTTTATTTTATATATTTTTCATTAACTTGTACACAGGACAACAAGTCGTAGTAGACTGCTTCTTGTCAAATTTCGTGATTCTAGGTTACCAAGAAGTACGTCGCCTACCTGTAGGTTTTGAATACCTGCTTTCCTGTGTAAAATGGTCTTCACCGACAGAAAGACGGACAGACGGACGGACAGATTCAGCAGAAGTGATCTTACACAGGTTCCGTTTTTTCCTATTGAGAAAAAATTTGTATGGTTATCTATAAATAATCGTAACTAAAAATATTTCGACTGCGGCTATTAAGGCACAGGTTTCCCGAATAATATACTCGTAATACCTAGGTAAGATTAAGCACTTTAAGCGAAAGAAGGGCAGTTAGTATTCAAGCAGGACATAAATCTGTTTTAGGTATAATGGGCACACTTAATTATATTATGCATTTTTATTGTTAAAAATTTGGCTATAGGGTAAATCAAAAACGATCGCCTATTTATCCGAGTGAACGTATACAAAGCCAATCTTCATTGTTTTGTACCATAGCATGCAGTTATTTTTACTTTTATAAAAATATTTCATGATAAGAACGATGTCAAAATAAAAAGTGAGAAGTAATCACCAAGAAAAAACGTATTATATTTAAAACATGCACTACAACGAGCTCGCGTAAGGCTAAGTCAAAGTGCGCCGGGCGCGAGGCTCTCGGCCTACGCGCTAAATGACGTCATCACAGAGAATCGAGAAAGCGCGCGCGATTTAAATAGTGCCTACCTTGAATAATTAATAACTCGGTAATTTCTTGATGGATTTTAAAAATTTAAAAAGTGTCATACTAGAGAAAACAAATCCTAAGCGCTTAGCTACATCAAAACCAGGTTTTCAGTTACGTGAATGATCCTCATTCCGACAGGTGGACTCGTCTTGTGTCAGAAATTTACAATTTAGTGTCTCAAGTAACTACACAAAAAAAATTATTCTAACAACTAGTAGTGGAAGTAGTGACAGAAGTGACGATGAATATAATTGTATAAGGGTGGCGGCGGTGAGTTTTTCGTAAAAGTATTAACTTTACTTTTGATGTGACAGATTTTACATTCAACGAAAAAATTCGGGTCAGCAAAACTACCGTAGAATATTTGGTAACAAAAATAGGAAATGATCTTAAATACGATTCTAACACGTCACTGTCAAATTAAAGGTATACTTATTATAAATGATATTATAATTAAAAATTAGGTAGATATGTCACTAGCACGCCGACGATGAAGATCGTAAGAGAGGTCAATTGACCTCTATTTGTTCGTAGTCGTTCTGTCAATACAAAACGATATGGACGCTTTTGTTGTCAGAAGTGCTTGAGATTTGACATACAACGTTAAAATGCCTTCGTGTATTATTGTAGTGTGATTGGTGTAGTGAAACAAAAGATGTTGTAGCTCTTTTCGGAACAGATTTTTTGGTTGATTTGTAAGGGCATGACGTATATATACGTTTTTTTAAACATTATTGTATATTATAGACAAAAACGTAATTATGTTATTGTGTTTCACAAGTTTCGTTAAAAATCAAACAAATAGGAAAGCACTCTGTAAGCTAATTGGTAAAACCAAATTCTAAATATTTTAAAAATTTTGAAATCTATCCTCGTAAATTTCTTCAACAAAAATTTTCATTTTATGTAATTTGTAACTTACAACTCAGACTTACAATTACAAATTTGTAGATACAATATTTCATCGAAATCTACAGGCGTTTTCTACATATTATGTAAACGTTTATTAAACAGCATTTACAATTCTAATATTTGTAGGATTTTTATATGTAAAATTCTTACATAATTGTAAGGTTTATTAAACAGCACTTGTCATAAAATTTAACAAATATGTCACTTATTTACAAAATTGTCGAATTGTAACGTTTATTAAATAGGGCACAGGCATAGCGCACTCCAAACTTTTGGAACGTGACGCGTTCGACGTCAGAAGGGCTGTCATGCGCCGCCGCGTCTCGCCGCGAGCCGTGTCATCATACATTCGTAATCTATCACACATGTCATCACAAAAAAGACAACCCTGACGTTTGCAGAGAAGATAAGAGTTATGATTAGAAAGAGAGGGAACGTCTAGTATATTAACGTCTGTTGACCATTAGCGGCCAGTGCGACCTGAATTACACTTTATTGAATCGGAGCAAGAGTCATTATTTATCTATCTTATTTAAATGATTTAGCGGAGTGACTTTATTCAATAGATACTATTGTGTATTCTGTGATTTTACTACGATTACTTAGAAAACAAATACATCTACATTGTTTCCCACACAATGTACAGTCAATATTACGGACAATATAATGCCTCTTAATGTTATATTGTATAATTTACATGACCGTCGGAAATAAACAGAGTGAATGGCGGAACCAATTTGGATGTTGTTCTCATGTTTTACAACAAAAAATTAGGCGTTAATCTTTCAGTTGTATTTTAAATTACTTTCCGGTAGTCGAGACAATTTACACAATGTTTAAAGTTTATAATTATTTGAACTATTTAGTACACAAATATTGAACTTGATCAAAACTTCAACAATATAATTCTGGATATATATACCCCAAGGTCATGAACTACTCATTCGAAACAAAAAAAAACATGAGAGGTGTCAAGGGACACCCGGATGGAACGAAGTTCCTTTCAATTTAAGTATTGTTGAATCACGCTAGTAGCGCCATCTCTGTAAAACTCTCTGAATCACTTCAAAAAAAGTGTCGTCATTCGTAAGAATCAAAAAGTGTCGTATTTTTCCGTCTAGCCCCCTTTCACAACGCGCGATAAGTATTGTGTGTCCTTCATAAGTGTGTCATATCTTCAAACCAATTTAATTTACTTTTTTTTTAAGAAGTATTTATGTAATATTCGCCCTAATTAACCAAATACCCACGAGGGCACTCCACGACCCGGAAATTAACCGGTGTTGGGAATTTCGAGCCATTCGCTCTACAGGCAAGTTTACTGATACTTCTCTATGATCTCTGAAAATACTAAAATACTTAGTATTCATAGATTTCATAGTGGGACTGATTATATAACATCCAATAACGAATTCAAATGTTTCGGCTTGTACGGCAAACCTTGATACGGCTTGATATGTGATTTTAACTTTTTTTGTTGTAAAATTTAAATGCCTAATGCATCTTACAGTGAAAGTAGTCGGAAAAAGCTACAAATAGTGTTTAACGACTTAGAGACGGTGATTGTTTGAAGGAACGTTTGAGAACTAATTTAGAATCGTATCCACAGACATATTTCTAGGTATACATGTCTGTGATCGTATCTATCTGGATATGAAACTGCGACAAGAATACAAGACACGAAAAGTATACAAGAAATATTTGATATACATATTTTTTATTTTCAAGGTAGATTTTTTTATCCATATTTTATACTCATGTTTCAAACTGTCTATTTGACGCTGTGTTTCGTCACTTTGTTATTGATACTCTTATTCTTATATTTCATTTAGTCTTTCTATGTTGTTTATTTCAGACTGATCGTCATATATTTAATTTCACATGAACAACGGATTTGATTTTATTATTACGGGTAGTTGGTTAATACGCATCTTGGTAGTTTTGCCTGAAGAAACAAATCTGTGATTGAAAAATTTGAAAATTCCTATAAAATATCAATGCTTTATATGCATTTATGTAATTAACACAGATTTAATGTGTAGATATAAAAACCAACCCTCCTAATTGATGGATAATCTGAATTTATAAAACACCTAACTAATATTCATTGTTTTGGATTAGTACTGTCATAATGGTTTCTGAAACAAAGCAAGAGCAGGTGACTAGTATAAAATATAGCTTGTTATTAATTATGAGATAAACTCTTACGCAACGTCATTAGGTTACAATAACAAGTGTTTCTCCTCCGTAATAGAATAATTAGATGGTACCGCTAATGAAGGCTCCCATCTTTGTTCGTGAAATTACATTACTCGTGGCAGCTTCGACATAGCGGGAGAGCTTCGCCTACGTGATGGAGATTGGACTGATTTGCTAAAGTTTGAGCTGTATTCAATTTAGCTCGGAGGGCACGTATAGCCGTCGGTCCCGGTTGTTATCATAAGATAACAGTCGTTAAACCATGTCGGAGGCCCTCGGGTGGTTTGAAAACTTCCGACACTCGAGTTGGTCACTAACCCCTCCACCAATTCGCACTGGAGGAGTAGTGGAGTATGCTCTAGGCCTCCTCAAGAGGAGAGACCCGTGCCCAGTAGTGGGCCGTTAAAGGGTTAAAGCCAATTTAGCTCTCACAAGCAAGCGGCAACAGTGCAGAAGTAAGCTTCAAGTCACAATGTCTTAATAATGTATGGGATGAATGGTAATGATGATTTTTTTGTGTTTTCTGTCGCTGTATGTAGAAATGTGACTCCACCCCTTCTTATTTGGCTAAAGACACATTTGTGATACCTTTAGCGTATCAATTACCATTTACCATGGTGAGTATTGTGACTCGACTGTACATCTGTCGTTGATCACAGAAACAAAAGAAACAGGATTAAGCAACAGGTCTATGAACTAATATGAACAAAGGGAAAATTAGTTGGCAGCTTCTTCAGTTCAATCAGGATCAGTTCTTCAGCCAGAGCGTCTTCCGGTACCTCTGCAGCGTCCGTCCTTGTTGATGGTGACACAATCTCATCCTAACGCTGCTCACAGCTCAAGTCAAAGTTATTTAACTGGCCATAATGTAACTGTGACCAGATTTATTTCCTGGGAGATTCTGGCTTGTTACAAAATTGTTATTTCTATGTAATAGGATTTTGTTGAAGGCATCGTGTAGTAACCTACAACCTACCTGTTTTGAAGTGATAGATGTAGTATTACCATGACATAATTTGTTTTATGTTGTTGGAAAAATTCCAAGTACCGTTTACTTTAGTTTAGGCTACGAATCTACCGTGAGTCGTAGACCAACACGAGCTAGGCCTGTCCGTATTGTGCCATTGACAGGTAGATAGTTTTGGGGTTAGTGACTGTCATCGACCCATTGGCTTCGATCAATCCTTGCTAAGTTAGAGAGATGTACCTTTCTATCGTTGATGCTTATTAATATTACTAGATTTCCTTTTGCGATCATCATCATTCTGGTCATCATCAAGATGGTTTAGGCGTGAAAAGGTAACAAATAGAGTTTCGCATTCATCTCTACTAATATTATAAAGAGGAAAGATTTCATTGTTTGTTTGCATTGAATAGGCTCCGAAACTACCGAACCTATTTGAAAAATTCTTTCACTGTTGGGAAGCTACACTATCCCTGGGTGACATAGGCTATATTATATTTAATTTACTATTTTTCCCAAAACGAAGCGAGGGCGATTTCCTAGTAATAAATAATAATATGGATGCAAAAGCTTAAAATATTCAAATATTGGTACTCATCGTCAATCATCGTCAACTTCGCTTGTAGTATTAGTATTGTCACTAGATAATCTGAACAGTTTTCATTTGAACTGGCTGGTGATGAGTGTTTGTCATACATTGTAGGCAAACTGTTTCACCGACTCTTCTTACATGCAAATTATTGAAAGCGCCACCGGCCACGGCCTTTATCACATTCTACCAATTTGGATGCGACGATTGTTCTACTATTATCTAATTTAATTAATTTTGGAAATATTTTGATAATAATTATTCACACATTGTTATGAAAATATAAAGTTTATTTCTTCTAAATGTGGTTAGAAAATTTTGATCTGGTGGTTGTCACAATTTACTTAATTTTGGTGTTTCGTTATTGCTATTCATGAACAGTTAGCGTAAGTACTGAAATATTAAATTAATAATTAGGCAATCCAAGTCTGCCCCAGACGCGTCGTCTCATGAAGGACACTGTGGATATGTCGGGTACGGCAGGAAAAATTAGCAACCTGTAAAAGATTCCAGCGACTTATAAAGATTTTTACTACTTTGAAAAATTTTAATACACTTTGAATTTTACTGCTTTTTTAACCGACTTCAAAAAAGGAGGACGTATTCAATACGGCTGTATTTTTTTAAATGTTTATTACCTCAGAACTTTCGACTGGGTGAATCGATTTTGATGATTCTTTTTTTATCAAAAGCTGGTGCTTGTCATGTGATCCCACTTAAATTTGAGCGAGATCTGACGAGTAGCTTTTGAGCTCTCCCTAATTTTGAAGTCGGTTATTTTTTGTCAAGAATTATATTTACTTCAATGCACCAGTTCTAGACACAAACAAACAATGGCAAGTGAAAGTATGCACCCGAATCTGTCGTGTAGGTCAGTGCCGGCTGTGCGAGTGCTTTCGGACGAGCCGAGACTGCGCATCTTGCGAGAATGTTTCCGAGGTATAAAAGAAGGTAACATAGTGATTCACGAACCCATTGCCTTGCACGTACCCGAGCGGGCACGGGACATATCAGGTACGGCTGCTCCTCGCATGTGTGTGTAGTGTTGTGAAGTGATGTGCCATTCAATTTATCGTTCTGTTTTATTTTGACAGAAGTAACGCGACTTAGCAACGGGAACGCAAGATGCGGTGGATTTGCACGGTAAATACATTTGAGATTATTAATGGGTGCCAGATTTTAATGAGGTTAGGTTAAGTTGGGATTTGGTTAAGTGAGTTAGGTTAGTTTATTTGATCCTGACACAAAACATAAATATTTGTTCCTTAGTGTTAATTGCTTGTTATCATATTTGTATGTACTCCTCGTGGACTCCTTTAATAATGTTGTTGATGATAGCATTTGCAGATATTTCCTAATCCTTAGATCTAACGTCACGAATTTTGATGGGGTTTCTGATAAAGTAGTGTTTAGATTTCCTCCCATTAGATAGAGACATTAGTAACTGCTGGATGCCGACTTACGGCCCCAGGTAATCTCGAGAGCCCGAAAGAACAATTCGTTTCTGCGTTACCAGAAGTGGTTTAACTTTAAAAGATTACGAAAGTAGGAATAACTTATAAGTAATGATAATTTATAACTAATATGCTTTACTCCTACAGACACAGTACAGGATTTAAGAGATTTAAGAGATCTATTGTACTATTTTATGTATGTTAAATTCTACTATAGGTATATCTATTATTACGAAGCCTTCAGTTAATTTAATTTAACCTGATAACGGGTTAAATTTCAAATATGCCCTATATTTGATGAATTAATGAATAACGTTATAACAATTTTTGATCGGAGTTTAGTTGGGAGAGTGTACTGAGTATATTAGTTCATTGGTACAGTACAATGTACATTTCAAACTATGTAGGTACATTAAAACTTGACGCTGAAGCATTGAAGTATAATGTCATAGAACAGACATCTCGAACAAAATGTGTGTCCCGCCCGCCCGGGAGGTTCGATTTTCAAAATTGAGCCCCCGTTCTCCTTTCAAAATCGAACGAATCCATTGAAGATTGAAGCCACGTGGCGCCAATGCATTGGAATATACATGGTTTTCGGGGTGTCTGTTCTATACGCTAGTAATAATACTTCAATGCGCTGAAGTTTATTATTAAACGTTTGAATACACTTATTTATGTTGTCGCCGACCGCTTTAAATGCAGTACGTAATTTAACGGTTATTTTACCCACATTCAAGTATAAAGGCTGGCTTGGTGATGTTTCTAAATTCGTTGCTCCAATTTAATAGTATTGTTGTATCTACTTGTGACTTAAGCAAACTGTTAAAACTACTTACACTAAACCTTAGCATATCTTACATCATACATACGAACAGTCGTAAAAGCTACGCTGTTTATTTTATGAGCGATAAAGTTCCATGTGGCCTGTGGCATATGTGATTGAATCACAAATATTGCATGTAGGTCAGGTGTACATTTTGGTACACAATTCTTACTTACATAGGTCTAATTCATGTACTTAGATACACTACCAATTACATAATTAAACAACAGAATTATCATGCAAATGTGGTGGATAGAATGCGGTTGTATTCATTTCTAATAATAATTTTATTCTTAAATTAATAAAAATAACTGCTTTAACGACACAGATCAATAAATAAATATATAATAAATATTTAATGATCTGTGTTCAACGATAACTCATTTTATTTTTTGATTTAAATATAAATGTTAAAATATATTTTATTTTTTACAAATTAGCGTAACAATCTTTCAAATAAGAACTTTTTTCATTGACTCGTAATTGTTTTTCAATTAGCATATACATTTTTGCATATACATTGTTATATTTGGTTTTTCAGTTCATTGAATAATGGATAAGTCAGTTACCACTTACCATATTGTGTCATTAATAAATTATGCGTTATATTTATAGAAATAAGAAAAAAAACACATTTTATTCAAGCAAAATATGAAATTAAAAAAAAACATGAGAAGTGTCAAGGGACACCCGGATGGAACGAAGTTCCTTTCGATTTAAGTATTGTTTTGTTGTACAGCGCCATCTCTGTAAAACTCTGTGAATCACTTCAAAAAAAGTGTCGTCATTCGTAAGAATCAAAAAGTGTCGTAATTTTCCGTCTAGCCCCCTTTTACAACGCGCGAAAAACATTTTATTTGAAATACCTATTAGAATTGAAAAGTAGTTAACACGGAACTAATTAATTAGGCAACGCGCATAACTTAATATCTTATCGCCCTAACAATCTTTGAAGTGCTGTGAATTCGTGACAGGTCACATTAAGTTAGCGGGTGACGAAACAACAGAACATACCCACATTTTCTTTATCATTATGTAATGCCAACGAAAGTAGAGAAATTATCGTAATGAATAAATTTATTGTACATCATCTCATGAAATTATAAACATGAAATAAGTAAGAGTAAAAGCTTGTCATTATACTCGTACTAAATTCCGAGAACGGATCTGAGAATTTTTGAGTTGTGTTTGTGTTTAAAGAGCATATTCACATTATATTAAAACTGCGTTTGAGTAAATATGTTTGCATTTGATTATTTCCAGAATTAGTAAATAATTATCGTATAATTTATGAATAAGTAAATAATTATGGTAGTTTCAATTATACAGTAAACCCAAGTTATTCGGCAGAACACTAGATAAACTATATTTTATGAAGTCATTGTAATGTAAGGTAAATTTAAAAAATAAATGAATGCTAAAATTTGTACCGCTCGTGGGAAAGTAAACTCATGAACGACTCAGTGCTTCAGAAGAAAACGCAAGCTTATGAGTTACGACCTGCGTAGACGAGGCACAATCCTAGAGGTACTTTTGTGCCCGTCGAAATAGAACGCACTACGTTTTGAAACGACTTTTCTTTTTCTTACAATTTCAGTAATTTAAAACAGGTTAATCAATGAACATTTAGGCTTCGAACATAACGTGCTCTTCCATAAACTTCATAAGAGTTATTATGTGTTAGTTAAATACACAGCGTTCGCCATTCATTGGCTTCCTAGGACACAAAGATTTGAGGGACTTTATGTACGGTCAGCAGATTTTTGTCCACCGTGGACAAAAGTACCTCTTCAAACCAGATTATTAGTCGAAGCTGTCGGGAGACTCTCCAGGGCACCTCGATTAGTGCCCATAGGTACCCCGCAGTGGGCTGCTAATAGATTACAACGTGACCATAAAGGAGAAAGGATTATAGCATGTTAAATTATCATTTCATTAAGATTATGCCAGTAGTGCACTTACAGAACGATAATAGTATCGTCCATTATTTCACCACTTGAAGATGAATAATGATAACGGCGATGGGTTTAATGGCATATGAGCATATAAATGTTGGCTAAGTAGATAAAGTTACATTACTGAAACTAGATCTCAGTGATAATAGTTACCATTTAGATTCATTATACAACTGGACATCTCTGCTAATCAAAATATAGATCGAGAAGTCGGTATTACTCAAGTCTTATTGAAGTACAGCTCTTCTAGATTACAGAATAAAAAAAAGTTTGTTACGTAAATCAATTACATACTGTGCTTTAAACAGACTTTGACAGCTCTGTTTTTATTCTTCTTAGGGCGGATTGGACTAAATACTTAAATAAATAAAAAATTGTTGAAAAACTTAAATTACATAATAACATTATAATTTGCTATCAAATATGTTAATTGTCCTACTCGTAAAACAAATAGAAACCAGAAGCACTTCAAATCCACCTTTACCTCGGCAATGACTAGGGAAATATACGGTAGAATTATGTAGATTGCAGAGCATTGCGCAATGAGATGACCGACCGAAATTAGCTGTGAGCTGACCGCACGACCACAGCACGCAATATGTGAGGTGCGTTGTAGTTTGTACCACTCATTAACATCAACCAATCTACGGACGCACATCATTAAACTGCACTCTTCGTATTATAATGCGGATGATCATCAGATCATTGATGATGTCAATATTACTTAGAGCTGTCGTAATATACGTATTTTTTGCGGCTTCAATACTCTAGTGTAATATTGGCTGTTGTTATTGGTGATTTGTTGATGTTGTCGATGGTTAAATTCCAACCATGGCTGGCCTCTGTACCACTAAGGTTTAACTCCGAGGTCACGGTATACCGCTATAATAATAAGGTTCGCTGTATTACGTCGCATTTTTGTAGAATTTTCTTCTACAGGCACCATTAAAATATTATGACGTGTTTTGTTCTCATAGCTGCTAAAAAGGAGAATCTCTGTTCCATAATTAACCAAAATGTCTTTGATGTTGCGGTACGGTATCTTGCGAATTTTTACCATCAGGTGTTAGTTTGCTCGTCGTTCATAAAAGACTGATTACATATTTCAGCACTAGTAAGTCTTCTAATGCGGTCACACTCATGCGTAATCTTATTCATAAATCTGGCACATTAACTCGTGCGGTCGCTGTGTTTATTTTGTAACTCCACGCTATTCGCGACCATTTGACAGCCAGACAAAGGTAATATGTATGTGTGAAAAGTACACATGGTAATAGAAATATGAAGGAGGCGTTTCATTGCTGGCGAGGTACGAATTGTGAGATAAACTTGTTGTTTAGTGTTAGTGACCTAGTAAAAATTTAATTACAAAAATTAATTTTTATGAATGACATTTACGTATCTATAAATTTATTAATTACGGAATATCAATAATTTTTGAGATCGGTACCAGCCAAAGACATGTATCTAGAAAGTCAGCTGAACCGTCGACTTCTAAGTAAAATATACGCCCTTAATATATGTATATCTATTCTTAGAATTTGCCAAATTCAAGTCCATTTTGATAGTTATTTTGTGGCCTCATTCTCTGTATGACCGTTGGGTTACAACCACCATGCCATCGCTTACGGTATGGTGCGAGATGTCGATTAGAAACGTCATTTGACCTACATAGTCACAAACATCCATTTATTCATAGTCATCGTGATTGCACCACGTAGTATTACGCCACTGAAAGGGTAAATTCGATTGTGTATTAAAGTAAATCTTAAATAGCCCGCCTATTGTTTTCAAAAATAATAGCTGCCATTGTGCCTTCTTTCTGAAGTTAAGAGCGTGTTCGACAGTTTTCTTCTATTAGTGTAATGTTTGTCACCCAATACTTACAAAACTCATGATATTTACTTCGCCCAGAGCTTTACGGCTAGGCTTCTAAAACAAGTTTGGGGGCTGGGAGACTTCTTAAAATTCACATCGGTACATTTTTTTATTGTTCCAAAGCATTTAAATGTATTAGCACTGAAAACTATTAATAAAGCTTAACCACTACGGAATCAAGAACATCACTCAACGCATGTGTGAGCATATAATATGTGAGCATATATCGCACCTTCGGTGGAAAAAAGACATAAGATGAAAATTGCAATTTTACAGGAGAGCAAAAAAACTGTTCAAATATCAGTAATCAGTCAAAGGAATTTAAATTACGATTTCTTGCACAAAACCGTCAAGATTAATGATAAAAATTTGAAAAAAATTGAGCATATGCAGCTTTTGTCCCTCTTTCCAATCATACTAATAACTAAAATTTAACGTAAGACGACTTATGATTTTTTTCACTGAGGGTGCGATATATATGTAAAACAAAATTTGCCTATTAATGCTAAGAAATTGTAAAATTGTATTCACGCTAAAACATTTCACAGAATATGAAATTGACGCAGGGTCAGCGTTCCGCCCGCCTATTTTATACAGTCTTCAAGAAAAGACTGTACTCGCCATCCTAGACCTCAATGCCATTTATCATCACGTTTATCATAATTATGAAAGATTGTAGTAGCCAAGTAAATAAATTTTGTAGAATAAATCTTGTAATACGCGCACTAATATGTAATATTTAAATTAGGGCGACATAATCGCTACAGCGACAAAGCCCTATCTTTTGAAATAAAAAAAATCTAAATTAGACTTTTGTCTACAATTTAAACATTTCCTAATTTATAGTAACTTCATTGCACGGTGATAGTATCCGAACAAGACATTGAATTACAAGCCGGTACTCTATTGAATGAATTACTTCCCAATAAGTCATTCACGCTTGACCTGAGTTCAAAGAAAGTAGTGCCAGAACAATCATAGTTACGCAACTGCAGTAACACTAACAATTTGCCATGCTTACTTAAAAGATAAGAAAATTTGCATTATGTTAATTTGGAACACGTATGAAGCTGTGCGGAGAAAGTATAAAACAAAAACAATAAGACAACAAATAAAAACAGAGTTTGTTTGTTTGTCAAAACGATAAGACTAGTTTAAGGGTGTCATACAAGCTTCCAATTACTGCAATTCTAGTGCAAGAATATTTTTAAAAAATTAGTATAGTTTACATGTTATATTGAAAGAAAGCGATTGATCGGATTATATAACGTAAATTAGATAAGTAAAGCTTTAAACGGTGCTAAGTGAGTGACCGGGACTCGCAGGAAACATTTGTTATTCGGTGTTGCAACCCTGCTGGACTTTCTCTTTATTATGTCTGTATAATCCGCTGTTACTTGGCCGTTTTGCATACTACCAGCGAGTATTAGCGATTCATGCCTAAGTAATTACTTTACAAGTATTAAAAGTAGTTTTGTATTTACCATATCGGTCATTCACTGGTAAGCCAAGTTTATCCTGGGTCTTTACTTATCATGCCTGTGACGAGTGATGTCACTATGTTATCACTTGTATGAATATATTCTCACTTGGCATCTAGTGGTCTTTTGTTAGTGAAATATCATTACTATGTTTTTTATGTAATTGCGGGGAATTCGTAGTAAAACAATACAATTAATGTTAGCTAGCGTCCTTGCCATTGTTAAATTGTTAAGTGCTTCACCAATTTGTCGTATAAAAATGTTTGTATGTATTTTATTATTTTGGGGTGTCAGGTGCTCCATCAATTTTTGAGTCCAAGTCCATCTTTCCTGCTATTGTTGCAACCTGAGGAATAATACACGAGGCAATAGTGTCACCATAGTGTCAGGTCCTTTCTATTGCAGGTCGCTTCGTTTTGTTTTGCCAAGTTTAGTCCCTCATGCATGTCAGTAGAGTATTTTAGCTGCCTGGCCATCTAGCGCCCTCTCCAAAACCCACATTAAAAAGCTTTTTTTCGTGTTTTAGTCGCAGTGTCAAAGAGCCAGCAAAATTGTGGGTCCCTCGTCCTTTTTGTTTGACAAGCATCGCTTATGCTTTTGGTTTTACTGATGTCTGTGGGCGATGGTGACTACTGTCAAGAATCTTATCTGTATGTTTATCAGGTGGCACGTCTATTCGTTTGTCAAAAAGTAAAAAAAAAGACTCTAAAAAAAGCCGATTATGTCTTTGGTTGGTATTTACTTGAAAGTTGCACGTTTTCTAATTGACATAATTATTATCTGAAAGTTTCTTATGTAAGAAATCAGAACTTTTGGTACCGTCTACAAAATTTCGTATTCACTAATAAAAAAAGGCAAATGTATCTATTAATTTTGCTGCATAATGTAGCTGACTTTTTGCACTGCAATCCATCAGATTTACTTGCTACTCTTTTGAGATGCGCCAATAGTTGAAGTCATCGATTTAAAAACTACTGTTCGTGACTTTCTCGTGTTGCCGTGTCTACATGTAATGTGCATCATTGCGCACGGTGCATTATGTTTTTACCACATACGAGGATACGCGGGTCAAGCGACACTTGACGTTTTTATAGGTCATCTGCAACGTCGATTTAATGCGCGAAAGCTTGAATAATTTGCGAATAAGCAATGGCATTGACGCTTTTTAGAAGCAGGTTTCTGCCCGTTTCAAAGAGCTGATGTATGAGACGACTCACGGTAAGTTGGCGTTGTATTTAGTAATGGTACTTCATTTCATAAGAGTCTATTGTGTAATGGTTTGATACTATCTTCTGTCCTATCATCTGTACCTAGAACATAAAATATTTTTAATATTGATATATATTTTAAGATGTTGTTAGGTTAGCTAATTACGTAATAACTTAAGACAGAAGGACCCTTAAGTAGGGACTGGATAAATTAACCAATTTGGTTTTGCATGGATTTCACAAATTTTTACAGTAGAAAACTGAGTTCCGAGACTTGATTTTTTTACAAGTTATGTTTCTGATGGCATTAGTCAATATTTAATTATTTTAAGTTGTGCATCGTGGAGATTTTCACAGCGTCCTTAATGTTATGCAATGTCTGTTAACCCGCAATGATCCTAGCATAGTCGACTGTAGTATTAACCTCTCTCAATTTAAGGAACTTAAATCCAGCAAGCGGTGATTATGGAAAATGATGATTCCATTTCTCAAACTTCAAGCACTTACTACTGCTGCATAATGAACGTCTTGTGAAAGAAACGATAAAGACTTAGACAACGCAGTGTTTGGTATTTCCTTATATTTCGTATTCATTGTCAATAAAGGATTGTAAAGGATGAAACAATCTCAGAAAAAAGAATTGAACGGTTGGGAATAACACAGCTGAGAAAAAACTTAAACGGTGTCACAATAACAATTTTGAAAGTATATAAAAAACTAAAATTGCTCAATAATAATATGTAACGAGCGAATATGCTAGAAAAACATCGGAAGTTGCTATCGAATTAAATTAATTCGTGAGTTAGCTAATGTTGGGAAAATGTATTTTCTATTAATGAGAGGTGGTGGAAAGTGACCCGGCAGTGAATGTGATTAGCAAGAAAACACAGGTGATGCAAAAAGGTTACGATTGCCTACAAGATAATCTCTCCTGAGATCTTATTTTAATGCGGTCAATGCCTGCGGTTACTTGCTAAGCAAATAAACCTGGTATTAAGTTATCTTAAAACCAACAAGTTATGCTGATCGCGAATACACGCTGATCAAATCATGTTTCGTTATGAGTAAGTTTTATGGCTAGATATTTGCATGCTTAATATAATTCTTATTTTCACTTTTCATATTAAGGGAGGCTTAGGTACCTACTACTTTATTTTAACGTGACATCACATAAAATTATCTTCGCCAATTATACACAAGTATACTTTTAAATTAATGCAGTTTTACACGGTGGTACCTCTACTGTAAGTTGATACAGAATTGAGATTCCTGCTTATTCTAAATGATGCTGCAATATCAGGTTAGGTCTATCCACAGATGCAAACCGATAGGCCATCAGAACAAGGCAAGCCAAGTTGTGTCATACAACCCAGGATCCCAGGATCTTTGGCCCGACAACACAGAACACTCCATTCCATACGAATAATATTTACCAACAAATAACAGCTGTAGAGTGATAATAGTAAAGCAATTGTAGTAAGCTGGGCTTTTCGGCTTGTATGGCTGTACCGCCACTGTACTTAATGTTATATCACTAATATATTATAACTTTAAACGCGGTCAAGTTCCAGTCGCAGTTTGAGTTCGTGCACTGAAGGTTCTGTTGCTTCATTTCTTTACGAAGTTTTTTATTGCGTTTAGTTCAATGACTTTAGATCATTTGTAGACTTTCTTCAGTTTGAAGTTATCTACTGTGCCTGTTATTTTAAGTATTTGTTGTCTCGGCTTCAACTCATCGATGAATGACTCACTACTGGGCACGGGTCTCTCTTCTTGAGGAGGCTTAGAGCTTACTCCACCACATTACACTAGTGCAGATTGGTGGAAGGGTTGGTCGCCAACCCAATTATCGGCAGTTTTTCAAAAAGTAGTAAATACCACAGAAACAAGCAATTTATTTGATCAAGCTGTAAAGTAAAAAACTTTTTCTAATCTCATATTTTTTCTAACTTTTTCTAATATTATATTTTTGATGTGAGTTGTATACCTTTAACTGCCATACGATATAATACTGTGTGCAAATTATAACTGACTACTACTTATACAAACATACAAAACATCCAAAATAAATATAATTTTATTGTAGAACAGGCTCCGGCATAAGAGGACAGTGTCCGCTTTGCATTCAGTACGAATCTATTATAATTATGCATTTTGTAGATAACGGAAGAAATGTATCCCTTAACCTTAATTCTAAGTAGGCGGAAATATTTAAATTAATGTTGATGAGTATCTTGATCAACACATTACTTAATACAGTAGTAGAAAATTTCACAACACTGACATGTCGATATAAAATAACGGAGAGTCACATATTTGTTACCTAATTACAGTTCTCACTCTGAATGTTGTAACGGACATGCAACAAATGACTTGGTACATTATCCATTAAGAATCTCATGATTGCTTCAGAATGTGTTGGCTCTAATTTAACACTTCCAATATCTAAATTTCAGGTGATGCTGTTTGCGGTGCTACAAGGAATATGTGCGGCACCCGATCCAAAAAAATATAAGTCAGAAGTAAAAGAACAGAAAGGTCTGACCGATGGTGAAAGAAAATTTTTAAGAGAAGTTGAACAAAAATTTGGTGTGAAACCGGATATTTCAGTTGACACTACAAGCGAAAATCCTAACAAATCTGATAATAAAACAGCAATCAATGATGAGAAAAAATCAGGATTTCCCGCGGTGATAGCTATAGAAATTGTCAATGATACCGAAACTAATTCAAAAGACAAAAGGACCATAGACGCTAATCTAGGCTACGGTTACCGAACAAATAACGGTTATTCGTACTCTTATTTTGGAAAACCTGCTCAGAATAAAGGGAAGTTTATGATCTACCCCTACTCTCAAGAAGACATCCCAGCTCGTCCAATTATTCACAGCCACGATTTTTCGTCGGGAAAATATCCATCCCATACCCACACTAGCGTTGAGATCCAACCTTCTCAAGCATTCGAATTAGTATCCGTAAAGGACGAACATCAAGGATATGACTATAAACCACCGGCTAATCGGCTTAATTACGAAAATGTCAATTCACAGTCTTCCGCATACACAAAAACACAACATCCTTCTACATTATATACGACCTATAATGGCCAGGAATTTACAGGACTCAGTGGGCAATTCCCCACTATCATGCCTAATTATTTTGTTGATCCAACACAACTTATTAAGAACCCTCAGTATCAAAGTGTTGGATTAACTCCAGAACATTTCCGCCCACATGGGTCACATTTAGAGCAGAGAGTTGTCCCTGTCTTGGTTTTAAGAGTACCAAGCTCTTATCTAAAGAACCCAACTGCTGAATTGTATGCTAACTTGCCAAACAATTACCCTCTTTCACAACATTTGAACAATGTGAATCTTCAGGAACTTGTGAACCAATATTTAAAAAAAAATGGCCATCCATTTGCACATCAAATGAATTATCAAATTCCTGTATCAACAATTCAACCAGTCGTTTCATCTCACCCAGAAGCACATCAATACGCGAATCCATACGTTCAACCAGCTTACACTCAAGCAGATTATTCTGGGGTTCAATATTCAGCCGTAAAACCTGTTATGGCTAGATATCCTTCGAGTTACACACAACAGAAATACCTATCACCGAGTCAATCTTTATACAGACAACCTGTGCAACAACAACAATACCAGTATCAGTACCAGTACGTTTCGTCAACAGAGAAGCCGGAGCAAACTTACTATGTTGAAGAAAATTACAAGGCTCCAGAATCAGCAGATGTTACTCATCAATACCAAAGTGATCAAGCCACCGTAGAACACCAGGCAGGTTTGCATGATCCTGTTATAAGTGTAGACTATAAAGAGGCAGAGCAAGCTGTCAACCAAGAGGAAAAAGTAACGTCCATAGAATACGAGAGTCCACAAAGTCCAGCTCATGAATTACACCAATCTGCTCCGGCTTACTACGAATCCACACAGTCAGAGACGTCTCAATATGATCATTCGCAAGCTGATACGTCAGCGTATGCCCCACAGCCTGTGCATCAATCTCAAACACAACCTGAATATCGTTCACAATATTACTCTCCGAAGCAAACAAGTCAAAAGCAATCTGTATCAGTATACCCTTCACAATTATTACACTCAGAAAATTACCAAGAGTATTCTAGCCAAAATGATGCCCAGCAATATGTGTATGAGAAACAAAATAACGACGATAGCCAAGGATTGGTGCTGACAGAAAACTATCCTACTAAGGACCACACTATTGCTACAGTCCTACCATTTGACTATGAGCAACCACGACAACCAAGCGTAGCAGGCGTTCAGACGGTTAGCTATGTGACGCCTATGCCGAAATTGAAATACCAGTCGCAGTACAAAGTAATGGTACCGCAGACGATTTTGAGGAATCCTAACAGCGAGAAAGTATCTTACGTGACTTCCCAATCACTACCATCTTCGTATTATCAATCGAGTCAGTACACACAAGGAGGAGCGGCCGAGCCAGAGTACACAGTAGGAACGCAGTATGTTCCGCCCGTTGCAAGTAAATCTACTTATCCCAGGAATTACCATGCTCATCCCAAAAGACAAGTTAAGCCAGACAGCAAGACTGCCGCGTCAGGGACATCAACTGTTAGAAAACAAGTTGCGAAAACAGAGAAAAAGAAAATGGCGTAGAATTTTACCATACCATGCGGTATACAATTCTAGGTATTTGTACATTGTTTTTGTAAATATAGTTTTATTTGTACAATAATTATAGTGCTTAGGTTTTATCAATTAAGCTTTTACATTAGGTTTTGTTTAAATGTTTTGTATGTTTTTATTGCTTTTTAATATTACAATAATAAATTTCCTTTCATACAATAGTTATCATCATTTTTAGAAAGGATTTTGCTTACTGTAGCGTACCATACCATGACCGTATTAGGAACGTGTCGCGTTGGAGAGTCAAAATTTGTCGACGAACATGTACATAGCATGCCGTCGCCGCGTCGATCCGTTTCAGTGGGCATAGTAGAGCGTATTATGTTGAGTACCGTGCCTGATACGTTCTTAACACGGTGATGGTATGGTACGCTGTAGTGGAAAACGCCTTTATAGTTAGTTGGCTGCATGTAAAATATCGCGTGTTATATCAATAAATTTTAATTTTTTTTACATGATTGTGCATGTCAAAATTTATTTGTGGGTTTGTAACCCTCATGAAAATCGTTGATTGTTTATTTATTATTATTAATGTTGACTTTTACGATATGGCTTATTCAATGTGCAATATTTCATTTAAGATTAAAAGTTTGACATAGTTTGTTTGTAAACATAATAAATGTGCTTTATGAATCTGCATGTGTATGGTATATTTCTTTGTGTATAGTGTATCACAGATATAACAGTACATAAATTGTATGTGTATCACACGTGGTTCGTACATTATTCATTTATTCATCTATAAGACACTAATGAAGCAGTGTCTGTATTATAAAACACAAAGTCTTCTCCTTATAATGAAACTATATCCCGTAAGTAGTGGATCAATCGTAGAGGGCAGATAGCTTGACCTATCACATTATCATACACCTTTTATTAAGGTATTTTTTTTTAATTTTAAAATTTTAGTAAAAGTGTCACCGTTCTCCAGATTTTGACCTATTTTAAAAAATTTGAAAATTCGGCTCCTTTACCCTATTTTTTCCTGTTGAGTCCTGTTGAGTTCGTAATTTATATGCAAGTTCAACACACATCAGTAGACCGCTTACAACACCGCTCAATCGAAAATTGGTGGTTTTTACATTTGAATGCGTTTAGATGGAGCTGCTATTGACTTCTCATGAGGGTATCACATACACGTCGCGGTAACGAAGTATTACTGTAGTACTGTAAGTATTAATGTACCGCCAAATATAGGAGCAATGGACTTCAAGAGGCTGACAGAAAAAATGGAGGCTTGGCTACAACTCCTTACTAGTGAAGCACAACTCAACCGTAGAGTTAAATAAATTTAAATGCATCATATGCTATCTCTCACACTGATAGTAGGTAGCCTTTTTCCTAGGAATTCTATTATATACCGATCAATTTCATTAATTTACGAATATCAAAATGAGCAGTAGTTATCTGCGGTAGGATAGCATGTAAAAGTTATATAAAGTAAAAGTTTTCAGTACATTTGTACCGTGCTGAAATTCATAAGATGTTTCTTGACGTTTTGGTCAAGGTGAAGTCACAGAAAGTCACGGAAGAAAATTAATTAAAGCAATTTATCAAGGTTTAATTTTTGGAAACATTATTTAAATTTTGTTTTTCGGAATAAAACTAAAAGGTGGTGCCATCTGGGGAATGATGTTAAATGAATGATGTTAACGAATAGAAATATAAAAATAAAGTGAATAAACATAAGGTAAAAAATGTTTACAGATACTACTTAACAATTTTGTTTATAGTTCATATTTGAGACACTATTTATAAGTTTTACATGCTCTCATGCTTGATTTCACCATTACTGAAACATTTTCACCATTTACTGAGATAGCTAACGATGGTTAGATCTTACAAAGATCGTACAAGGGGAAAATAATTTTCAGCGGGTATTCGACTGTTGCGCTAACTCTCCCACCATGATAGTCCTACTGAGACGGAGACTAATTTATATCGGCTCAGTGTATCTGATTCACGCAATCGAGGTAATTATATGTACTTAATTCTTAAATAAATTGCTCGTAGAGCAGCGATAATAATTTTTAGGTATGTGCGAGTGTTGCCACATCGATCAAGTTGAGTTGTGATTGTTTTAACTCACAGTTTTGTAATTAGATAACTGTTTTGTATTAAGTTAGTATTAGTCTACTTTGCAACAATTCGCGGTTAACATGTATATGGTATATACTTTAAGACATGCACGGCACTTCCCTCCTTACAACGGAAACGTTCACTACAATAATTAAAAGTAGATATATACCAACATACGTACCAGCACCAACACGTGTTTCGCCCCGAGACGGAGCATCATCAGGATAAGTTGACTCTACAATGGTTAGTCACAAAGTTAACCACCGCAAACTTAGCTACTAACCATCGTCTCATGTGTGATAAGGAAACCACTTCCCATTCCATTGATATATAATCTATACTAATATTATAAAGAGGAAAGATTTGATTGTTTGCATTGAATAGGCTCCGAAACTACCGAACCGATTTGAAAAATTCTTTCTCTATTGGGAAGCTACACTATCCCCGGGTGACATAGGCTATATTATATTTTACTACTTTTCCCGAAACGAAGAGAGGGCGATTTCCTAGTAATCAATATAATAAGATATTCATAACAACTACCTCCCTCTGGCTCGAGTCACCCAGATCTTGAGAGCCCGAAAATTATTTCTTTCTTTTCTCTCCTTTCCTAGCGCCAATCATCGGTGATGCCTTTGGTGTTTTTTTTTTCACTTCCAGACGGATGGCGAATGTCCTATACCTACGTTATAAGCAGCGCCCGGTACGGACGAGGCATTCATTATTTAATATGCGTACCGTGAAGGAGTAAAATAAATTGCCCGCTTCGTTGTTCCTGTTCGATTTAAAAGTGCGTGTCTTCAAGTCAAAAGTGGATAGTTTGGATAGATAGATTCTACTAAGTAGCAAGAGCGTTTTTATTTTTCTACCCACATTAAGTTTTTCTATTTTTATCGTTATTGCCAACGTCAAAAATATATAATACTTAATTCATCAATGCTGTCATATGTGAAGATAAATCAATATCTATTGCAAGGGCAATAGTGCAGACCGATGCAGGATGTTTTAAAGTCATAATTAACAACAAACTCCTCGAGTAATCCGAATGTTAATAACAGGTTGAAATATAAGAAACATACAATATAAAAACGGGCTCGACGTAGGGTTGGCGAGTCTCTCTCTTTCCCGGAAGGCTTCCGCATTTCCACCGGCCGGTCCCTACCGGTAGGAATCAGGAAGAGGTGTGGACTGGACCCGGACCGGACCGACAACCACTCATTAGACACTTACACACGGACCTTTATGATGAGGTTCTGTCGATTGGCAACGGAAAATAAAATCTATGTCTGTCAGCATAAATAAGTACTCGTAATAGTGATGTTTGAGACAGTTAGGAAATAACGAGTTTTGAATTAAGGCAGGAAAATAATCTTAAAAAGTAGTTATAAATTTTTCATAAGAGTAAGCTTGTTCATTATTCTTTTCATTGTAGATACAGTGGACTGAACTCAGCATGGATTAAATTTCTCTGCAGACGCCTTTAGATGTCTTTTCCAACCAATAAATAGATGGATACGTTATAATTATAATGTACATTATATTGTACATATTATGTACATACTTACATAGATACGAATTATCACTAGCGCCACCGTACGGCTTATATTAGAATCATCTTTATTTTGAGTGAAGTGAGAGGTCACCTGAACAAACATGGTTACGATACAATCACATTTAACAGATGACGCTAGTAGTCTAATACTGAAGAACTTAACAGGCTCAAAAGGCTTTTGATGATCTTTACAAGACAACCTTTTCTAACTGTAGAATATAAATAATATCTTATTGATACGGTACGATAACAACCGGGACCGACGGCTTTACATACCCTCCGAAATAAGGCTCAAGAAATTTTTTCCACTAGCGGTTGGTCACCCATCAAATCCGATATCGCTTAACTTTGTTGATCATTTAGGATCGACACAAGCCGCCCGCCGCGGCCGGGCTAAAAGCGCTTTACAAGCTGGCTATTGGCATTAAAAGTATCGCCGGCATTCCTCGGCGTCTGTGTGTACAGCACGATATGAGAGGAAGTGCGTTAATTATTGACTATCATCTAATCAGTGACATAATCTTTGTACTGGAACAAGATATGTCTGTGACAGTGATATCTTATGATTAAAATATCGTACACATTTTAAAGGAAAAATTAAACAAAGGAAGGTCTAAAGGCAGTAGCACGGACACAATTCGATAGATATGTCTAATCGGATACGAATGTAAATCGTAAAGTAACTACAAATTTTATTGGTTGCGTGTCACGACTGATAGACGTGCGGCCGGGTTTAGCTTTATCATGAATTAAGGTAGGTTGGTACCAAAATATAGTAAAAGTAAACAAAGGATCAAAATTTGTAGATTCCGATTGAGGTAGGTACCTGAAAAGCGCTGTTATTTATTTCTCTAGCTCTATAGCTATCAATTTGTACTCACATAAGCCATCTGAGTTCTCATACACCCCATATCTTAGCTCAGCTACCTTTAAACAGCTTGAGATAAAATCTATGTCTACCAGTTTGCCACTTTCAAGCTATAAAAAACCATTCCAATATGATATTGCATGTAGCATGGAATGGATGAAATATTTAAATTGAACAGTCGTGATCATGGACAATCATATATCAAGCAATCGAGACAGCCAGCGATATAGAACTACGTTTATTGCGTAGCTACGGGTGCCAGCGGTAAGATTACGCCTACATCATACTATACGTCTACTCTATATGACGCCTACATCATTGTATAAATAATTTGGGCCAGTACTTTGATTAGCTAAAATAAAAAAGAACCAAAAATTTTATACATTAAAATTTTCATACAAATCTCAAATTTTATAGATAAAGACCTAATGGGAGCCAATATCAAAAACCTAACGAAAATGACAACGACCTCGCACGTGTCGCTGGATGATTTTTTAGAAATACATAATTATATCAGCAGACTTGGTAAAGATCACAGAAGCAGACCGTGACTTCCGATAGAAGATATAGTAAGAAGGAATACAATCATGCAATTACAGCGTAATTTTATTTTTTATTTTCTATTTTACTTGTGTTGAGGCTTTGAAGGCTGGTCTACTTAATCAATCCTTAATGGTTATTTAGATATCTAAGGTCTGCATTTAACACATTACTTCCTCAATAAAGAAAACCAAGATTAATATAACCGTTACTTCCCGCAAAGGACAAGAAAATCTAATAAGATTTCAAATATATATTTACATTTGACTATAATGAAAACGAGATCATATTGACAGTTCATTAAATATGCATTCAAGCCCTTTCTACAATCAAGTAGTGGGTTTAGTGTCATAATAAACGGGCAATTAGCTGCTGCCATTAACTGGTTATCGATAACGAGGCATATTTTTAGAACATCTTTCACTTAAAAGTCCTTGCTATCTGTATCAAGACAACTTTTCAGCGTCATTTCTGCTTTCGTTTTCTTCCCATTGCGTGTCTCCATTTTAAAATCGCGTGAGAAAATTATAAGAAAATTTAATGTTTTGTATATAAGCGGCAATTGGTGAATGTAGTGAATATGTACTCTGTATCTTGCCAATGCCATGTAATACAGGATTAACACTATTATGCAAAATTATTAAAATCACTTTGATATGTACTGATAATAATAAAAATATTAGAATCAGAAAGTAAACAATACTGAACAAGAACGAAGAGTTATAGATTTTTCTGCGTTGAAAAATATTTGATAGTTGGTAGATAACAATAATTTTCTTCTCCTCTATGACAAAGCACCCTTCCGAAAAGCCAAAAAATTACGTGCATCCTAATTATTTTGAATTTTGAAACAGTTTTCAAACGATGTTAAAAACAGGCTAAATGACCATTGTCTATAAATTGTAATGAATGAGTACTAAGCCTTCAAGCACAGCTTCAGCCTTATATAGCCTCATATACAACTCTGATATCTATATAGATTGCATCACCTTCCCCGTCGGCTACAATCAGTTCAGCGTTGAAAATATTAATATTGTTGTTAATTGTAGTCTATAAACTTTTGATTCAACACAATTCATTCCCGAATGATTTCTATGAATACAATAACAGTTACGCAGATTTAGCAGGCCCTTTGTTAAGATAGCACCCACGATAACTTTACGTAATATATTTGACGTTTTGTAATAAATATTATTTAGAACTGCATTTAAATAACTGACTTATAATTATTTTATCATGTTCGTAGTGAATCGTACTTAATATTTCGTTTGAATATCACGGATATTTTTGTTTTTGTATGAGTAATATTGGTGTTAATCACTGTTTCTCGTACGTTTTTTGAAACTATGTTTTTGAAGTTACTTAAAGAAATTGGGAGGTTGCTAAACGCTTTCTCAAATAATCTTAAATTGAAATAAAAAAAAAATCCGACAGTTTGATTTACACTAAACATAGATAAGAACACTAGATTAAGTTACCATTCGAACAAAAAAAATAGATCAAAATCGGTTTATCCGTTTTGGCGCTACGATGCCACAGACAGACATACCTACCTACTAATAGATACACAAACATGTCGAACTTAAAACACTCTTCTTTTTTCGTTGGGGGGTAAAAATAAGATGTTAATTATGATCCCGAATTGATAGGGTTGGTTCTGACCGTATATTAATCCGATAATAATTAAGGGAAACAACCTAAGATGTTAATATTATTTAATAATTATTCTTATTATTTACAGATTGACATAAACACTATTTAAGGGATTATTAATTTGAAATTTACTGCACCTATTGACATTAATTACAATTTTATTAATTTATTATTTGAAGAATATTTTTAACTAAAGCTATGTTAGCTATGTAAAAATTATAATACTTTAAATATTTGCATGCTTGGAAATGTGTGAAAACTATATTCTATTAAAATACCACCATTGTACTACCACATTTATAGCAAACTAGGAAATCGCCCTCGCTTCGCTTCAGGAAAAATAGTAAAAGAAATATAGCCTATGTCACCCGGGGATAGTGTAGCTTCCTAACAGTGAAAGAATTTTTCAAATCGGTTCGGTAGTTTCGGAGCCTATTGAATGCAAACAAACAATCAATTTTCCTCTTTATAATATTAGTATAGAAGTATAGATAAACAATTATGATTATGATAACCTGCATAGGACAAAGATCTATAAAGTGAAAACCAACAACACGTCTTTATGTAGCTAGCATGAACCATAGTTCATTCTGGTGAGGCCATGGGTCTTACCAGAAACCAGTTGAAGCAGTGTCGTAAAACCTAATCTTTTATTTGTTATTTATGAGAAACTAGACATAAACAATAATTATGAAAGTATAAAGTTACATGTTGACTTAAATTACAGCAACGGCTCGAAAATAATTCCTTGACAAGCACTGGAAATTGTCACAAAGTACGAATAGTTCTAATGGTATTTCCATGATTACTTCCAATATGCAACAATGAAGTTGTAGTTGATCAATCAAGGAAACACAATTTATTTCTTCCAAAATGTCTACAATGTATCCTATTTTTTTTAAACATCATTGCTACAATTCATTGCATCATTGCTCATCATTACAAATAAACACGACAATGTACATGAAAGTAAGAGTGTTTAGCTAACTGATTATGCTTTCAGCTCACAGCTCACAGCTCACAGCTCACAGCTCACAGCTCATAGCTCATAGCTCACCGAGGACACAGAGAACGTTTGACCTTATAGGGAAGTGCGGTAAGGTCCGCGGGCTGCGGGATGCTGGCGGGAGTGGCGGGAGTGGCGGGAGTGGCGGGAGTGGCGGGTGCCGGCGCAGGCGCAGTGGAAATGTTAGCGCTTGCTGGGAGATTAACGAGCGCCAGCGCTTCTCAAATTGTTGATGTCAAAGAAAATATAAGGGAAGTTATTAATTGGGGTGATGTAATCTGCAACGAGGATTTTTTTTAATTTTTATTTTTTATATTTTGTTAATTTTATTTATAATTCTGCTTATAAAATCTTTGAAATTAATGTTTAAAATATGAATAATTTTAGATATCATAATATTAAAAAAAAATACCAAATTAGACCACTCATTACAACTACAACAGAATAACTCGTAACAACAATAAAGGCTTGTCCTGATGTCCTCCGCCAAGCGACATCGTAAGCCCTGGGGTGGACTGAACCCTGGTGCTGCCCTTAGGATGCTTGCATCGTCCTTTCGAAAAAAACAACACCTTTATAAGATGCATTCCTACTGCATGTTCTACAGTTCTACATTAATAGACAAACTATTAATTTGATTGTTTTGTCTCATTTGTGTTTGTTGAAGCCAACCTGATAATTTAAAATTTCACTTATTTTTTATTTAACATTTAGTATTATCTTATACTCTTTGAAATGAATACTACACTTAGTTCACGTTTATGTTTATGAGCTAAAATGTATAAGTACCAATTAAAGGAGCAAAGATGCATCGACACAGTTTGAGATGCACAAGTTGCAAGGAAGTGTGCGCAAGTGCATTCTCGTCCATACACGGGCGGGCGGGCCTGTGTGCGTGCGCCGCTACGCTCCACCACCCCCGTATATAAAGGTACTTCAGACTAGCCTTGAACTTCATTTCACCAACGACACTCCAGCAACCACCCTCGGTTTGTGCGGATCGCGGTTTGTGACGTGAACTATGTTGTGTTGGAACTGATCGGTCAACTAGTGGCTACCTGTGACACGAATGATCCAAGATGAAGGCCGTACTGCACGCGGTGAGATATTCATTTGTGGCTATGTTCGAAATGTCTAATTATTCGTAATTTTTGGGACACTCTTTAAATAAAATCTAGGTATACATAAAGATCTCAACATTATCAATATTTGATATTACACTATTGTTATTATTAATAACTTATTAATAATATTATATAGAACACTAATAATGTAATAAGAATAAAATTTAATATTGATCCTAACCAAAAGCCTAACAAAAACCTGTAAGCTGAGGGAATTTAGTAAAAATGTTGCCGGAACACTGACTTGGACATTCAAAGATAATTGTAATGTGGAAAAATTTTGCACCATTAATGATTTTTAAAACCTAACAATAATTATAATAATTATACTTAATGATAATTATATACTTTTATATTATAATAATTTATAAGCCATAAACTGTCCCACCTCCAGGGAAGGGTGAACAAATGTATACCCTTCGATTTTTTTTACATGTGCCCATATTGTGGTATCCTTTCCAGACTCCAAATCCTGGACATCCTTGTAACAATTAATATCAGGAATATTTTAACACGTAAAATTTATATGAAAATACTAGATAATAATATGTTAGGTAGTAGTACCTTAAACTGTATAAATTAAAATCCGTTTAAACAAACATATGTCGTAAAGCAAACTACTTTAAAACTGAAATATTTAAATGGAAATTGTTTGTAAAATTGAAAAGTAAATGTATAGTTAAAAAAAATATTAACAGTAAGTTAAGTACCAATGCGTGGCGTGAATGTTGCACAAGTAAACTTTATAATTATACTAGCTAACCGGGTAAACTTCGTATCGTCTAACAATCATATATTATTAAAAATAGGGGTTTTAATGCCACATTATAAAAAAATAAAAAATAAAAAAAAATCCAAAATATAAAAATAAAAATGTTAGGGGTGGACAACCCTTATCACTTAGGGGTATGAAAAATAGGTAGTAGCCTATTCTTAGACCTACTGAATATGCATATAAAATTTCATAATAATCGGTCAAGCCGTTTCGGAAGAGTATTGTAACTAACATTGTGACACGAGAATTTTATATAAAAGATATGACAGGAAGTCCAAAAAGTATTATTTACTTAAGTAAGCGCCTGTCTACATGATACAAAAGTTTCATATTCATAGAGATATCTGTATAAATCAAAGTATATTGCTCTTATATCTTGTTATTAGCATAAAACATGCATACATATTTAGGTTTCTAAGGCTCATTGTAAGTGACATGCAATTCATTAGACTGCATGTTGCATCTATCTGGCAGATAGCATCTTCGTAGTTAATTAACTCTTGACACTTGCGTGAATCAAGCGAACAATGATTAGACTGTAGGTATATATCTACAATACGTAAAATACGTCGTACATATACTACTGTTACTTCATAGATTGTTACCTTCACCCACAGCTTCCACCCTATTATTTTCCTCGTATAAAAATCCTGGGTATTATCTTACTTCCCGTATTTGCATTTATGTTTTTAAAATAAAAAAAATAAACTTACCTCATTTAATGTTTAAAACAAAATATATGTTATATGGAATATTAATATTTTGATTCCCTTGTTTCAAATAATTTTCATTGGTAGATAGATAATAGATATTTAGTAACAATAGTAGTTGGATATGAACACAATGATTTTCAACGTTCTATTTACAACAGCATATCCATGCTATCCAGGCCGTAAATATTCTCCGTCCAAACTGACCAGAGTATTGAACAAACATTCATGGCAATCAGTCCAGCGATCTATTTATTCTCTTAACTATTTTTTATATTAACTATTATTTATTTTTGATCTCAACAGATTGATAGAATCTGTTTCAAAATACGATTCTTATTTCATGGGAATGTTAAAGGCAGTCGCTCCCTAATAACATATTTACTTATTATTAAAATATTTTTGTACGTTACAGTATAACTATCAAATACAAGGAAGGAAAAGAAAACAATGGGTCACCATTTCATTTTCCGGAAAATTATTATTAATTTATTTATCTATGTTTCAAGAACAGAAACTTAGTAAGTTTATTAACATGGAAGTAAAACAGCAAAAATAGTAACATCCCTGTTGCTCTATTGATTGTCGAACAATTTGTTTTATTTTTTATTTGCTTCAATAGCTACATTGACATGTGTGCTGGTTAGTAGTTACTGGTTAGATGATCACTGTTTGTATAGTGTAAATAGATAATATACTTCAGAATTCAGATAGGTAACCTTGAATCAATGAATTGGGAGGCAGAAATGATAATACCGAATCACGTACGTAAACCGCGTTTGCGGGGGTGAGCGCAGGGGCAGCCGACTCTTGATTACAATGCAAAATATTATGTTATCGCTACACATGATTTTTGTATTATGTGAAACATAAAATAAATTAACATTTTTTTAAATTATCGGTGAGGAAGAAAATTTACGCAACCAAAAACAAGATTCGAGCTTGATACTGTAAGCCACCTACAATAAGCCTTTGAGTTACAACAGTAAAATCACGACATGAATCAGCCACCGCTCTCCTCAGGGCTGAAAGGAAAGCGCTCTAAGATTACAACTGTAATAACGCGCCCTGCTACAAGCCGCAACAACAAATTATACACAGTACAAGCAGTGTTTGGACATAATAGTGCAACGAACTGACGACTCAGTAACAAGGTAGCTATGATTGATCGGTCTGTCCCACAGTACCTTATGCCCTTATTAGCGAAACGAGATGTATTCGACCAGTTCACAGTAAAAGGGAAAACCTGCCATTCTCGAAGTTGACTGACCATTGAGTTGCGATGATAGTGAAATGAAGATTCTTTTCCTTATCCGAGATTTATATAGCACCGCTAGTTCGTGTCGCGATACATGGTTTGGATTAAACTTTTATTAAAGTGTGGATTCGTCGGTGACAGGAGTTTCAGATAAATTTATAATTGTGACACGAAGCGAGCTGCTGCAAGTTTCTTTGTTGTATGTAATGAGGTGGCAGAGTAATATTATTTAGATGAGAGTATAAATCTTGCTCTGGTTGTTGTGTCCACCTTGTTCATTAAAATGAGGTTGTAAAGTATGTAAAGTCATCCTATGTTTCCTTACTACTTATAACTCGTTACGCACTTCCTGCTATTAAAGAATAAATAAAGAATAAAAAAATAACATTAATATTGTTATTAATATGTTATTGTAACAAGTTACGTCAACGAAATGGCTCTCGAGGTCCACTATGTACTGTATAAATACAATGTGACAGTTACGAAACTGAATAATATTTCACCGTTTACACAATAAGTGATGCAAAACAAAGCTCGTTGGAACGTGTCAAACTATCGACCACACACACACACACACACATAATCTCTTGTTTCCGTAACCGATACCATCTGCGGTCACTTGCTGAATTGTTTCACACTGTCCAACGACCGATCATATTCATCTTTTTATAGAATGCCAATAGGTGATATATGTTTGGTATCAATGAAACTGATCTATACCTTTTTTAGGCTTCTGCATAATAGTGGTAGATAGAGTCGAAAGCCGAAAGTGTTTTGTGGATAAAGAAATTTAATTAATCATAATATGAATGATGATATTTTATAAAGACAGTCTTTAAAAAACATAATAGAAATCCCTCATTGATCCCATTATTACAACTGAATTTTGAACTGAACTTTGACTTAGACTTTGAATGGTCACAATAATCCAACCGTAGAGAAGACGAAACATTTGCTAATTAATAGTTTGTTCCGTAAATCGATCATTAAGTAGAGTCACTATTTAACTTTTCTTGATTTTTATGTTTAGATTGCGTTATAGAGTACAAAAAATTTAATTTCTAATAAATCAATGTTAATACTTTTGCTATTACTTTGTTCTGATACATTTTTGTGGTACAATAAAGAAATAAATAATTCGTCCACATGAAAAGAGATTACCACTCATAATAACCACCTTAATAATGTAACGTAGTATCAATATAACACCAAGAGCGCTTCTTGAAAAATAACATCTTATCACTGTTGGCAAATTGATGGAATTCCATTCTTTTCGGAAATTCCAGCACAGATACTATGGGACAGTTATCGCGAAATGAGAGTATGCTTTTATTCACTTAAATTCCATTTCTGTATTAGAATTTTAACGTTTAAAAGAAATGGGTTTCTGTCACTCAAATATTTTACATAAAAAGTAGGCAAGAGGTATCGTGTGAATAGTAATAAAATTACATATCATCAGACCGAATTAAGTATTTCCGTGTTCCAATTATAAACATTCCATAAATTTTCACGTTACGTAAATCTTGCTTACTGCTTTCTATAAGAGTCGTGACATCAACATTATTTTACGTTTAGTAAATAAACTGCGATAATCGTAAAGAAAACAGAATATATTATATTAAAATTAAATTAAAATTCAAATATTTTTATTCAAAATTAGTTTGGTTTACAAACACTTTTTGAATATTATGTAAGCTACGCCAATGCTTCAACAAGGCCCTACTCTGAGAGGGCCCGGGAGAAGAAGCAGCAGGAAACTACCAATTATGATTACTAATTAGGAACATTAACCTAATCGAATATTTAAATCGGCGATTAACTTAGTGAGTGGGTTTATTTTTAAACTTAAGTAACAAAAAAAGGATCAGAAAACATTAAAGTTTTTTTAGAAAAATGCTACAATATTACAACCATGAAGCTTGTCGTGGTAAACTTGATATCCTTCAGCAATAGTATTTCCACTTCATGGATGGATGTTCTTTGCTCTTTAAAATACACTGTGTTTAAATCTCGCTAATTTTATGGTAAAAACTACCTGAACAATAGTCTTAATAACTAGATCAACTCTAAATTGATATAATGTAATATTCAATATACACAGTACTGTACTAGCTCACTAAAATACTTTGTATACAATATGTGAATTTTTATCTGTTAGCTAATAAATTATCTATACCTACAAATTCTTCAAACGCAATTAACATACCTGTGTTTACAGTCATCAATGTCTCTCGCGTGTTTGCTTGTCGTGTGAGTCACAGAGAGTAATTTAGTAATTCCACGTCATAAAATGGTCGTCTAGACTTTGTGGACTGTTATGCGACGGATGGCAGTATCTACAGATGATTAAAATTGTAACTATTAAAATAAGTTTATTTATTCATAACCAATGTTCTTCCAGTTATCTAATATACTAAGATACTCATTATTGAAAATCATAATCGTTATGGAAAAGGGAACAACATGAATTTGCAAGTTTAGATTTTTTACTTTCTTTAATAACATTTACTTCTAATATACTTACATCAATATGAATAATCGATTTCATACTTGTTTACAAATGGCAAAGGATAAACGCTTGTTTGTCCTCAAAAATTTTGCGATGCTTTTCATGTAATCAATGTCATGTTAAAATATTTTACTTTTAGTTTATGATATTGTTTCGGAATTTGTTTCATTTGAAAAAAATACACTCCATTTCGTACAAATGAATATTTTCTTGTGTACCTAATTATATTTTGGACGTTGGACACCTATCAATATTCAGTAAGCCGTTACTTTTCCGCAATATGTTTGATAATGTGATTTCTCAACTAGCTACATTTTGATAGAATGAAGTAAAATAAGTAGATGTCACGGCCTATCGATTTATAGTTTTAAGCAATACGCCTTTGTTGCATTGGTACGCCAATTTTAATATTCAAATTAAATTGGAAAACTGGAAATGTACTATTTAGGAGGTAGGTAAAGGTCGTATACCTAATTTTATAATAAGTAGTTACTATGCTGTGATAAGGTGGTAAAAAGGCCTCAAGAAAAAGCGATCAATTCTAAATTCACTGCATTATAGACTATTTTAGTAAAAATATTTCCATATTACTAAAAGCAACTTTACCACAAAAAAATAAATATTTTAATGAACAAACGACCAATACCAATAAACAAATGTAAATACCTACTACTCAAACCTTTTAATTTGAGTAAAAATAGTAAATTAAATTAGTAAATTCGAGTATAAATTTAATGTAACGTCGGCTGAGTGTAATTGTTTGCTTAAATTATCGTAAGGCAAAATCTTAAGAAAGGGCTTTGTTTTGCAGCGGGACAAGCTACAAAATGTATAAACGCTATGCTATGTAAATAAATATTTAATAAGTATGTTGAAACAAAATCTTACATTTTTTTACTATTACAATTGCTTCAACTTTCATCAAAAGTATAGCTGAATAATACATTTCCTGTGGCATCGTACGCACGACCCACGCTAAAAATACATAATGTGTATTTAGGTCTTTTTTCCCAAACGCGCTCAAAGAAGAAGGTATAACTCGTAAGTGTAGCTTAAAGCCGCATAAAAGGTAGTCGGTAGTTTATTTATTAATCTAGTTCAATAAATGACGTCAACTCTCAATAATTCAATCAATTTCCCTTTCGTTCTCACATACGTAACTACAACTAATCCGACTGGTAGTTAATGCGGAACAATCCGTAGTCCTACCACAGTACCACTTTCCCTGGGTGCTCCTTGGGTGAAAAGTGGTCACGAAGGCTCCGGAGAAACGACTGCCATTTCTAGAAGATGCTTGTCGCGGCGACCTCTGACTTACAATGTCTTCGCGGCATCGGTTTGTTACTTCGGTATGTTTCGGTGTCGATATGTAAATAGGTAGCGATATAGTATCTACATAAAAGGGCAGATAACTGAGTTAAGTCGATGGTTTTATTATTTAATCAGTAGATTGCTTGATAATACTTATGTTTATGTGTTCTCATGCAAAAGCTTAAGAGGTGAAAAATTTTCTCAATATGGCGAAGTATTTCCGAGTGTCGGAAAATCTATTTTTGTCTTAAACTATCTTATCTGTTGGAGTTTCGGTTTGCTTTTTGACCTGGATACGTCCTGTTACTTATTGATGCTTTTATGCGTCCTCGGGAGCACAATAACCTTTACTCTAACTTGTACTAAGAAATAGTAAGTTCTTAATTGTCCGTCAATACACAATTAAATTCGGTCATAATTACTTCAATTTATTATAATACATCTAAAGACTGCTTGCCGCCTGTGATCAAAACGTTGGCCTAATATTTAAATTTATAAATGTATGGTCCATTAAATTTCTTTTAATCTGCTCCTATTGCTATTACGTTATGCAAATATTCACGCGTAAAATGCAAATTTTTAAATTTGTGGTCATAACAAGCTTTACCAAAGCTATTAAAATATTTTGCAATTCGTAACCGTTGTAAAGATTTATGTTTTGTGTGTTTTTCTACTTTTACATCTCGATTGACGTTGGTTGAAAAAACGTGGAGTTACTTTTATGGAAGGAATTAAGACTAGTGCATCAATATTATTGAATCTCCGGTTAAAAATCTCTAGTAAAATGGTAGATATTAATTGCAAAGTTATGATATTAATAGTAATTGTACCATATATCGTTATTATGGTTAATGAAGCATAATGATCGTCCTGTAATAGATGCAAACCACACGCAGTCGACGGACCTTTGACTCGCATTGACCTTTCCGTCTCGTATAGCCTTAGATTTCTATCGGGCTTGAGAATATTTATCGCTTTCTACATACTAATATGTGATGAAAATGGAAGGTGGTTTACTACTGCTACGGTCTGTTTATAGTTTTACGATTAATCTTACGACGATGACAGATAAGCTACTTAATAAAATATTAATTGTTGCTAAATGACAGACGACACACAGCCAAAATAAATGAATCTAAAGGAATTAAACTTTGTACTGGGGTTCCTTTATACTGTGTGAGGAAAATTCGTCCTTAATGGTGGAAAACATGGAGTAATTGGTTGATTACATTTCCGCGGACAAAGTTACATTTGTGTATTAACTATACTATCAATTTTATCGTCGTGTGAGTCTACTAAACAAAACCCACTGTTGTTTTATTATTTATTTATTTAATTCTATTATTTATTTATTTATTTATTAGGCTTAAAACTAACATCACAGGTATCCCCAATTCGTTAGTGTGCCTAATTATATTAAATTTACATTACAATTTTAAATAACGTACAATCAGTCAGCAATCCTTAAATAAAATATTTATCAATATACAAAATTCAATAATAATAGGTTGTGAATTAATGAGAAAAATATTGCATTGATTTTCATTTGCTAAATATAACAGATAAGAACTTTCTTTGAATTGCCTCATGGCATCATTAACCTCTTGAACGTCTTAAGATACCGATTGATATCTAAAGATTACCAGAGGGCATGTTATGCCAATTGAACGCTCGTAGCCCGCTTTGTGTCGATTTTACGATATTATGTAACGTCGCGATCGGTAGTTGGATGGGCGAGTTAATGGCAAACATTTCTTGAAATCTTCCGTGCTCAGGAGGACACATAAAGCCATCTGATTATTAACATGTTATTAACATATACAGCAGTTGTTTAACCACGTCTGAACAAAACATATAATAAAAATTTCCGAACTTCTTGGATTGGCCTCTTACCACTTCACAAAGCTTGAAGCCAAACGTTATCCAATCGCGAGGCTGCGTTGAAAAATTAAAATAGCATTAAGTATCTGTCCAACATGTCCAGCATTTTCTGCCTCATATTAATAATTGCGCAAAATAAACTCCGATCACACTGGTTTTCAGTCCGTCCGTCCATCCGTCCATTCGTCTTTCCGTCTGTCTGTCTGTCTGTCTGAAGCAAAGATCCGAGACCCTTAGTCCGAGAAAGCTGTAATATGACACGGATTTACATATTAATTAAAACTCCAAAATTATATAATAAAATATTGAAAAATATTTTTATTCGGGGTATCTCTCCTTCAGGTAATGTGAGGATATTTTTTTTTCGTTGCTTACCCCATATTGTGTGGTATATAGTAAAATCGTTGAAAACTTCTATCAAAATATTATGGGTCTCCTAAGACCATTTTTGGATTTAGTAGTTCGTTTGGGAAATATTTGG
Source organism: Thymelicus lineola (assembly GCA_963932265.1). Classification (NCBI taxonomy): domain Eukaryota; kingdom Metazoa; phylum Arthropoda; class Insecta; order Lepidoptera; family Hesperiidae; genus Thymelicus; species Thymelicus lineola. The sequence continues at coordinate 13,928,318 of OZ010695.1, forward strand.
CTTTAAAGTACTAATTTAAGTTAGAGTCAAGTGTCGTCCCCCCCACCTACCGGCTAAACGGTTGGAGTTGGACAAGTAAAATAATGCTCAAAACTAGTTTGTAACATGATAAATTTACAAGGAAAACTATCACGGCTAAGTTAGCTTATGTAGTTAATGAGTAATAGTCGATAAACTTACTACTTCGGAACTCTATATTGAGCGTGGCCTGACACGCACTTGCCCGGTTTTTTATTACAACTATTCCTATGTAACTCGTGAATAAAATAGTTTTTAATGTTTTAATATTTGGAATACTTTATGTTGGTTAAAAGAAATAGCGTTTTGCATAGACTTCATTCATATTAACTGTAAAGATTAACTTCACATCGGTTGCGTGTATGTGTTTATTACTGGCTTCAACCCATTAATGGCCCACTACTGGGCACGGGTCTCTCCTCTTGAGGAGGCCCAGAGCATACTCCACCACGCTGCTTCAGTGCCGATTGGTCCTATTATCACAACTATATTAAAATGTTACAGATATAATTAATTTGCTTTTAATTATCTATTTCATGTTAAGCATGTTAATTTGTTAAAGTTGTTAATAATAAATATTTAATTGTACGGTCTATTAAATGCTGCTGAAATGTCTTTGAATGAATGAGAAGACGTAAGAAAATCCTTGTCTCCGTGCATTTATTAATGGCAAAACAAAATGTAAACGTAAATTACTTTACGCTGATGCAACTATTCATTATTAAACACCACGCTCCTTAAGTTCCTACTCTTTAAAATCTACCGTGATTATCAATAACAAGACGACGGCAATGAAAGGGAAACTGCTAGTTAAAGTTCCTAGCGAAGCTTGACGTCTTCAATTTATTAGAATACGGAAACAGTAAACAATCGCATGGGAAAGCTTCAAGGATGGGCGAGCTTTCGATTCGTGAGCTTGAGCCCGCGGCGCGGCGCGTCGAAGGGCTAAAGGTCGATGGATATCTCGCAGTACATCCGGTGATTTATTCAAGCCTCTTACAGATATATCTAGTATTTAACTTAACAGATACAAATATTATTTCAGAAGTCTATTTTTGAATTTGTAACGAAATATCATGCAATGAATAATTATCATAACTTTTATGGACTCTGATAACTGTTTTGTTAATGTTTTTGTTTGACTAGCTTCAATTCTGGAAACCTTACTTTTTATACTAGGTATTTTACATATCATCAATGAGTTACAGTTCTCGCAGCAAAAGGCAATATAATGAATTAAATTGCCAATTTTTTCATAAATTAATATGTAATAATGTCAGTCAGTATAATATTAATTAGTAGTGTTTGCTTCTCAATTATTATTACATTAGTAGAGTTTATATTGAAATGAATGAGATTTAATATGCTTACAATAATATGAGATCAATCTATAAGACAGCTTAACTAATTAACAGTTTATATTTTCCACATTTTCAGATGGAAATTTCAGAGGCTTTTTTCAGTTCTTATGTCTTTCAAGCCTCTAAACTATTATCTGTAATTATAATCAAATATTAATCAATCATCCACGAAATATTATTCTATGGTGTGGAGTAGGTAACCTTTGTGAAAGTTAAATTAATGGTACAGGTATTGCGTAGAATTAATTTACGAAGGTATGACGTTGTCTACATTGACGGCGGCTAAGATCCTCTTCCCACGTCGCGTTGGATTGATTGTCTATTAGATAGAGAAATCATTTCATTTCCCACATCCTATTATCCAATCACATTAAAATGAAGTACATAATATTTTATACTGGTCCTTCCCAGTTATAATATAATGTCAAAGTCAAAATATTTTATTCATATAGGTATCACTGATACACTTATGCACGTCATTAATGTTATATTAGTTAAAAAATGTTATATTAGTATCTTTTCAAACGTACGCAAAATTCATAAGCACTTTTCACATACATGTTAATAGATTGTAAGTTCAGTCACATACTCATATTCTTTTTTGTTTTCAGATACGGATACTAGTCATAATATTACTAATCGAGAGAACTTGCTGTCAAGATGGCTACAGTGAACAAGATATTCTTCGTCTACAACAGCTGGCTGCCAACGAGGGGCAAATTGAGACAATAACAAGCTATAGCACCAATATCATACAAAGGGATCCAAACAGTCAATCCATTAGTTCTGTCAGTGTTCAATACCACATGACTGACGACGACAAAATTGCAGATAATAACAGAAGCGATCGTAGTAGAACAAAAAAGGTATATCATATCAAGAATCCCTTTCAAAGACAAACGGAAGAAAATAACCAATCACAAGACAGTAAAACTAGTCATCTAGACAATGGAACGGGAGCTAGTAACCAGTATGCTGCAATGCAGTACTCTCTACCACCCGAAGAATTTTTACAACAATTAAGAGCAGAAAATCAGTATCATCAGCAGCAGCAGCAGCAACATCAACAGCAACAACAGCAGCAGCAGCAGCAGCAGCAACAACAACAACAACAACAGCAACATCAACAGCAGCAATTGTCAACACAAACTTCATCGTTGGGTTACACAGCAACACCACAACCCCAGTATCAATTTTCAACTTTATCGACTTCTAATTACGATATCGGAAGTCAACAATCTAATCACATACCCCAACTTGAGTCTAAATCGCTTAGCCAAGTCTATCACACTGGCTCAAGTAACTTTCCATACAATGGACCTAACTCATTTGGCTTAGATATTGTTCAAAGTACCCCATCCCCCATTCCACAATTTTTATCAACACCTTTACCTAACAATCAATATTTAGCTACACCTTCTAATACTTATGTTTCTAGTTCATCTCCAATGTATCTGTCAAGTCCACCAAGCTTACAACAGTATGTTTCGTCTCCTTTATCAAATATACAGACTGGTTCCCCAGATTATGGTAGTAATAGAGTTACTACAACTATAGGAAGTAACTCATTCAGCTACGATAATAGTGAATTAAATAAAAGAATGCAGATTGATCACTATGATAACTCTGCTAATGGAGTCCGTTATCCATCACACCAACAATTTCAAAATGAATATTCTTCATCTACTTTGATCCCAAGCTCACCATATCCTGAAAATAATCGCGTTTCATGGCAAAATACATTAAATAGTGGAGTAGATTCAAAATCAACACAGGATCTTTCTCAATCACAAGTTCAAAATTTACGATATAATAATAATCCACATGATTCCAGACAAGATCTATCTTATGATAGTTCAAATAGTGAAACACATCGTATAGGCACTGCACCGGCAGCTAATAATTTGTATTTAAATTTTGTTCAACCAGATTATCAGGTTCTCAATAATTTGAAAAGCCGGGCTAGAGAATATGAGCAAGAGACTCAACAACCAGAATATTACTCACATGGTGATTACGGATGGAAGCTTTCCGGTAAAAAATCATATGCATCTCAAGAAGGAGCAACCCAAGCAAATTATCCACGGTACCAAGTACAACAAAATGATAATGGCGCTCTTAGTCAAATGAACTTCCATTTAGACACATCTAAACAATATAACTACGACCAAACATCTAAATCAAGCTCAGAAAAACTCGATGCTCAAGAATTTGCTAAAGCAGCGGCAAGGGCGCACGAACATTATAAACAGCAAATGGAAAACAATAATTACCCTTCAAGTACGCAATACAGTAATAACCTTAACATAGCATCAAGTAATAATCTTTATAATAATAATAATGAAAAGCAAAAGAATAAGTTGTACAGTGATGCTTTAAGTCAAAATTCATATTCCCAAAACAATCAACAAAATGACTTAATCACATTATCACCATATTTCTATAGTAATGTCAGGGAAAGTTCAATGGATACAAAGACAAAACATCCCTTTGATCATGACAAGGCACTAAAAAATATTGTCCCTATGGATGTGTCAAATGTAGTATCAAATTCAGAAAACCAAGTAAGACAATCTTCATCTCTAGATTCGAATAATAGATACAGCCTTTCTAATTATGCTAAAGAACAGTCCGAACAAAATAAACAATATTACAAACCACTTACTGATTCATATTATAAAGACAAAAATGCAATTTATGGATTTAATATAAAAACTAAGACTGAGGACACAATGCCAGATAGGTTAAAGCAAATTGAAAATAACTCCCAGTTGCAAATAAAACCACAATCATCTGAATTATATTACAATCAAGGCATCTACAATGACAATAAACGCTTTACTGATGAAACATCTCAATCGCATTACATAAATCAGTTGAACAATTATCAGGATAGTATTCAATCATCACCTAATGTACAGCAGCAAGGCATGTTACGCCCTTTAAATCAAATGTCTTCTGACTTGTCTAGTATTCTGAAGCTTAACGATATTCCATTTCGATTAACACAAGGTTTAAGTGCTGATTCTCTACGATTACATAATAGTAATTTTGATCAAAGTGGTATACCCACACCTCTACCAGTCAGACTAAACCAAAACGTAGACAATCACCAAATAGATGTTGCAACAAATATTCTCAGTAAATTGATGGCAAATAAACCTAACACACTTACTGTCAATAGACCAGAAATAGAACCACAAAATGCAAATTTTTTGTCTACTATAAACGGATTTAAAGTGGCTAATCCCTACAATATGGACTTAAAACTAGTAGCAGACATGCTGAAAGGTAAGCCTACACTTGATGAATCTAATATATCGCCTCTTCGAGATCAGTTTAATAAGCCAGTACCACTAAAACTCGATATATCCCAATTGCAACAGTTATTATTGAAAAACGAGAACACTAACTTGGGTCTAATAAACACCGGTCTAAGTGGTCTTGCTAATCCATATTTCGAAATATATAATCCAAGTGGTTACTATCAAGGAGTTAAATATTCACGGAGCCAAGAAGAAGAAGAAAATATACCTATAGCTGATGGAACAAGCACTCATCCGATAGGAGCGGTTATAGAAGAAGCCGATCCAATAAATGAAGAAGTAAGTATTGACTCAGATATAACTGCAGATGGAGATGATAATGTTGCGGTTAGTCTTACCGAAGAAAGACCTAAAAATTCATACAGCTCAAGTCTTAGATCATTCGTTGACAGGCATAAACATCCAAATTCATTACTGTCTGGTCGCCATTCCATGCAGAGAAAATATCCAAAGTCAGATATGGATGAGCCTTATCCTTTATTGAAACCACCTCCGCGAACGTCTCGTAACAGGGCATTCCTTAACTCGGACAAACATAACAGACGGCGACGTGTGAATAAACCTAAAATTTTACGCATTTTTAAAACTGAACCGTTGTTTGAAGCTGATGCTTCAATAGAAGAGGATGAAAAACCTACAGTAACAACATTATTGAAACCGCCCCCGGTGGCTCAGGATAAATCTGATGAAAATGACGCTGTTGAAGGAGCGTAACTTTCAAAAACGGATTTAAAAAATGTTTGCTGAATTTTATGTCGTAATTTAGATTTGTTATGGTTCAATAATTTTATATCTTGAAGTTTACATTTTTAATTAGTTCCGTCTATGTCTTATGTTAATTATATAGAGTATTTATTTATTCAAAGAGTACTTTTGTAATTAATTTGTTATTGCTAATTTTGTTGTTAATATTGTTTATAGCGTAAACTTTATACCCATACTTGCTTAAATTATTTAAGTATACTATTTTACTTGCCGTCAGTTTACCATCATAACAATTAGTCATTGTTCAGAGGTTATTTTAAATTTTCCCAACGAGTCTAAGTAGTATGTTTTGGTGCTACACAGAAATATGGCATTTATTGATAAAAGTTAGGTGTTGTTGTTAAATTTTAAGAAACCCATGTAAATATTTTAGTTTTTTTTAGGATTAAGACAAAATACTTTGTTAATTTCAACAAAATACATCATAATGACGTATTGATAGATAAGTTGTAAATAAACCTTTTAAAATAATACAGTCATTTTATTAAAAATATTGCTAAATAATGTAACACCTCAGTACAAAAATTGAATAAGAATTAAACGAAAACTACGTAACAAATATTTGTTTGTAACGTCGTTGTAATATACCTATTACAAATATTCCTGTAGTAAGTATAAAATATCCTTATAATCTTAAATCTGTATTGCTTGACGAACTGTCTTGTAAAATGCGTAATTGTTTAAAATATTAATGCCACATCACAAAATTTTGACTAAGGGCTCCACCGTATTATGGTAAGTTCCTAAGTATATGAGTATACTCAAGTTGCTACTATAATTTTGGGTCACACTTATGTGGACACATTACTATTTAAAATTTTTTTTACTTCATTAATATTAATTGACTTATTTTAGATTAGCACCTGATTTCTCATTTATTAATCTTAATGTGTCTGAGAAGTGTGCGGGAGACCATTTAAAAGCTTAAAATCATTAGGCTTATTAAAGTTAAGCAATAAAACATTTCAAAGTTGATAAATGAGATCTACAGTAAATTACACCAGAGTTTGAAATACTAATTTGGGTAACTAGCTATGTAATTATATCGATATAGTCAAATAATCTTTTATTACTCGGTAGATACTAGTTAGTTGCATAAAAATACTGCGAGCTAAACACTGAACTAACAATTCTTTAAAGTGTTGTGAAAATTTATCAGGCGTTTCTCTCGAGCGATGTTAATGATCTTGTTAAAGACGACCGTCCTCCAGATCATGTTACGCAATTAAGTTGCTCCGTGACTTATTACCGCGTGTATAATTATTAGCGTTTTCATTCGTTTTCATTTATATTAACAGATACGTGCGTATTGTTAACTCAATTACGATTAATGATAGTTTAATTGTTGCTAGTTTAAGTTATATATTGTTAGCTGATGTTAAGCGTAAGGAAATAATGGGGTTGTCATATATGTAGCCATATGAGAACCCCCAAATAAATAAAGATTAAAAAAAGATTAATGATATTATGGTTTTCAATAGAATAAGAGGAAAATTTATTGCATCATCATAAAGCTTTTTAATAATTCAGATTTTAATATTACAGAACTAAGTATCACGTTCTTGTTTTCATAGTTGTTACTTTTGAACTACTTCATTAATATTTTCAAACCTTATTTATATAAACGTTATTAATTCATTAAAGTAAACGTTATTATTAAAAATTCTTAAATTCATGTAATTTAAACTGCTGTCGAACATTTTACTCGGGTATACATTTTTTTCAAGTTTTTTAAATAATGATAATGAGTGCCTAACAGATTATTACATTGACAATTAATTTTTCAATTAAAGTGATGTATAGTTGTGATAGCTGTTACTTCAGTTTGTTATTACATGTTCGTTGGCATCATGCTGGTATCTAGTTGCGTGCGATGCGCTTTCTGAACCGGCGCGGCGGCCACTACACTTAAAATATTTATGATAGAATTATGAAACGCATGGTTTTTTTCTTGATCTGTAACATCTGTCGCTTCATTTATTGCGTGCGGTGTGAATGATCGATGATTAGCACATATCTCTAGTGCGTTTTATGTATGTAGTTAGATATGATGGCTTCAGATTTTTCTCATGCCACGTATATTTTTAATATGTCGTGATTTTAGAATGTGGCATCTTTTGGAATAATTATATCTGATAATCTAAATTTTTTACAAATAAAACTGAAGTACATCCTTTCCAATAAAAAAGAATCATCGAAAACGGTTGATGTGATATTGAGTTATTCGTCCATTTGTCGCGCACATACTTAATGAAAATTTAAGACTTATATTGTTTTCTCATGGATTCCATTGTCGGATCTCGATAAAATTTAAGTGGGACCACATGACAAGCACCAGCTTTCGATTAAAAAACGAATCATCAAAATCGGTTCACCTAGTCGAAAGTTCTGAGGTAACAAACATAAAAAAAATGTAGTCGAATTGAGAACCTCCTCCTTTTTGTGAAGTCGGTTAAAAAGTACACATATTGAAATCGTTAGCAAATAAGGTTTTATAGGAATATTAAAAACTTTTCACTTTCCCGAAAGCCTACATAGTAACCGGCTGAAGTGCGCTCTAAGATTTTCATTACAGTGACCCCGTCATGTACAGTGTACAACAGTGGAACGCTACTGTAGTCTCTCAGTTTTGATTTGCTCTATTTTCCAAAAGCAATTTAGTACTTTATGATGAGTTAAGTTTCATGTAAGGATATCTACCCTTTATCATTTGTTAAAAATGTAGAGCTTTCCCATTAGCTCTTATACCTCGACATAAAAACGGATATGTGCAGGAAAAATTATTAAGGTATCTTTTATAGCTGTAGTTAATATTATAAAGATACTTCCCTTAACATAATAAATTTGTACAGCCTACGGTAGTGTGACACGGTACATCATTCATTAAGAATTCAATATTATGCGTCTATATCCCTCAGTAGAACATTGTTAAGTAAGCGGCACTGAATTAATTTCCATGAAATTATATTTCCGCTAGACAAGGATGGACTATCCACAACCAGTTCGTCACTCTCGATCTCGAAGATAGTTTTGGGCCTCGGCCCGAGTCCGACATCGATATAAATATGACCGAAATTCCCAAAACACCACAAACCACCTCGGCTTGTCGTCGAAGAGACAAGTTTAATTGAGTGGCCAGCGATTAGCTAATCAATATGGCTGCATTTGTGAGTAATCGAACTATTCGATTAATTGGAATTTAGTAAAAATTCAAAGCAATTTCTAAACATCTAATGTTTTCTTTCAGACCAAATTGACGTTGTTGGTTACCCTAGTGAGCAGTAGCTACGCAGGTTTTCTGCAGGGAGGCCACGATAGCCACTCCGCACCAGCACCTCAGACCAGCCTGTCAGCTCCGAGTGCCTTGGGTGGCTCTTCGAGTTTCGCTCCGAGCTCATTCCCCGCCGGATCTCTTCCATCGGCCTCGTACTCGGGAGCTGGATTAGGAGGCCATGGATCACTTGAAGGACAAAGCTTCGGCTCCTCCGCTCCCGCTGGACCCAGTAGCTACGCATCGTCGTACGCATCTGGATACTCATCTGGGTACTATGCAGGTGGGAACGGTGGGGCTTCCTTCGGCGGAGGCTTCGGCGGAGGAGAGGCCCCGCCACCAGGACCCAAGAATCCCGTAATCAATGAAATTCACGGTCTCGCTAGCAACAACGGAGCGAACATCCAGTACCGCGTTCGTGACGAGCCCTACCAAGTGCTCCGCGAAGTGACCCACCAAGTGCCCGAGCCTTACCCCGTGCCCCAGCCGTTCCCCGTGCAGGTGCCGGTGCCCCAGCCCTACCCCGTGCAAGTGCCGGTCGTGAGGAACGTCCCCGTGCCCGTCGTGAAGATCCAGCACGTGAGCATCGACAAGCCGGTGCCCTACCCCGTGGAGAAGATCGTCAAGTACCCCGTCGAGAAGGTGGTGAAGGTGGCGGTCGACCATCCCGTCCCCGTGGAGAGGATTGTCGAAGTGCCCATCTTAAAGCTGGTTAAAATTCCAGTTCCGCACGTGAAGTCGTACCCCGTGCCGGTGGTGAAGACCGTGCACCACAAGCAGATCAGCATCGGCCACGGACACGGCCACGGCCACGGGCACGGGCTCGGGCTCAGCCTCCACCTGGGTCACGGACACGGGTGGTAGACTATAGCTAGCGGATACTGTAGACGTTACGTACTCATACATCATGCATCATGCCCATACCTCTGCCTCGTCTCGTCTTCTGTAAATATTCACATGAGCTCATCGAGAGGCTGCAATCTAGGGTGATAACTAAGTCATTAATGTAGGTAAATGAATTGTTCATTCAATTTCGTTTTGTAAATAGTAATATAAGTGTTTATTACTTATTAAAACGATTATCCAAAGATTTATTTGTTTCCTTTTATATAGACCTTCTACGAAAAGAAGAGAATTTGAACTGTGCTACCTGAATAGTAATAGTAGATTACCTAAAGCATAAAAAACATAAGCACAGATTAATTAATAATAATTTTATAAGTAATAAAGTAAAATTGATGGCCTTTCTGCTTGCTACTAGGCTACCAATTTCGTCTAGGTTAGTTGCACTCGGTGATATAACCCATTTTATAAATGTGTTCAGGGAGTTTACGATCAATATTTTACTATAACTCTTATCCTAAAAATAAATGAAAAAGTCATGTACAATATGTGTAGTCTATACAGCCATTTGCACACCATCAACATGGTACATTGTGAACTGCACAAAAACTAAAAATTAAGACCTCTATGTAACCACAATCTTTGCAAATAAAATATTCATTCATTCAACATCGGTGGAGCTTGAGTTAACTGATGTTGTTTAATCTATACTAATAATATTATAAAGAGGATTGTTTGCATTGAATAGGCTCCGAAACTACCGAACCGATTTGAAAAATTCTTACACTGTTGGGAACCTACACTATCCCCGGGTGACATAGGTTATATTATATAATTTTTTTAACTATTTTTCCCGAAGCGAAGCGAGGGCGATTTCCTAGTGGCTTATAAAATAAACAACTAACAAGCTTTTAAAATGCGTGTGTCTTTGACGAATATTAGTAAAAATTAAAACAAGTAAAGTATTTAAATTGAATGGGTATATAACATTTCATGTGCGAGATGTCAAAGAGTTTCCTCGTCTACCGCCTATCCTCAACGTAGTAACAGATCATGCATTAATAAAGACATGATAGATCATGCAGTAAAATATAAAAAGGAAGTAGCTGTAATTCAGCTTGCAAGATTTAATCCATAAATACTAAGTTCTAACAAACAAGGCAAGTTATCTAAATATGAAAGATTGATTTAGTTTAATAGCTATAAAACATCTCATTAATATTACAATCATGAAAACTAAATAAACCAACTCTATTAGATATTAATGCTCAAACACACACCATGTAGAATGAATAAAAATAAATTAAATATAATAAACATACTAACTTTGAAATACATGCCCTAACAAGTAATTGCAAGCTTGCTAGGCAGGGTCACTAACTCTGATAGCGACTAAAGGGTCATGATTGTTTAGCTGACAATCAAGCAAACAAGCCGTATGATGATTAATGGTCATCATCGCCCGGACACAGACGACACCAAAACTATCACCGATGCATTACCGATCAAGATAGAAGAGTAAACAGAAAGTCATAAACTCGTCATACTCTCAACTGTACTAAATTAAAATATAGGTACTGTATGCAATTATACAGCCAATCACCCTGCACATTCTTTCACAAATGTTCAAGTTCCCGATAGTGTTCTCACGTTGCAGGCACACGAAGGTAACTGCAGTCTGACGAATCGTAGCCTAGTTGGTAGCGACCCTACCGACGAATGCCTACTGAAACGAAGGGTCCAGCTTCAATTCCCGGCTGGGGATCAGATGAGCGTTCTAACTAATACAATTTTCAAATCAATTAAAATCTAATTTATACTACTCTACGTAGGGTTAAGGAAAATAGTTGTTATTATAACACAAATTGGTTTCTCTTGAATCATATTTGGGCATAAGGGAGTACATACGTGGAGGACATACGTGATTTATAGTACATCCACCATGTGGTCTTTCAATGGGACATGATGCAGGTTTCATCTTTAGCGTAGTCGTATTTAGGTGCGTCTGCAAAAGAAATAGTAGCCTTTTTTACACAGATAAGTTAATGCTTGACCACAATCACGTCTGATGATAAATGGAGATGTGGTTCAAGGTGGTGAGCACATTAAATTAGTAAAAGCCTATTCACTTTTCATAGTAGTAGCTCTCGCATCTAAACTATCCATATAGCGAAATGCTTTCGTGATAGATGATGATGATCTTTATGGATGTAATGTATTATACTCAATACCTATATAATATGTATTCGATTTGGCTTAAGACTAAATTATGTGTAATAAGTAACATTAAATTATATTAATGCTGTGAATACAAGTATTAAATAAATAAATAAATAAAATACTACATGGTCTTAGTCAGTTCGACTACGACTTAATTTTATTAAAAAGTACTTGAGAAGTTTAAGGCAAATCGCGTCAAGATCACGTTTTCCGAAGCAAATCGAGGGTAAACTAGCATACCACATGATCGTAAGCGGTCCCTTATCACCAATGCGTTGCTGGCGAAGAAGAATGTGAATTCGTACTAATTGACGAACAATCTAAATAGGCTGGCAAAATAAAGTGAAAACGTAATAAAAACATTATTATTTTAAAAGTAGTAGAACCATATGAAAAGACAGACACCAGACTCAATTATTACACCATAAAAAGAAACTAACACATTATAAATTTATTACATATCCGCCAAACCCAGAGGGGGCGGGAGCTAGTTTGACCAAACCTAAAATACTATAATTCATATCTAATGATGTAACCATTGACACCGATCGCGGCGGAAGAAATCGCGAACATGTCGGTCACTCGACATTTTATTGCTCATCTACATTCCCACACCAGGTGAAATTATAGAAACAAACTAGTTTTTATAATAAAATGGTTGTTACACAATAAGGGTCGAGTTACGACATCGTGAAAGATGACACTGGTAACGAAATAGGCCGAATGGCGATTAAGCCATTGCATAAATTGCCAGAAGCTGCTAGGTGAATTTTATCGTTGTTTACAACGAACTAGATTTATAGTGCAGCTATTGAAAGGGCATGATTCGAGACTCGTGCTTTGTTCTCAATTACTTAATACTAAGCGGTATTTACATACAGAATTATCATGCAGCTTTTGTAAAGAGGTAATCTAAAATCGTGTAAGAGGACAGAGATTTTTTTTCACTTTTTTCGGGTCAATAATACACATATAAATACATAGTTTTAACATGTCGCTAACCAGCATCGTTAACAACAGCTTACTTAACGAAAGATACGTGAAAGTAGAGATGTAGGAGGCACAAGGCTTTCAACTGGTTCTTTCTCACAGACATGCATGAGCCAGTTTCGGGAGCCCATCTGATGAGCGGCGAATCCTTTTTTTCAGTTGTTATTCAATCTGAACGGCAGCTGCCCCTAACATCCCATTACCCATTAGTATATTGATCGGTTCGTCGAAATTTCGCCCCAATGTATTACATACATTTGTATTATATTTCAAAATAGATTCTGTGCACATGGCGGAGATCGTTTTTCGAAGATTATATCCACCTAAGTGTCTCAAAAGGGCATCTACTTGCTGGACCCATGTCCTCACGCAAGCTTTCCATAATACCGGGTCCCTTTACATTTTCAACCCAAGATTCTGTAAATTGAGAGAATAGTAATAAAAATAGTTTCTTTTATAAATAATTAACGCTACACACTCACAGCCCTACACTAAGTTTCCCTGTGTCGTGAGTGCCTTGGACAAGACAGACTAAACGAGATTTGACACAATGAATACCTACTGACATTCAAACTCACCATGCGAATTTCTGCCAAGCTGGGAAACTATTAGCCGTATTGGGGCGGCTTAGAATACTAACTCTAATACTACACCGGATGAGTGTCGTAAGAGGCGACTAAATCCGGCCTGCTGGTGGTAGGGCCCCTCGAGGGAATATACTTGTAATATTGATTTTAATTGTCAATTAATACCATTATTACTATCATATCTCCATGGGATTCGCCTGGATAGCTACCACCCTTGAGCATGAGTCAACCAAGTTCTTTCTTCCTTTTTCTTCTCTGTTTCTTGGCCGGCAACGCATCAGTAATGCCTTTGGTGTTGCTGATGTCCATGAGCGACGATAGCCACTTACCATCAGGTGGTTCGTCAGCTCGTTTGCCGGCAATTTCCATTAAAAATAAAAACGAACCCAGCCAATCCAGAGTCCTTCGAAAAGCGGTCCAGCACGGTAACCATTACGCCACGCGGGCTCTCAAATGTCTATGGGTTCACAAACAATCTTAGGATCTTACTGCCAAGAAGCTTATAGGTCAACTAGGAACAATTGTAAGGCTTATAGGTCCAATGTCACGTGATCTGTCTTCAAGTACCTCTTCGAAGCGTGGCCTCCAGTCCTCTACCTATTCAGTAGTACCTACTTTCTTTGCAATAAGGTAAGGATCACTCCCAACTGGTCTACGGCTAATAAATATAGTCTTAATATTTAACGCGAAGATAGCGTAGTTTATCCTTGACGATGTATTTATATACCGTACCGTACCTAACTGAAATTGAAGTTTCAATTTCGATTGAATGAATTTTTGCAAAATATAGTATTTTTTTATAATATTATAATTACAATTCTTGCGATCATAGTTACATATTGTGTTAAGTTTATATACTTACGCTACAACTCAGAGTCACTAATGGTTACTTAAGTGGCTCCTTAGTACAGAATTTGTATGGTAATTCTTTACTAAGGAGCAATTAAAGTAACCGTTAGTGACTCTGAGTTGGGGCGTTAGATACTCTTTCTTAAAATTTTATTGACTACGAGTATTATTAGTGATTAATTATAATGAAAATGAAAATGAGAAATGGAGTCAATATAACGGTATCGGAGAAATTGTGAAATATGATTATGTATTATCATGTAAATATTGATAGAACCTTAAGAAACTGATTTAATATTAACTTAGGAAACAGTTTTTAATGTCCCCGAGATTTACATAGGCCTCTTACTCACGTCGTGACGTACCACGCATGTCTCCGCCAATAATTTATTCATAGGCGTTGTATCGAAACAGCAACATGTATGTTACTATAAATATGTGGTTCCGTTACGTTATCAAATCACAAACCACCCAAACTCGGAACAGACAACAACAAACTCACCCGGCTGGCTTGGAAGCGATTAGCTAAAAGCCATGGCATTTGTTGTGAGTTACAGACATGACTTAATATGATAAAACTTTACATTAATTCACACGAGTCAATCAACTTCAAAATCGAATTGTTTCAGGTTAAGCTGCTCTTCTTGTCGGCATTAGCTTACAGCGCTAATGCAGGTCTATTGACTGGAGAACATCATGGTGATGATTCCTACGTTTCATCAGCTCTAAGCGCCCCGTCCGCCTCCTATGGAGCGCCATCCACATCCTACGGCCCACCTGCGATTCAGCAAGTCAGCGCTCCCGCCGCGCACATCGAGGAAGACTTGGGTTCGAACGGTCACGCTGCAGGTCCCCTGCTCGACACCGGCCTGATCGGCAGCTCTGCACACGCAGCTGCTTCCCACGGCTCAGGATCCTCTTTCAGCAACGGTCTTAACACAGGCGCATCCTACGGTGCTCCTCTTAGTTCCGGACCGGACTTCAGCAGCGGCCCGGCTTTCGCAGGGGACGCGGGACTCGGTGGAGGCCTGGCTGGTGACGGAGGTGCCGCTCTCGATGCCGGTTCAGGCCTCGATGCTGGTGCGGGTCTCGGTGGTGGAAGCGGCTCTGGCCTTTCCGGTGGTCCCGGAAGCGGCCCTGGTCTTGGCGGCCCAGGCGCAGGCCCCCAACTTATCGGCACCACCGTCAACGTCGGTGCTGCCGACGCAGCCTCCACTAGATACGAGCTCCAATCTGTCATCCAGAACGTAGTCCGCCGCGTGCCCGTGGAGGTCACCCGCCACGTGAGGGTGTCCGTGCCGCAGCCCGTGCCCGTGCCCGTGCCCCAGGAGGTCCAGGTGCCCGTGCCCCAGCCCTACCCCGTCCACGTCGACGTTGTCCAGCATGTGCCCTACCCGGTGTACAAGACCCATCACCACGAAGTCGAGAGGCCAGTGCCTGTAGAGGTAGTCAAGCACGTGCCCTTCGAAGTAATCAGGAAGGTGCACATCCCAGTCGAAAGGCCCGTGGAGGTGATCAAGAAGGTCCACGTGCCTGTGGAGAAGCACGTGGAGGTCCCCGTGCCCGTGTGGAAGCCATACCCCGTCCACATCATCAAGCACGTCACCCACTATAAGAAGAAGAGCTGCTGCTGGTGAATGCGAGCAGGAATCAGTTGTGATGTTGCCAAATAGTCAATAAATAGGGTTGTAAATAATAGTCACTAGTTGTACAAATGTAATATACATAGAAAATAAAACGCATTTTTTTGTATTCTGTTTTTTTATCTCCGTTTTCTAACACTGCGGGAAATGGACTGGTGTTAATTCTAGAGCGATATGTTGACATACCTTTATTATGTTTGACTAGTATAAGGTCGCTAGCTACTAGTCTTATACGTAAAGTACTATGATTGATTGACAGAGCAATATTTTACATGCTCAAATAAAAATGAACTTACTAAACTAATATTTTATTACACCGCTCCGGGCGGTCTTTTAACGATTGACCATTAGTTTGTAAAACATTTATTTACCAATTTTGTCATTTATGATAAGAACTATTTAAAATATTAAGTTGCTATGTATCTTATCTATCGATTATGTGATAATTGTATACTTAGGTACATTTTATTTACTATAAATTTTGCATAAAACTGTAATAGAAAAAGTGTTATACAATATTATGCATAAGTATAAAGGAGCGTTGGCTTGATTTCGTAATGAATTAAACTACTCAATAAGATTAGGAGGTCATCGATTTCTCCAAGACGACTAAATATCATATTAATTAGGTACATTTTTGGAACGAAGTTCTGCAACGCGGCTTGCGGCAAGAATGAAATGGAAGATATCAACTATTGTCTATCTGCGGAAGTGTCAAGTAATATAAGCTAGAAAACGTTTTTAGAAGCATAAAAATTCTAAAGGCTAACCGAAAATCAGTAGGTACTACTAATTGTACTAGGCAAAGATATTCTTTATATACATACAATATCATTGGTGCTGGGTACTATCTCTTTTTTTAATTCAGGTATGGGAATTGCCTCGTCTGTTGTTCAGGCACAACGATCAGGCGAGGTTGGCTTGACCTCAGAATGATGGGATCCCTAACACCCTTTGCTTTGTTTGCCTTATTTCTGACAATGAGAGAATCTAAGGACATACTCCAACACGCTGGCTAATACACTTACATTTTGCCAATATAATCAACGGATACTGAGCAAAAATTGACTATCGATGTGGTTTTATTTCAATAATTACAATCATTGGTTATAGAGATACAGAGGGGAAGGGGTAAATGTTATTATTTGTTAAATATTTATTAAACGATTCTTGTGTTTATATTTTGTTTTTTTTCCTAATGTGTATAGTATGTAAAATAGATATATTTTATAACTGTGAATGTTATGTCATGCAATAATTATAATAAAATAAATGATGTAAAAGAAGATGAAAAATAACTTTTAATGTTACAATCGACGTTTTATTAGAAATAAGCAAAGAGAAAGCAATTTAACTAACTTGTTCGCCTTTATTAACCGATTTTTTTGGTTTGGTTTTTGTTAAGCTTTATGTATTGTTTGAAGTTCCAAAGAGAACAGGAAGTTTCAGTGGTTGTAAAGTGGTTGCTACTTTTGTTGCTATGATAACCGTCGTGACAGCGAAGTGTTGGCGGGTTTAGCTAGTTATAATAAATACGAGCAGTCTATACTACTGCTCCCACTGCTCCACGAGTCTACAATCCATCAACAGGCTTCAAGTGTTTTTAATTTGCAGATTTTCATAGTGTTGCAGTAGGGCAAAGCAGGCAGTATAGAACAATAATACCATTGGTATAGAGAACAAATCTAACTTATTCTCCGCAGTAGGATTCACCTGTGTCGCGACTCGCGGGTCATATGAACAACAATAACACATCACTATAACGCCCATGACCCTCGTACAAATATTTACACATATATTATATCCGACCAGGAATCGACCAATTAGGCTAAAGGAAAAGGTCGTTCAAAAAGCATTGGTAAATTATTGAGAATTTTGAATTTTATGAAATTTATACTTACGCAGACGAAATTGTGGGCAAAAACTGTGTAACTGCTAATACTATACCACCATAGTCATACACAATAAAAGTTACAAAATGCGAAGAATATTAAATTCTTAACTTGTATATAAGTTATTAAAATATTTTTATGAATAAGTTGAATTCAAACATTTAATTATGTTCATTACGTAATTATATCCAAATATAATTTAAAATTACATAAATTCAGAGTTTTATTTGACTTTTATTTGGAGAAGTAATCTAATGCAATTATGTAATGAAACACTTATCAGAATTATGAGAATTAACATAGATTGTGTTGTCCATTGATGTGTGTCGATTTTATTAAGTTAGGTGGTTAACGATGTTTTCGAATACGTAAGTATAAAATTGATGAGCATCCTTATTTCCGAACAGATGTTTGACTGCTTTGAAGCTGTCCACTAGTTTGTAAGCCATGGATTTACTAGTAAGTCTTGTAATACCATTACTGCGCATGTTAAATTATACGCTATTTTTCATAATAACAAATCATTATTTATCCAATTACAGGTAACAATCATAGTGATAACGGTAGCATTTGTGGAAATTCAAGGGAAAAACTTTATTTCTGGACGTCAAGTTTTAAGTGACGAGCAACAGAAATATGAGGATTTCATACTGTATTTAACGCGAAGTCAAATGAGAGATTTGCAAGAAGATCAGAGCTCGATATATTCTCCACAAGGACCTCACCCTGATAGACATCAGGCACAAGCATATGCTCAGGTATCAGCACATCAACTGGAAAATGGATATCTCCATCCACACTCAGAGTATTCACAACCAAAGCAAAGGCCAAGTACTGAGGAACCACAATCAAATCCTTTTATGCACCTTATGGCATCCCCCAGTAATCGTCCACCTGACACCATTGCTTACAATACTTTCCAAACTCAAAAACAAAAGCGAGTCCTAAAACCAATTCAATTTTTTCCCGACTCTGATAAACAAACAATCAGTAATGAACCAAAACCTGTACCCGAGTCGAAGCCACAGCAACCGGTTCAAGAAATAGATTATGATAATGAAATCACCCGTCAGAAGCTTAAGGAACGGTGGCTTCAAATACTGAAACAAAATATAGCTCATTACAAGCTCATACAAGCAATATCTCAAAAACAGCAAAAGTCTTACGAAAATAAAACTACAGATACTTTCCAATACTTGTCGCAAAACAACGATAGGCACAACGATAAAAAATCCGCTTCGGAGGTCTACAGTTTAATTCGGGACAATAATGAAGATCAGTTAAGAAGACAACGAATTAAAGTGCAAGAGGAGTCTATTGCGAATGCTCCACCGCCTCATGTCTACGAGGAATTGAACGTTAAACATGCTCCTGCCCAATTCATCGCACATGTCCCCGGACCAGGTTCAACGCCAGATTTTTTGCCCGCAGAGTCTTTTGAAGTTAATGAACCACAGGCGTATGAGACTCCATTTGACATATTAAGAACATTGCGTATACCGAGTGCAAATATCCAAACAAATCAAGTGAATCCACCAGCGCCTGTTGAAGTCGAGACGCATATGCCTTTTCCTGCGACAAACAATGTGTACGGTGATATTCCATTCTCGCCAGATCATGTCATTCCTCTAGAGAATCAAACGCCTAATCAAGAGACTTGGCAAACACACAGCCACGTATGGCATCATTAATTTTGGAATACGATTTGTCAGGTATGAAATTTCAAGACTAATTAATTTATAAGCTATGTGATCACAGTTTTGGGTTGTTTTCAATGTTTTTATTAAATTATTTAAACATGTGTTCTCGTTTTGATTCTATAATACATAATATTATTAGCGATACCAAGATAAAGCTAAGTATTTTTGCTAGGCTTGCATGCAAATTGAAGTTGCAATTGTAAAGATATATATTATGTATTTCACGATTGAGGATACCATTATTACCTATTTTGGTTGAAATTTATCCAGTTGACTTTAACTAATAAGAAGAGAGAGTTTGACTTTTGGTTGGTAGCGCCTGGTAGGTAATATTATTATAGCGTAGCATTAAAAAATATTAAATTTAGGGCTAAAATGAAGCAACAAGTTTCTCATCATCGTTAAATTTACAATAGATAATCCATTTTTATTTCTCCTCCAAATCATTTTCTTCTGTATTCATTTTTAAGATTAAATATTGTCATGTTAAGAAATTAAATATTCGTATACTTTTCCTTAACATAGGAAATCTAACGTGCGCTGCATCCTTCTTCCGCTCAATCATGTTGTAATAAGGTGGCAATAGTGTTTCGAATATCTGTATAATCAGTAGGTATATCATCGCTTAGAAAGTGGTAATCGCCCCCGTGGCCCAGTGAGAATACGAAATCGCTGTGTAATAAATTGTTTCTTTGCTTCCGAATAACAAATTGTTGAAATCTTTCGAGTTCCATAATTAGATATTTTTCGTTGTCACTTCATAATAATACTATGGTTTTAAATTCTTGTGTCTTCCTAATATGAGGTCATTAGATACTCGTATTATTCTTCAATTCATTATTATCATTCATGAACTTAATAATTTTCTTAGGCAAAGTTTCAATATTATCTTTCTTGTAACTGATTTGTTCGACTGTTTCAACCAAGGAACGAATTAAGTAGGTACTACATACATACTTATGACAATGTTATATTTTATATACCTATCATTTTAGATTTTGATATACCGATATGATAGAGTCAAACAATGTTAGAGGTCTGAAAGCGATATAAGTATCACATCTTTTACTCAATCACTGGAAATAGTTGCATTTGTAGCCGATTTCAATTATCATTCATTATTCATCTTTAAAGCGTACATAATTAACTTGTATTACTGTACTAACTATTTTATTACGAATATTTTTATCGACATTGTTTTTTAAACGGTTTTATAGCTTGCCCTGTTTCTTCGTTTGGATCAAATCTTACAACTTAATTAGACCTACTTCCTTGTATCGTGTAATGAGTCGAAATTTTGCATACTGCTGTAGTTCTGATGACAAAACATTTTTGTGATAAGCATAACCTGATACTACACGCAGGTTTGGTTCCTGGCGAGGGTACTCCTTAATGATGAACATATCACAATAACATTTTTTTCTTTGGTAGGTTTGACATTGACTCTATAAAACCGTGCATTTAGTTTTTAAACTATTAACTTGTTTGTTTCTCAAATTCTGCGTATCATTATCTCCAAATTCAGTCTCCAAATTTTGTTCTATGAAATATTAAAAATAACTAGTAAATGTAAATGGCTACGACGTAACGGGGCAGGACAGAGTGGGACAATAACACTATGATCCATGTAACTGGCGAAATATCGGTATAAAATAGGACATTTTATTTTGATTTGGTAACCCTACTCGCGGTGGCAGTAGGTCGATACCAGACACTACCAGGAAGCCAGCATTTCGTCGTGATTTCGGATTATTTATAATAGTAACTGTTGCATAACTAATGTCGCGCGATGTCGACCACATTGAGGTGGTGGCTACCCATAATGACAACAGTATAGCAACAAATTATGGCATATCAAATATTTTGAATGTTTCTACTAAATCTATATATCTATACTTAATATTATAAAGAGGAAAGATTTGATTATTTGTTTGCATTGAATAGGCTCCGAAACTACCGAACCGATTTGAAAAATTATTTCACTGTTGGAAAGCTACACTATCGCCGGGTGACATAGACTATATTATATTTTTTTTTTACTATTTTTCCCGAAGCGAAGTGAGGGCGATTTCCTCGTATATTATAAAAGGCAAAAGTGATTAACTGATGTATTAATGCACAGGCCACATCCTTAAGGCTGGAAACTTAAAATTTCGCACACGTATTCCTCTTATGACGTAGGCATCAACTAAGGAAGGATTTTTCAAAATTCAACCTCCAAGGGGGTGAAATATTGGATAAATATGATACGTACGAGTATAATTTCCGCGTGCGAAGCTGCGGGCAACAGCTAGCTTGCTTAACTAAAACTTAGTTATTTCTGAGCAAAATGGGGTTATTTATGTTCTAAGTACTACACTGCATATTTTCAATACTCTATTTCACTTTATTGCATGAAATATAAAAAATACAAATTAAGTACTAGTAAGGCACCTAAAGGCGCTAGTCAAGTTCGAAAAATTTCAATTAAAAGGTTAAATTCACACGTTTCGGGCGAGGAAAAATTCATTTGAATCTGCACCTTAACCGCATTTTGTCACTACAACTCTAAACTGTGGCCAACATTGCTCAAGTCTACATCATTTACATGCTACACAATGTGCAACATCAACAACAGTTTATTGCAATCCTACTTAGGCTGTGCACTGCAGGCATGACGAGTGGATACGATAAAGAGATCTGACTTTTATTGCTCCCAACACTGGTTGCGTCAACACGGAATCAGAGCGAAAATCAACGGGTACAAGTAGATTTGAGAAGCAAGACGCCGAACCCAGATATCGATATGGTCGGCATTCGATAAGAGAACGTGATCCGAATGTGTGCCTTGCAACCAGTGAAGGAAATCTGTGACTGTCTCTAGTTACAACTAAACCACTTGCATACATAACTCGGTTGTTAACACGCACTGTTTACATTCGATACCAATTACGAAGCATACGATATATTAGCTTGTTTTATTAGTCTTAGCACTTTTACATATCGTGTTTTCTGTTTTTTTCAATTCACGTTAACCTTCGTCTTTTTTACATCCTTTGTAGATCGTACATAAAAAAGTTAGAAAAATTTATACTGTTTTATTATGTACACTTATTAAATGTGTACACTTATTAAAAGACGTTACATAAACTTTGTCTATGACAACGCTTGTAACATGTAATTATGTCGAGTAGATCTTACAAAATTATTTCCAATATGTCGCACTAATGAATTGCCGGAAGAAATCTCTTGATCCATTTGTGCATTAAAAATTAAACATGACTGTACACAATCACGTGTCTTGTGCAACGGTCCCGCAAATTGCGCATCGTACAATGTGCAATGTACTTTATCTAAGAGCTGTTCAATTAGCGACAGTGTCGACAATTTTTTTTGCCATCGGTGAAATTGTAGCACCCACTTATGTAATTCGCCAAACATATCATTATGTCGAGTAGTACATCATTACATTACTTTGTACATTTCGACAACATTCAATTATTACAATACGAACGATTCCTAGAATCTAGAGCAGTCGTGTTGCGAGAGAATTTAGACCGCTACAAATAAAATATTTAGTGGTCATCAACTCGTATTTGACATGTGTACAATTAAATAATATATAGTTGGTTTGGCTATGTAGTAAAATTTATTAGGTGTGGAATATGATTTGATTGAATGGACGCGTTACGTATAGCCAAGACAAATAGCGAATGCGCTCAGCGAGCCGCAAATAATTGTGTTCTGATTACTGCACTGTGTTATTTAATACATAATTAACCTTAATTTCAGTTTAATGAATAATTTACGCATATTTAAGTAGTTTGATATACTCTTAAGTCATAAAATTTTGTTTATATGGATCAAACTTAAAAAGTAATGGAAGTTTTATTGTAAGTTGTATTTTCTTTATGGAATTCTCGTTATCAGTTTCAACGAAAGTAAATAACGAAGTAATATTTAATTTCAACATTTATTAATATCACAATTTAATTGGAACTCAGTCGCCCTCGTTCACATAATACTACCGAGAGACAAGCGCCACACTACACAGCACGAACAGCAAACAGCCACACAACCTGGTATCTCGGTAACCACGCAAGGCATAACAAATACACTTTATAATTTAAATTCCAAATAACATAGGCCGTACAGACGTACAGCCGTACAGCCTACTGTAACAACAATACATATGTAAATACTATGAGAATTCACGGATTCCTTAACCAATTTACTATTAAACCTAGGTCAGGTACGTTTCGATCGGATGACGAGGCTTATCTACCACAAAAGCGAAACAAAGATCAGCTACACGAAAGTGTTTCGTTCTAATTACATACTAGATACAACAGGCAAGATATATACCTAAAATACTTTAGACAGGAGCGTCCTCCTCCTTGCCCGCAGATTACTCTATGGCGTGGTTAATAGCCTTCGAACTTGTATCCCTCACCGCTGTCCCCGGAGAGACCGTGGGCTTGTTCAGCGAAGTAGTGGCCGGACTCGGGTTGCTGCAGTTCGGCGTAGGCCTTGAGACCTTCCCCGCTCTCGTATCCGCCAGCGAACTGCTCGTATCCTCCATGCTCCAGGCCGGCTTGCTCGAGGCCGTGATCGTACCCACCGTGCTGCTCGAGAGCGTGAGCGAGTTGC
This sequence comes from Thymelicus lineola, assembly GCA_963932265.1. Lineage (NCBI taxonomy): Eukaryota > Metazoa > Arthropoda > Insecta > Lepidoptera > Hesperiidae > Thymelicus > Thymelicus lineola. The sequence continues at coordinate 13,952,412 of OZ010695.1, forward strand.
TCAGTATTCAGCCTGTGGTCTTCCAACACCAAGCCGTGTCCATGGCTGTGCTCCGTCTCGGGGTGGATCTGCTTCAGGTTCTGCTCAGACTTGCCCTTTTCCAGCGGGTGCTTGAGCAGGTGGCTGTGCTCCTTCTTGACGTACACCGGCACCGGGTGGAAGTGTTCGAACTTGATGGACTGATGCGACTTGGCGTGCTCGTGCTGCACCTGGTGGTGGTGGCCCGATTCTCCGATCAGCGCTTGGTGGTCATATTTTTCTTCGAGCTGAGGAGCTTCCTCGTGGATGATACCAGGGTAGGCTGCCACGACGGCAATAAGCCCCAAGAAAATCTGTTGAGAAAGAAAATAATTAATGAAACTATAATTTTTGGGTCAAATTTTGTAGACCGCACTCATGAAACGTAATTGAATTTCGTTAAAAGATAGAAAATCGTGCTTGGACTTCACTTCATATAGAAATTTCCAGCCACTGGAATTCAGTTTGCTCCAAAAAAGGAGAGGAAACCATATCCAGTAAAGATAAAAGTAAAAAATCAATCAATAACCTATATCGACGAATCGATACAGTATTCAAGTTAAATAAAAATAAAAAAGTTATTAAAAGGATCCTTCCTTTAAAAGTAAATCTAAACAATCGATTGAAAGCGAAAATTAACATCAACATTTAGTAAGCCGAGTGAATAGTGTGGCGTAAGGAACCGATCGCTTTACGTAATAAGAAAGGCTTCCTATAACTTTAAGCCGTATAATGGTGGTCGAACAGGAAGCTTCTTTGTCGCTCCACTGGATCTATACATAAACATACGTATGCAAACTGCTTTGTATAATGTCGAATTCTAAGTGATGGTATAAAAATACTGTTTTAAATACTTTGAAAAGAAAATTACAATACACGTGTAAGTTTGTCTTTACTTATCATTATATTGTTAAACTTTTTCTGAACCATCTAAAACCAAACTTCTAAGTCAGTTACTTTGAATACTGAAGATTGAAAATTGAAATAAATTAGCTCAATATCTGCCACTTTGCCACAAAATCAGAAACTATCACAATGGACCTCGAGCCAAAATCTGAGATGCATCACTCCCTAACACCAATTAATCTTAACACTATCACAATAAGCACTAATACGCACGTGGTATTTCATTGCGGTAGGTCGGTAGGTGGTCGCGACTCCACGGAAGGGTGGTGGGTAATGCCAGCACTTACAATTTGCATCGCTTTTATACTCAGTTTCACTTATCGTTCGGATGTATGTGTGAGTGCTCTGCTTAGTTACGTGTGTCGGTGCATTGGCACTCTGGCCGCGTCTTGGAACAATAGATAGAAATTCGTTGGGAGATATATGAAAAAAGTCTTATCACAACCACATTTACATATTAAGAGCCTATCATGTAATCTCTAGAGCTCTTTGTATCGTGTAATTATTCTGTAATGTGTGTTCTAAACATTGTATGTGTCATTTTAATCATTGAGATGATTCTGATATCTATTTGGGTACGTGTTACAATTTAATTATCACTTGCTTCGGTGAAGGAAAACATCGTGAGGAAACCTGCACACCGGAGAGTTCTCCATAAGGTTCTCGAAGGTGTGTGAAGTCTACCAATCCGCACTTGGCCAGCGTGGTAGACTATGGCCTGTTCCCCTCACATTGTGAGAGGAGACCCCGAGCCCAGCAGTGGGACAATTATGGGTTGTTGCTTACGTGTTACTCATCTTCATCACAACAAACCTTCTATAGACATAACCCATAATCTCCATTAAAGAGATTCCTATTAGCTTCATTTAAAATATGTGCCGAATAATTTGCTATATTATAGAACTGTAACATTTCGAGATTCAAATAATTCTTGACACAAATAACTGACTTCAAAATTAAGGACAACTCAAAAACTACTTGTCAGATCAAGCTCAAATTTAAGTGGGACTACGTGACAAGCACCAGCTTTTGATTAAAAAAAGAATCATCAAAATCAGTTTACCCAGTCAAAAGTTCTGAGGTAACAAGTAAAAAAAATACAGTCGAATTGAATACCTCCTCCTTTTTTGAAGTCTGATAAAAAGGATTTGCTTAAATTAACTAAATTTATGACATAAGGTTTTATCCTATTTTTACCTACTCTAAATTTACGCACAACGACAACATTTGAATTTCTGTCGACATTTAACGTGGGAACCATGACTGTTTTGGGTGTTATTATGAAATAGCTGAAATTTAATTACGTGAATAAGGTGTCTAAAAACAAAACAATTACTCTTTATTCGGTACACGTGGAATATCTTGAAAGCAGTTTTAAGAAATTCAAATTTTCGACTAATTTGAGTAATTTGCCAACGTGACACATATGAATCCTCTTTATTTTTTATCCCTTCCTTCCAACAAAGTGTCTTATACCTACTAAAACTAAGCTAAGGAAATAAAGCAACTTTATAGCGAAAATAATCATTCCCTATCGCTTGGGTTACTCGAAAAATCTGGCCTTAACACTTGTTCATAATTGTACTGCAGGAAATTACCAGTATACAATGTATAAAACTTCAGCCTTTGAGCTCAGAAATGAGCTGGGCATTATAACTCCGTCAGGCACAGATGATTACCTATTATATTTAAAAATCTGAGATACATTTCGCTGAATACCCTGAAGTTACGTAATTTGTGTTACTTCACTCATTGTTTTACTGACGATTTGAGTAAATGTAACATTTGGATCAAGGTTTATAGTTATCCGTCGAACATTACTTGCTTGATGCTTACTTGATGCGATGAACAAACATACCTAGTATTACTAAAATTATCATTAAAATCAGCATGCGTAGAGTTTTAACTGCGGCATCTATAGGTGCGGATACTAGTACATTATGAGGACGCACGTTGCGGGGATTACTTTAAGCAGTTGACTTTGGTGATCATTAGATATTAATTAACGGAGGCTTAGATATGACCCAAGTTCCTATAATTGGCATTTGTTACCTTTCATGTCAGACATGGATATCAACTTTATAAACGATGAAAACTTGTAGTTGTTGCTATGTGCTAATTCTTTATTTATTTATCATTGTGTTCATGAAGGAAATACTCGTGAGAAAACCTGCAGATCTGAAAGATGTCTTCATAATGTTGGCTAGCGTGGTGATTTGTCGCCACTCGCCTTAACTCTGTAAACATGATACATAATCCAGCACTTCTCCAGTCATGGGCAGTAATAAAAAACTATATGATCCGGTAGGCCGATATCACACTCGACCTATCGACTTTCACTTGTATAAGAGATCCATGTTTTGAATGGATCGGTAATAAATGACTCTGGTCGTGTGTTTCGATTGCAAATCGGTGATTGAATAAGTTTATTTTAAAACAGCAATAAAAATTAAAAAAAAAAAAAAAAAATTGGTTCGTTGATTGCTAATTAATGAAAACTAACCAAATCAAATGTAGAGCTTGAATTGCATGTTCTTTTGTCTAAAATTTTAGGTTTTTCTACACAGAACTTGGCACCTTGGCATTTAGATCTCAGTTCTTTTTTTGAACATGGCTCTCATTGCACATTTATGTTTTTGATGAGATAAGACTTACTTAGAGAGCGTGCAAGAGGATGGTAACTAGCCAGATAGACTTCAGCCAATGATAATAAAACATTATAATTTTAATGATTCAGTAACAATATTTATACTACTTACCCCATCATACATAAAAATCTTAACAGACGTTTCAGAGAGATACAGTTTCAGTATTAAACATATTAAGCATAATAAGAACCGAAGTAAAATTAATAGCAAGAGATGAAGACATAAAAAAAACACATTACCATATTGCATACTCGATACAAGAAACATCTTGTAAGTTGTGACGTGAGACTCGATCGGGTTACGTAGATGTTATCTCGCGTTACTTCGCGTAACTAACTTGGTTTTCGTTGATATTCTTCCCATTGCTTTCATAAGTATCGAATCATTCATTTGTGTAACTAACATCCAATATTAAGGTAAACGCGCCTATTACCGCCAGTTTAAGCCGACTTTGGATGAACTTCAGAAAATTAGTTATATGTTGTTATGCTAGAAAAGGTGTTTTAATTTATTCTTTAACATGATTAAATATCCTATGATATTCAGTACGTAAATTCAGTATTAAATCACACAATATTTAATAAATAATAATTGAATCTAAAATAGCGATTGCTTCTATTACCGACGCATGGATGATGTTTGTTTCTAATACCGTTTTTTATGTTTCTATTACCGACTACTAATAAACTAGTATAAATTTAAAATTAAAAAGCTGCCTGCCATCAAAAAAGGTATCATGATATTATACCTTTTTGAAATCCTTATGCTAAGCTCTTGAGTTTGATACCCATATTGCATTATTCGATTTATTTTTATTTTTTGATACTTCAAACAGTGACATCTCACCGAAACCATTTTTTTAATGTCACTTATTTAAGAATACTTGGGTTATCAAAACGAATCTAACGATATCTTAATTGTATTATTTGGTCCAGCCGTTTGGAAGATACGAGGTAATAAAGAATATTACAGACATACATAATATACTTAGATGATCACTTCGGTGATGGGTGGATAGGGCGAGGAGCACCTGTGCCATGGCCGGCGCGCTCCCCGGACCTCACACCGATGGATTTTTATTTGTGGGAGGAGGTTAAAAGTGTTGTGTATGCTACGGAGTATTCGAACAGAGACGAATTAAAATTAATAATAGTGACTGTTTTTGATAAAGTTCGAAGTGAAGTCTTCTTATGCTAAACCGCGTAAAGGATAATTTGTGCAAACGTGCTGAACTCTGCATCACTTGAGGAGGTGAGCATTTTGGACATCTGTTAAGGCTTGTGTAAATAATAAAATCATTACGTAAAACTTCAATCATTGTAAATAAACCCCAATTTAATCATTGTAAATAGGTATGATTCCCCCGTGTGGTGTCGGGTCCACTTTGTAGAATAGCACCACTCCTACTTCTTCCTGGGATGTCGTAAAAGGCGACTAATAGGATATTCCAGGAGACGGGCAGCAGCGTCTCCCTGCGGACTAAGAACATCTACTGCGGTCACCAACACGCACTGGCCAAGCGCGGTGACTACCAGCTACAACCCCCTTATGATAGCCACAACTAAGCCTCGGCCCCCAGTCCCCGGCAGCCCCACTATTCCTAGTTACGGTAGGGGCTGTGGTAACGGCGGGGCAGGGGGTGCTAAGAATCGCCGGCAGAGATCGGGCTACCAATCTCAAAAACGACTTCTGCACCTGGCAACATATAACACCAGGACACTGAGGACTAACGACAAGGTGAAAGAGCTGGAAGAAGAGATAGACAAGTTAAACTGGAGTATTGTGGGTTTATCTGAAGTCCGAAGAGAAGGGGAGGACACGATAATACTCAAATCCGGAAACTTGTTCTATCACTGGGAGGGCGAACATTTGTCCCAAGGTGGTGTCGGGTTTCTCGTTCACAAGTCCCTCGTCAACAACATTGTGCAAGTTGGGAGCGTGTCGTCTAGGGTAGCGTACCTTACATTCAGAATATTCAAACGGTATTCGTTGAAGGTTGTACAGGTATATGCGCCGACTTCGACACATCCTGACAATGAGGTTGAGGTTATGTATGAGGACATAAGCAGAGCCATACATACCTCTAAAGCTCATTTCAATGTTGTGATGGGGGACGTCAACGTGAGACTGGGCATGCAAAGCGGCGCCGAGATGAAAGTGGGTCCCTACGGTCCTACACATTGGACGACGGAACCACGGACACTTGCTAGCTAACTTTTTGGAGAAGGAAGGTCTCTTCATGATGAACTCCTTCTTCAGAAAGAAGCCGCAACACAAGTTGTACCTACGCGGCCTGCCGAAGGCCCTTGAAGGTGCTCTGGGTCGGGATACGCGTTTAAAGAAACAATAGTCCCGCCGATATATTGAAAAATGTGGTTCGGGAACAGTCGAAGCCAAATACAAGTGGGGTTTCCGTACCTTGATATTGGTCTTCCAGGAGACGCCTCTCCATTTCAGCCTTGTAGCACTCGAAGGTAGTTTGTCAACGTGCAAGTTACGCTGGCGCCGGTGCACACTACTCACAATGCTTGTTGGAATCACAACTATTACACTTTAATTATGCTCCCACGGGATCCCGTATATTAAGGTTGGAAGGAAGTTCAGGGAGGCACTGATAACATGACGTATTTTAGATTAGTTTAACGTTTTCAAGTAAGACGAATCTGTTTCTAAGCCGCGCGCCGCCATCACTCCTTTTCCCAATCGCGTGAGGTTCTTCGTAGTCCACCATTGGTCGGCTATTCATTCGTTGTCGGGTCGACTGAGTCTTGTTATTGGCCAATCCGCGAACCACGTTCAATCGGCGGGAGATTTAAATTTGGAATAAGTTATAATTTGCGAATAGCGAACACAAGTGGATTTGGATAAGTCCTGATGGTTCCACGAAAAGCGAGATAGACTTCATTCTGGCAGACAAACGGCACATATTTAATGATGTCTCTGTGATCAGCAGGTTTAAAACCGGAAGCGATCACCGACTTGTAAGAGGCACATTAAATATCGACCTGAATCTGGAACGGTCACGCCTGATGAAGTCTACGCTTCGCCCAACACCTATCCAAATCCAGGGATCCGAAAACTTTCAACTTGAGCTGCAAAACCGTTTTGCGTATCTAGAATCGTGCACGTCAGTGGACGAGTATAACAGCAGGATGGTAACAACTGTCCACGAGGTAGGGTCGAAGTATTTCAAGACCCACCCTAGTGGTAGATCTCAAGTTCTCTCAGAACAAATTCTCGGTCTTATGAGGGATCAACGAGAACTATGTGTGCAGTCTCCAACCTCTATGAGGGAATACCGACGGCTCAATGAACAGATCTCCAAGTGCAGGCGACGCAATTTGCGAAAACACAACGCAAATCGTGTAAAAAGCACTATTGAGCGAAACCAGTGCTCAAAAGTGTTCGCCAGGGATCTGTCTATTGGGCAAAGTCAGCTTATGAGGTTGAAGACCGATTCCGGCACCATGGTTTCGTCGAAACCCGAAGTTCTGAGGGAGACTGAGAGATACTACGGACGGTTGTATGCCTCCTCTCAAGCTCCACCTCCTCGCGAGGAGAGCGACAAGCGAGCTAAACCGAAGATATCCCGGACGTCAGCCTGTATGAGATTAGAGAGGCTCTCAAACAGCTTAAAAACAACAAGGCACCGGGAGATGACGGAATCACAACCGAGCTTCTGAGAGCTGGAGGGAAACCCTTTCTAGTGGCGCTCCAAAAACTGTTCGATTCCGTCATCAACCGGAACTACCCTGGAAGCAGAAGTGTGGTGACGCTGTTCTTCAAAAAGGGCGATAATGCCCTTTTGAAGAACTACAGACCCATTGCACTTCTGAGCCACGTTTATAAGCTGTTTTCGAGGGTCCTCACAAATCGCATTGCACGCAGGCTTGACGACTTCCAGCCTCCCGAACAAGCAGGATTCCGAAAAGGCTACAGCACCATCGACCATATACACACATTGCGGCAGATTATACAAAAGACCGTGGAGTATAATTTGCCGTTATGTGTTGCCTATGTGGACTATGAGAAAGCCTTTCATTCTATTGAAACCTGGGCGGTACTAAATTCTCTCCAGCGGTGCTGGATCGACTACCGGTATATCGAGGTGTTGAAATGTTTGTACCCATCTGCCACCATGTCCGTCAGAGTACACGACACAGCAACGAGCCCCATCCAATTGCAGAGAGGTGTCAGACAAGGGGATGTCATATCCCCAAAACTGTTCACCGCTGCGTTGGAAGACGTATTCAAGCTGATGGAGTGGAAACGACGTGGCATTAACATCAACGGCGAATACATCACACACCTGAGATATGCCGACGATATAGTCATCCTGGCGGGTTCCCTGGAAGAACTTGGTACAATGCTTGGGGACTTGAACAGCGCCTCACAACGAGTGGGTTTTAGGATGAACATGGACAAGACAAAAATCATGTCGAATGTCCATGTCACACCCGTACCGGTTGTTGTTGATGGCGCTGCTCTCGAAGTTGTAGACGAATACAATTACCTGGGACAAGTGATCCAGATGGGTAAGTACAACTTCGAGAAAGAAGTCACTCGTAGAATCCAACTCGGATGGGCTGCGTTCGGGAAACTGCGTCATATCTTGTCGTCCAAAACACTACCTCAGTGCCTGAAGTCGAAGGTATTCGAGCATTGTGTGTTGCCAGTGATGACATACGGATCCGAGACGTGGTGCTTTACTATTGGCCTAATCTACAAGCTCAAAGTAGCGCAGCGGGCTATGGAGAGGGCTATGCTCGGTATTTCTCTACGTGATCGCATCAGAAATGAGGAGATCCGTAGACGAACAAGGGTAACCGACATAGCTCAAAGAATTAGCCGGCTGAAGTGGAAATGGGCTGGCCACATAGTGCGAAGGACCGATTACAATAAGAGTAATTATAAATAAGACCGTATGGATCGGTAATAGAATTAAGTATGAAGATTACTTTATTCTATTAGCGACAGCAAAAATAAATAATAACTGGCTAAAATTTCTGCTTTAATGCAAACGTGTTTTGATGGATGTCATTTCAATGATTATTTTTCGGTATAAAAAAGTTTCTTAATTTTGATATGAGATATTATTTAAAATACATTGCCATACATTACTAAAAATTATTGCTTACGTCGAATCTTGTTTAAAAGAAAATCTATGAGACAAAATGTATGGCGTTAATTGATCAAATTATGTAATATACTCTTAAGAATCAAACAAGTTAAAAGAAACATCGAAAATATTGTATTAAAAGAAATAAAATCTAAAATACTAACTGTTGTTAAACATCTAACAACGCCATGAGGTGTTATTAGAAGCAACTTATGAATATTATGTTTCTATTACCGCTTTAAGGTAAAATTCGAATTAAACCACAAAAAATAGTCAGAACGGTAATATTAGATGTGAATCTAGAAAACCAATATATTGTTTATTATATTTACACATTTGCATGCAGGTATACACATTTTATTTAAGTTAATTTATCTTAAGTAATAATTATGTTTACTTACGTAGCCGGGAGCGCAACACTATGAGACGGGAGTCCGTGTCGGGCGCGTCTCAGTTATTATCCAATTATTCTGTTTGCTGATTATTTACGCACACAAACTTTATTATTTTTGTTTCTCAATATACATACCTAATATATTTTTAGGCTACAACTTTCATGAAATGTATAGTATGCCTTAAAATAGTGATTAAAAAAACTGTCGGTATTGGATACAGATTTTGGGGTGGCGTTATTGGGCGCGTTTACGTTAGTTAGTTTGAGTAACAGCTTTTTATAAGAGAGACATTAAGGAATGTTTTACTTACGAGTTTGTTTGGATACTTACGGATAAAACACCTACCTACGTCCCAATAAAGAGGTACTAGTGACAATGTATGTTTGTCTAGCCTTGGAATTGAACTTGGCTTTTAAGATAAGAATATAACATTCGCTCAACAATAATACTCTAACAGCCGCACTCAGAGTCACTTAACGGTTACTTAAATCGCTCCTTAGTACAGAATTTATATTGTGATTCTGTACTTAGGAGTAAGGAGTGATTTAAGTTACCGATAAGTGACTGTGAGTGTGGACGTAAATCTAACCCAAGAAATATGTCGACATAGTGCTAGAACTGAAAAATGATACTGACGTTTATTTTCCTTTGTAGGACACAATATATTTGTTCCGTCTTATATTACGATCTAGCCTATAAGACTAATAAGTAATAACTGCCGTGATGAAGATATTTGAATTTATTATAATAATGCTCAGATACTCGTATATTAATTATTAATTTAATCACTGCAGCCGTAATTTTGTTGTCGATGTACAATGAATGCGCACGTCACGCGTTCAAGTCTAATGCACCGGTGAGACCGGTCGGTGGAAAAGGCTTGACATTAATTCGATAAAATATTATTATTCTTTTTGTAAGTCGATTACTGGTTTATAGTTTGTCAGATGGAAGTTATATAATAGGTAATGCGTTGTCATAGGCGTTAAGAACAAATATTATGTTAGTGTTTATGTAATACTCCACTTAATTTGTGTTAGCATTAAGTGATTAATTTATTAGCCAATACTGGTCCCAGGTTTCATTTTGTGAGACTTTAATAGGGATGTTGACACTAATTATAAATTAATATCTAAAATATTAGTGGTAACATTTAAAGGCCTAAAATATGATTGTTTATCGAAATCAGTGTCAATAAATTAAATATCATTAGGTAATTTAAAATGTTAAAAATTGTACTTACAGTCACGTGACCTCAAACGCCATTTTGAGAATATGACGTCATTGTACCTATTTTATATGGAAATTCAACAAACTTCAGTAGACAGATAGTACTCGTATTTAATATCGGATATTGACGTCACGTGATGTTTTTGGTGGGAAATTTGATAATGGTTTTTATTTATCAATTTTTGTTTTTAAATTGAACATTATTATTTTTATAATATTTTTTTCGTGAATATTGAGGTTCTATCTATAAAATAAATATGAATCCTAAAATTTGTCAACATCCGTATTGTGTTTTGTGAGGTGCTCCAGGATGCAGTTGGAATGTGTTAGCAGCCAGTCCAAAAGTCAGAAGTCCTTATGCCGGTCAAAAGTCTTTGAAATGGCTTAAGAAGCGTTCTGGATCAAAGACTGAAGAAGCATTATATTATTGTTAATAAAAGAAAGTATCACTAGCATTCACACATGCAAATACGTTTCCATACCTCGTTAATCGTTGTTTTATGAGTTACATATTTCGTGTAACTATTCGAATGTACAAGTTTGATTAAAAGAATAATTTTTTTCTTTAATTTAAGTATACCCTGCATTTCTGTTTACTACTTTTTTGTCAACAGAACACTAAATTTAAATTTAAGTTCCTAAATGTTTCTAGTAAAAAGAAAGATAAATATGCACTGTTTTGTAAGCATGCACGTGTTGTAGAATTGCAAATGTGATTCGATTGATGATCTCGGCGGTAGCTGGTGGACTAGGAGACGCGATGTGCAGTCCAAGTCCGCTCATTATGTTGTACTTAATATAATTATTATATAATTATTAAAAGAAAATAAAATAATACATTCAATTTGTATCCATTAATACGTTACAACTTTTAAAGACTAACGCCCCAACTCAGAGTCACTAACGGTTACTTAAATCGATACTTAGTACAGAACTAGTATAGTGATTTTTTCTAAGGAGCGATTAAAGTAACCGTTAGTGACTCTGAGTTGGGGCGTAAGAGACATAAATATACTTTAAATTTCTGGATGTAAAAGAAATTATCTTTTACATCAAGAATTTACTACATTTTCATTGAATTTTACCTAGGGCCCTTGAACTTCTACACAAAACTGAAAATATTCTTGGATTCATTTATTAGGGCGATATGAGAAACTCACAGTCTACAGAGTAAAAGTTAATTCATAGTAAGTGTCAGAGAAAATTTTACTAGCAACTATTCATTTTTGAAATCTTGAACTTCAACCTGTGACTTCAACATAAAACTAAAACTATTCCTCTTACTGTAATGAAACTTATTTCACCCGAGCCGTTAGTACTGACCGGTTTTATTAAATACTATGTTTAGCACATACTGTGTGCACTAAAGCCTCAGGGCCTATTCAATTAATCTCATCAGCGGTAATTGTACGTCCACAAAGATTGTACGCTGCCCAGCCGGGATGTTGTAAGACATTTTGAATTCAGTCCCTTGTCTCCATGAGATATTATCTCAGATTGAAGCGGTGCCGTATTTAGTGGTCATAATTGGAACTATGGTAAAGGCTTCGTTTACAACCGGTATTATTACGGTTTTGGAATGCTCTTTGATGACATGTCCAGCCGAAGTGACCTTCCCTGCTAAGCGAAGAAGGTATTTAAGTAAAGGAGAATCGTTATCGGTGACCACTTACCATCAGATCAGATGGACCGTCAGCTGGTTGGTGGTTAGTAAAAAAATCTTCAGTGGTTTGTATTTTGAATGCTAAAGGCTACTAAAATGAAAATAAATAATTCTGCCACATTATAAAATGCAGAACCATGAGGAGACAACACGTCATGAGTCTTCCCTATCACCATCAAATCTGATACCCAAACCAACTTCCCACTAACTTATAACGTAGGTAAATCCCCTGCTGGTGCGAATTAGGTTAGGTTTATATTAAGTATGATATGAACCTAGCCTTAAGCACCAGTGGAGATACTAGTACCCAAACGATAATAATTCTGACGTCATCTATAACCCATGTCAGCTGCAGAAACGAACTGAACAATGCTATTTCATTCTCTAGTCTACCATGGGCCAAAGTGACCGCTCAACTAGAAGTACCTACTGCTCACCACCATAAGTACATTGCACCATTGCAAATGAAATTTATTCAAATGATATGCATCTACTTAAATATGAAACGATGTCAAATTCAGGATAATGTTTAGTTATCAAACGAGAAGAGATTTATTCACTTTGCAATATAGTTAGTTTATGCATAATCGATACGTAGGCCGCGATGTTAGTTAACTTAGAAAGTGCCGCAATATTTAGTTTTTGCAACCGATGGTTATTAAGATGGAGTAAAATGTAATAAAGTTAATTATCATTTCCTCAAGTTGTTAGTAGGGCCGGTGACAGTAACTATCTTAATAATACATTTTATCTTAAATATTCGAGCAGCAAGACATCTGGGATGGAGATCAATATACTTAATGGAAGTCGACTGGCATTTTCCCGTTTATTCCTACGAGTATTAGGCTTATAAAACTAACCGAAAAAGATAAAATGTAGGTCTATGCCAATGCTAATGATAGGTAGTCAGTATTTTCAACCTTATATTTAAAAAAAACAGCCAGCAGTCAGCTAAAACCGTAATGATCACCATGGACTGCACCATGCACATTTTTATAAATTATCTGATAATCGATAAAGTGAGACTTGCAAGACTCTTTAATCTACTAAGTTAGTAATTGAGTAGTGTGATATGCAAAAATACTCGCTAATGTCGTGCGAGATTGGTCGGCTCAGTCGGTACTGTCGGCAGTTCACATTTCACTGTTACTCAACTATAACTGTTACTAGGTGATACTGGAATCCAAATCTCGTCACGTCACACTTATTGAGTGTAACGCTAGACTACAGCCTATAATCTGCGATGCGAACAGCCGATAACTCATGTAATACCCGCATTCCACTGCTCACACGAGATCACATTCTAATTTACAGTTTTTGACTTTTCTCTTTTATTCTCTCACACCTTAGCAGGTACTTATGATTTTTGCATTTCATACCGATTTTAAAGATGTGCTGAGGAGTTTCTTACGTCATTTCTCCTTACCACCTACATACATTATGTGCACTGCGAGACTTGGTTGGATTTTAAATAAATCGTGGCTGCGTTTAAAACAATTTTATGTTAGGTACTTGTCTTGTGTAGGACCGTACAGAATAAAATAATCCTTTTAACACTTATTATTTCAAATTTAAAGCCAGCCAACTCTTGCTTTTGATGGAAGAAAGACCTAAATGTAACCTAATAAATCCATAGTAGGTAGGTACTTTCTGTTTCTGCGTAGATTTCATTATGCTTCTAAGAAGGTAATAGTACTTTTTAGATTACTTCACCTGATTTGTAGTACATACGTACCTACTTACTATTTTTCAGTGAGTATCTATCTATACGTGTAATCGCACCTAGCCCTGGGCAGCTTGTGTCGTTCCTATGATCGACTAAGATAAGCAACAGCGGGCGCAGTCGGTAGGTAGTTGGATGGTTGACCGCTAGTGGCAAATAAAATTCTTGAGCGTTTTCGTGCTTCGGAGGACACGTGAAGCCGTCGGTTGTTATTGTAAGATAAAGCATGAATAGCGCCCTCGAGCAAAGCCAAAATGAAAACTTACGACACTTGGATTGGTCACTCCACTCATCCGTACTGGAGCAGCATAGATTATGTACGTCTTCCAGGCGTAGGATTTAGATACAACGGTAAATATCTCCATGTAACTTTTGACGTAATCTTATTTATTATTACGTGTTGTTATATAATATGTAATTAAATTGAATTAATGTAACATTATATGACGTTGTTATTTCGCCATTTTTTGAGAAGTTACTGAAGGTGGTGTTTCAGATTAAACACACTTGTTAGATAGGTATACTTGTTATACGTTACCCAATGGGCTGTTATAAGTATAAAACTAGTACATGGCCCTCAATTCGGTTTATAAATTAAGTTTTCATGCTACTCCATTATTTTAAGTTTGGGTTTTCCGCTTAGGTATTTAAAAAAGAGACATAAATTAATTATTTACTAAATAACTTTATCAGTCCTTCCATAGTAAAATTCCAGCAGGTATCGGAATGAAATATAAATAAGTAGGTACCTACTCCAAAGAATATAAATTATGTATCTTTAGTGGGTTCTGAAAACAGACGAGGAAAGAAAAGATTACGTATAATATCGACAATAAAGCTGCCAGCAGTACCTTCTTGTTACAAAATAACTATAAGGGTTCCATTTTCACGACAGATCCCTAAAAAGAACAGATACGGATCCGTTACAGATTTATTTTGCTTGTATACCTAGACTTTTCATCACCGATCGAATGATAATAACTTTCCATCACAACAGTTTTACCGTACATTTCTATTCTGCTAGCACTTAACTAGTGCTGTTCCCACGCAAAGGAAGGTCGTGATACTCCTGATCGTTGACTTGCCGTGAACTGCAAGAACATCAAACACCTAATTAAACAAATAATAATAATAATAATAATAATAAATTTTTATTTCAGGCCATTTAGCCCATAGCCTACTGACAAAAAATAACTTATATTAATAAAAATGTTAGTAACAATTTATCTTATTCTATGTTAGTAATTAACTAAAACTATACTCTAAACTAACCTATTAATAAAATGTTAGTAACAATTTATCTTATTCTATGTTAGTAATAAATTAAAACTATAATTTAACCCAACCTATACCCATCCTTACAAAGCCATCTCTCGGTTGGTTTAGGAAACTTGGCAGTTTGGTATAGTTTTTTGAATTTTAGTTATAGTTCTACTTGCATATACCTAGTTATTTTTAACCGACTTCAAAAAAAGGAGGAGGTTCTCAATTCGACTGTATTTTTTTTTTTATGTTTGTTACCTCAGAACTTTGGACTGGGTGAACCGATTTGGATTATTTTTGTTTTAATTGAAAGCTGGTGCTTGTCGTGTGGTCCCACATAAATTTGAACGAGATCTGACAATGGCATCCATGTGAAAAGTACAATGTACTTCATTTGAAGTCGGTTAATTTTTTGTTAAAATGTTAGATTATATGCCTCCAGAAAACATGAAGCATTGATATGAAGAAGCTGTGTGTACTTATCTGTGGTTCCTTTGATTGTCTATGCTCGATCATAGAAAACGCTTTGTTTATACATAGCCGTCATAAGTCACCAGGAAGTGCGGGTAGGTTTCTTGAGGAATAACCGCCATCTTATTTTCATAGCGTTGTGTACTACCGCCAAAGGCGGTCGAACATCTTAACATTTTTTAGCCAAAAAAGTATCGTATTTTGATAATTAGCTATAACGATCATCGTTATTTGATCTAATTATAGTTTTATTCAAGTTGAATATGAAATCCGTCTCGAATATCGATAGTCACGTTAATAAAGTAACAAAATAATGTGGTTTGCAAAAATTCGCTTCTAGCCGAAAAGGAATATACACCTACATTTATGGAGGATACCGCGGTCTCGGGAAAAAAATTCGTTTCAGCCAAAACGAGATTCAGAGGTAACGAAGGACTCCTTGTCGATGCTTAAAATAAACCAGGTCAGTTCTCTTTTAAACATATAGGTACGAGAATTATGCAGCAACAGTGTACGCCATTACGTACCAGTAAGACAGATATGATCCAAGGTTGGTCGAAAATTTTATTATTATTAATTATGACAAATACTTATGGTTGCCGCTGCCAAACAGTTTAGTAGGTAATTACTTTGATTGTTTCTCAATCTATTTATTGTTCCTCTGATTGTTGTTGATATTGACAGCAGCATATTCTCTATAACAAATTTTTGAATATGATGACTAAGCAATCTGGTTTTCTGTAATTTAAAAAGCAATAACGAATTGTGTTGCTATAACAGAGTAAATAGAGCTATTATTCACAGTTGCACTTATGCAAATTATGTGCATACCTAGGTGTATCAGTGGTCCATACGTGATTAAATGAATCTAGACACGCGGCAGCGTGTCAAGCCAAGTTCAAGCAAAGGAACTGGCTAGCCAGCGCCGAGTGTAATATTACACGAACCACTTGGTGCCACTTTTGACCCTTTTATAACTCAAAACCTCTTTAACGTAAACACATAAAACTACGTGTGTTTAATTATATCCATAAGGACATGTAGAATACCAAATTTCATGAAGCTAGCTCAAACGGTTATAAAGATATGAAGGTCAAAAAGTCGTAAATTTTAGTACTGACTGACTGACTGACATATAGTACCTAAATCTAACCTACTTCCAGATAACCTAGAAGGATGAAATTTGGAATACAGCTCGGTAATTGTGTGTAAGCGTAGGAAAAAATCAAAAAGTTAAAAAAAGTCGAAAAATAACTGGTGTCCCCATACAAATATTGTATGGGACCGAAGCAGAGCCATCTAGCGGCAGTGAAAAGAAAAGCTTCGGTTCCATACAAATCTTAGCCAACTCGCATTTACATTGTGAGCCCGTTATGTCACGTAAAACTCGCACTAAGGCCTCTGTGCACGCGGGGCTTAATATGGCATACTTCAGCACATGGAGTATTGAGGTAGAACGAGGGCCATCTCATATGTAGGGAAAGTTGAAAAAGTTTCCAGCTGTTTACAAAAATAGAGGTTCCAGTAATGGCCATTTATAAATGGCGCTAGTGTGTGACAAATAGATATATGAACATGGCTGTTGTAAACGGAGTGAAGTTTGCTGAGTTATGCCACCCTAATCAATGGCGCTAGTGTCCGCCAAATAGATATTCGAACATAGCTGTTGTAGACCACACCGCAGTTCTACCCGTAATTTTACGCGTTTTACGGACACTTTTCCCTTTGCTGTCACTCGCGGAAAGTCGTTGTAATACACAACACATTCAACGCAACAAACTATGCGTGTTTTCCATAGAAGCTGATATACTTTGGTACACCATTAAAACAATGCGCGGTGAGGCAGATCTACGCTGTGTGGCGGGGCGCTGAACAGTGTGAGAATCGCCTGTTTGTCATATTTACCGAGATATTTAGTACTCGGCTAAATATTATAAAATTAACTGTATACCGAATATAACCATAACCAAATACTCGTTCTTGTACGCAGAATAACTTTTGAATTCAGTTAATCAGGGTAAATATATTATGAATATAATTATATATGATAATATGGTTGCTTAAACTTATTTTTATACCAGTTTTAGGGACTCTTCAATAATCA
The DNA here is from genome assembly GCA_963932265.1 of Thymelicus lineola. Taxonomy (NCBI): domain Eukaryota; kingdom Metazoa; phylum Arthropoda; class Insecta; order Lepidoptera; family Hesperiidae; genus Thymelicus; species Thymelicus lineola. Next base: position 13,969,952 of record OZ010695.1, read on the forward strand.
TACAAATATTCGACTCACCGTAAAAGCTAATGTTTTTCCGATTCACTTTCTGGTTTATGGTCATCACTATTTAATTTACACTCGAAACTGGTCACCCATGAAACGTCAATTTATTCTCTAAGATTTGTGAACAGGGTATATTTTTCTTTACAAAAAGTAATGATATCCCACCAAAAACATTAATGTAAAAAAGGAGAGCCAAGTTCAATACAAAAATTATGCTTGGCTGTGGGCTTCACCGCAAAAAGAATGGAGATTTAAATGAGTGCCAAGTTCTATGCAAAATCTAAATATGTATTTATAGGAACGAAATAACATTATGAACAAGTATTAAACTCTATTTCTTTGCTGTATTGGATACCTATAACAATTGCTGTTATTTAAAAAAGTGAGATCATAAGTAGGTTAGATTTGACTTGGCCAGTTTTTATCAGAATTAAAATGTTGAATAACTTTATAAAATGACTGATGTAATGAAAATTGGCGAAGTCAAATCTAACCTACTTTAAGATCTCACTTTTTTAAATAACAGCAATTGTTATAGGTATCCAATACAGCAAAGAAATAGAGTTTAATACTTGTTCATAATTTTATTTCGTTCCTATAAATACATATTTAGATTTTGCATAGAACTTGGCACTCATTTAAATCTCCATTCTTTTTGCGGTGAAGCCCACAGCCAAGCATAATTTTTGTATTGAACTTGGCTCTCCTTTTTTACATTAATGTTTTTGGTGGGATTAGAATTTTCTGAACTTTGAATATAACTTGTTATTGTTATCGTTTGAACAGAAGTAGCTTCAGTAGTAGTAGTAGAATTGTAATATTTTATGTACTTCTAGTGTGCACAATAAAGAATATTGTATTGTATTGTATTGTATTGTAGCTTCTATTAATTTGTTCAATAAAATTTTGAAATTATTTGGTAAAGCGTCTCCATCACAGAAATTATCTGTGTCTGACCTGTTGTTACAAACTATGAGCGTTAAAGGGCTTGTTGCATGAAGACGTTGCAGATTGATAGAAGAAATTCCTGATAAAATATGCAATCTACTCTTCGTAATATACCATAATAGTGTGGAGCTTTTACATACATTTATACCATAATAGGGAGGAGACAAACCTGCATCATTTATTTTTCCTACTGAGAGTTCACATATCATGGCTTTCACAATTGCAAGAGAGATACTTATGTCAAATTTCAAAAGGAAATATTATGAGACAATACCTCCTATGTCTAAGCTTTTATATACATGTAGAAACAGCATGTTAAAAATAATTACTTTTCTAGTTACTCCCAAGCAGGTAGTAAAAATGACTAGATATCAGAGACAATTATAGGGGGATCATACAGATACCGAATGGTGAGTACTTGATGTTACTAAATTGATAATGGAGGCAACACATTTTTAAACTTTTGATTGTACCTTCAAGGGACATTTTAGAGCAGATTGCACAAATACGAGTATATATATATATATATATATATGTTCATTCTTCTCTCCTCTCTCCCGTGGAAGAAGAGCGGTGGAACAATGTGTCCCATGTTCGACCTCCGAAGACTAATTACGTTCCTGAGAACGATACTAATTTCCGGAAGGTCAAAGTTATTTCTCACGCCCCGGATCCACAATTCCTTCAAGACTGAATAATAAAAATATATATCTCACAGGCATTTCTATATTCCTGGAGCAAAAGCCTATCGGGTCTGTATACGGACATAAGTTATCTTGGCCAATTATATCAATGAGATCGGTTTGGCTTCAGCTCCCCGTCTATTCTCATCAGTAACATGCTGGGTCGCGGAGACCTTGCGTGCGAGTAAAAGCCCTTCGGATTCTTATACGGTAAGTAATCCTAACATTACACGAGATGATAGCTCTGCCACTCGGTTTGGTTTCAGCTCCCTGTCTATTCTCATCAGCAACATGCTGGGTCGCGGAGACCTTGCGTGCTAGGGAATGTCGGGTTCTAATGTGTTTAGACGACTTCCCATGGTCCACTAGGACCCATCCAAGTTAAGTTCTCAAGCTGCGGAAGCTGTGAAGCTCTTGGCGACATCCCATGGTCCACTAGGACCCATCCAAGTTAAGTTCTCAAGCTGCGGAAGCTGTGAGGCTCTTGGCGAGATCCCATGGTCCACTCGGACCCATCCAAATTAAGTTCTCAAGCTGCGGAAGCTGTGAGGCTCTTGGCGGCATCCCATGGTCCACTAGGACCCATCCAAGTAAAGTTCTCAAGCTGCGGAAGCCTTGAGGCTCTTGGAGTTGGGCTGGTAAGTAAATTTGCAGTAATCAGTTCTAAGTCCAACCAAAGATCTAGGTAGGATACCTTTAAATTCGTTGGCAGATGGCAAACAATACAATGTTCTTACCAAACTAGATGTACCTGTTATTCAGAAATCAATATCTATAAAACAATAAATAAAATTTGCCACTCTCGCAATAACGCGGGGAAGATCACATTGCCGCAACCTGCAAATTTATTTGCGTCGTTTCAACGAGAGACGATTCCATCAAAAACAGCCCATCCCCAAGTGGTGTTTATAATACTAGCATCCACAAATTTGAACTTATAGACGTTAAAAAGCTCGCTCTGTTTGATTAATCCGAACTCTAATTGCAGTCATTCTCATTTGAAAGGAGGGGGCCACAAAACCGTTGCATAATGGGCTTGGCATTACAGCTATTGAAACTAACAGACATGTTCAACATACTATATAACTGTCACTGTGTGACCTTTCGAGGAGATACAGCATAATAACGGAACCAGTGGAATAGTATCTGTTGCCCCAAGTAAACAAAGCTGTTCGCATTTCGAGAGACCGCGGTGATAACTACGTGTCGTTCATCGACTACAGAGATTTAGTGGCAAAATTTATAGATGCAATCAGCATACCGTGCAGATACTGACTTACACGGGTTTTCTCTCCTCTGAATCTACCCAGGGTGCTAACGTATCTGAATTGGTCAACGGGAACATACGTGATAGTGGCGTCACAGTGGCCGAAAGTTTTCTGTCTGATTACTAACCTTCCTAAACCTCTTGTAAAATGCAATACACGTGACAACGTCAAGCCTCTTACGTAATTAGAAACTAGAGGGGGTATGTTACACACATAAAAGTGTGGTCAATCCAGGAGGAAAAGTTAATTAAACGATCCATGCTATACGTAACTCCCAGTAATCAGGAGATGGTTGTTGCTGTGATCAGTCTCCGGGCATAATTTTTAGAGTGCCTCAACTTGCCGATGTGGCCAGTTTTTTTTTATATTTCTTTCTCTTAAAGAAAAATTGTCTTAAAATATATTCTACATTCTAGTGCACAAGTTAACTAAATTACTATTCTAGTTTCTATTGGTAAGCTTTCCGTGGCACACATGCAGAGTAAAAATGCGAAATGGTGTACGTGCTGAGGTACACGTACGATGTTCCCGTGACGTCACCTACACACGTGACGTAGTCGCTACAGACGTTTTCAATTTCATCATAAAACACGTTTTTTAGCAAAACCAAAAATAGTAAAAAGCCCATTGTCATGGAACTCAAATAACGTTTTGAACTGGATTTCATTAAATTTCATTACATTTTAAGGGATTTCAGCCACTTAAGGATTTACTTTTCGATATTGCTCGTAGGTCAGCTACCGACTTACAGAGCTACTCGTAGCTCCTTGACAAAAGAGTTTATGATATCACGCTTCTCAGTATTGCTAATGCTAGATTTTATTTGTTTCTCGATACAGGTTTTTATTCCATCTTTTGACAGTCAACAATTCGCATAGATGCTTTCAGAAAATAAGAATAAAAATATTTGTCCAGTACTTTTAGTCCGGACACTCATACAAAGAACGTATCCGAGAACATCAGAAGCTAACGATGCAAACAGCCTTTTTGTTATGGTGTGCGAAACCTATAAAAAGGCATCTCGTATTATCACTGGAAAACGAATACGTTAAGTTCTCAGTCAAGGTGATCAAATCACATAATAGACGAAATACCTTCTAGGGGTACCTAATCGGAAATCACCTAAGACGTTCTACAAATAGGATTGTCGTATGTATAAATTACTTTAGGTGATAATAAAAACTCATTTTACAGTTACAATTAATATCTCTTAATCGTTAACTATTTGTTGATACGATAACATTTTATTTCAGCTAATTGATGTAATATCAATTTATGTTTACTGTATTCTTTTTTGTCGATTGCAGTTATTGATTTCAGTGCATTAACGACACTTACATTAATATGATGTAATTTAATTTTATTATTTATTTATTTAATCTTTTTGCAAGACCTAAAACAGGTTTTTACAAAGGGCGGACTTAATGCCTTGAGGCATTCTCTACCAGTCAACCCAGGGTGATGGTGAGAAATTGCGGTAGGTGGCAATACTAAACTGTCATTGGGGGATAACAAATAAGGATTTTAAAATTTCCTATAATAATTAAATACATTACAAATAAATATACATCGTATGATAATACTATAATAATATACATATCATATACAATACATATTATACTATTATAATAAATACATATATAATAATACATAATAAATATACATACACCCAGATACATTAAGTGTTTAATGATATGGTAATTATTAAAAAGATAAAACAGAAAAAACAGGGCTTTTAAAATTACACAGAAGCCCTCAGAAAATGCTTACGAACGAGTCTCTTGAAAGAGCTTTTGGAGGAAGCTTGTTTGATATCAACCGGCAGGGCGTTCCAGAGTCGTGTTGCCTGAAAAGTAAAGGAGTATTCATAGAAACAGGTGTTGAGAGATGGAATGTCCATATTGAGATTTGCAGAAGATCTACTCTATCATGGGCAGTGCAGCGATAACGAAATTTCTCTTTGAGGTAGGAGGGAGAGGTGGGATCATTCAAAATAGAGTACAATTGGAGGAGAATCCTAGAATCACGCCTTTGACGTATAGTAAGCCATTTTAGCTTGTGGCGGTATTCGGAAATATGGTCAAATTTACGTAACCCGAAGATGTAGCGGATACAGTTGTTTAATAGGCGTTCTAGTTTATTGAGAAATTCTTCTGCAATATCTGGGTAGCATACATCGGCGTAATCAATAATGGGTAAGACTAAGGTATTGATAAGCATAAGCTTTGTTTTCATTGGAAGAAAGTGTTTAAGGCGACTAAGCGATTGTAACGCGGCAACGACCTTACGGCTCAGCTCAGCTACGTGTTTTCGCCAACTTAATGAACTGTCAATGAACAAGCCAAGATTCCTCACAGAGTCATTTAAAGGAATACTAGTCCCATTGTATGTAACATTTGGCAGGTTTTGCGTGTCAATCCTGGCAAGTAGGCGAGGACTCCCAGCAAGTAATGCCTGACATTTTTTAGGGTTTACCGCTACTCCGTACCTACAAGACCAGTCATAAAGCCGATTTAAGTTATCGTTAATCATAATGAAAGCAGCGTCAAGGTCACTCATGCTGGCTTGTACATACAGTTGCAGATCATCAGCATACAGGTGATACGAACAGCTGAAGACTGACGTGAGAGAGTTTATAAAAACGGAAAAAAGGATTATATATATTTTTACAGCGGTTCCTTAGTAATCACTTACTAATTAACCTATGTTCTAAATTCTAATAATCATAGCGTTGTGTCTATAATAACACCAGCAGATAACAAACACGTCTTCATATCAATGCTTCATGTTTTCTGGAGGCATATAATATGACGGTTTTACAATACAATAAAACCGATATTATGTGCCGAAAAAGAAAACATGAAGCATTGACGGAAATTCTTCCTGGTGATGATGAAGACTATGAAAATAAGATGGCGGTTATTCCTCAAGAAACCTACCCGCACTTCCTGGTGACTTATGACGGCTATGTATAAACAAAGCGTTTTCTATGATCGAGCATAGACAATCAAAGGAACCACAGATAAGTACACACAGCTTCTTCATATCAATGCTTCATGTTTTCTTTTTCGGCACATAATATCGGTTTTATTGTATTGTAAAACCGTCATAAGATTATCATTTAAAATCAATTTAAAATACATAAAATATAATTATGAAGTGTATAAAATTGTTTTTAAAATCATGTTAAAATCCAAAATAATTTGTTCAAAATAATGTGTTCTGTATTGAATTGCTGATACAACTAACCACGTAATTTTTAAGGTTCCGTACGAAAACACGAAAAACGGAACCCTTAGGTATAGGATCACTCGTGCGTCTGGGCGACCACCGTTCACAGCCAATTTACTCCGAAACTACTGGACCCAATGACTTGAAAGAACAATGCCCAACTGCCATACATCGTTTTATTTCATTTTCAACTTTAGCGTCTTAAAATAAAAAAAAATCTAAAAATCTGCGCTTTAATTTCTGAGCTTAGATATATAAGAATTTTCAGCAGACACACCCCAGAACCAAAGTATTTTGAGATTGAATTCTTATAACCATTGAGTCATAGAGTAGGGGAGAATGTAATTTTTACCATTATTTTTTATTCTGACTTTTTTTTTGATTGACAACAGGAAATGGAAATTTGACATCATTACATTTGTTACCAACATTTATAACGAAATTCTGTGTGTAATATTGGCCAGAAGTCTCCCTATATCTTGCTTGATACAAGCTATGTATCGAAGTGAGTGCCCGAATGAAAATGGACATTGTTGACATAACTGTTAATATAGTCAATTCATTAATAAAATTATTTTACGCTGGGTAATACGGGCACAGGTATTAATTTTAAAATACGTAAAAAAATTATTGAATTGCTTCGGTATAACTGACGTTTTAAGACACTACAAAAAATAAAAAATAATTCTTGGGCATTGTTCTTTGGTACTTATGCATTGAAGTATAATGACATAGAACAGACATCTCGAACAAAATGTGTGTCCCGAAACCGCGATGACGCGTTCTTTTTTCAAACTCTAGAAGGTGATTTACATAGAGTAACTTTGTATAAGACACTTGCCGAATCACGACAAACAGTCAACGACTCTAAATCTTTAGCTCTTTTAAATGTTTGATTTAATGTTTAATTGAATTCACTGAGTAATATAATACACAATAATTTATTATTTACCAAAGAGTAGGTACTATAGTCATTCTTATCGGGCTTATTTATTTGTCCATTACCACGCTTACTTGCCAAGTGTGTAAACCCGACTCATGATTTTTTCAATTCAATTCAATTGACTGACCTGAACTGACTGAACTGACTTGAATTGATTCAAGTCAATTTATTTGCATTTCATTCAAAAATGGCGGGAACATTCCACAATAATTGAAATAAATTCGTTTTAGTTGATTTAAGTTAATATTTTGTTTTCTTACTGATGATAAGTAATACCATTTTCTTTTTTGTTTTTTTTTACGTGCAATTGTGACAGGTTCTCATCACGCAAGACGGCATTTTTTCAGTTTGTTACTAAACAATTTTGGCATGCGGCCGCAATGAACGCAGGTGAGTGACAAGCAAGTGAGTGAATGAAGTGAGCCACCCTGGCCACAATGCCCACAATGAATGCACCCGACTCAATGTTCGGGGTGTCTGTTCTATACGAAGTAATAGTACTTCAATGTACTTATGTACTTTTTTGTGACCCAAAGACGAAGGTACATAATATTATAAAATAAACAAATGAATTTCGAATTTTTTTTTAATAATATCAAAATTAAACAAGAACTGTTTTGCAAACCGTATCGTGTGGTATGTCAAATGAAAGGGCTTGTTGTAAGGATCTCAAATATATTTTTGGAACGAAGTTCCTTATTGGAACGAAGTTTTGGAACGAAGTTCCTTATCTTGCGTTTGAAAGGGGGCTAGACGGAAAATTACGACACTTTTTGATTCTTACGAATGACGACACTTTTTTTGAAGTGATTCAGAGAGTTTTACAGAGATGGCGCTGTACCGTGATTCAGAAAATTGTACAGAGATGGCGCTGTACAACAAAACAATACTTAAATCGAAAGGAACTTCGTTCCATCCGGGTGTCCCTTGACACCTCTCATGTTTTTTTATAGTTCTACAATGGAACGACGAAACCAAGAGACCGTAGCATAGCGTACGAACCTGTAATATTATACTCTAAGGTACGAACCATAGAAAAATGGTCATCCAATATTACGTCATCCGTCTTCAGGTACACAAAAATTGGTATTCAGTTAAATTTAACCTCTAAAACATAAGAAACTGTTAAGTTTTGATTTTGAGTAATAAACTTTAGTCAAAACTTAATAAAATATTAAATTTCAGTCAAAATTTTAAAACCCACTCTAAAAGTGCGTTGCTCATCACGAAAGTAAAGTTAACGTATCAGTTAAAGTTATATTATGTAACCTTTGAAATATACGAAACTGGGTTGTTGGTTGGTTAAATTTAAGTTTTAACCGGAACTTTAAGTTATGCTCGTGTTAAGCAAACATCAAGCAATTTATATTTACGCGCACTGTAATGTAATCTAGGAATGCACGATATACATCGATGTTTTAAAAACACTCGATGTAAAATAATCCGATGTTTTTTAAAACGTCAACATGGAGTAAGCATCGATGTTTTTAATTCGATGCATCGAAGAGGCAAACCTTGGTTTTTGCACATAAAATTCACTGCCGATGACCTTTTTTTAGTCCCAACGCTACTAAAAATAAAAACAATCGATGTATATAAGCATCGATATATTTTTTGACCCATCGATATAACATCGATGCCACTATGCGATGCATTGCATCGAAAAAAACATCGATTTTTTTTCAATGTCCATCCCTACTCTAAGCTACTTCAGAAAACAGTGCTGCCCTATCTGAATATTAATGTTATCCAACCATTGTATTCGACGCTCTTTTATTAGTATAAACTCGTCTTGTAAGAATAATCTTTTAATATTATAAAAATAATAATATTCATATCTATAATATACAATTTAATTAAGTTGAAAGTAATAAAATTATTTCTGAACGAAATTTTTGTTTGGTCATAATTTGACCAATCAGGTGCGAGCGTGCGACATTTTGATTGTAACGTCGAATTTCAAACATTTCAAACGTTCAAGTTCAATTCAAGAAGAAAGAATCGTTGTTTGTTAATCATTAACCCGTGTCCATGGAAATCTCGATTTAAATGGTTTAATAAAACGAATTTAAGCCTAAAACTAATTGAAGTGTATGTACAAGTGCTGTTTTGATGTGGATTATATTAAATTTGTGGCATCGTAAGTGTTTAAAAGAGTGAAAATGATCTCACTAACTGAAGACGTCAGTAAGCTTTTGTAAGTAATATTTACTCAAATTATATCTTTATTTTAATAAATATCATGTGTGATTTGCAGAACGTTAGCTTATAAACTCAAGTTTAATGTTTAAAGTCTTTTAAAGAGTTAGGTTTAGATACTTTGTGGGTTGAATTCTTGAATTTGTTGAACAACTTAACGCCCTATGTCATGTCCGTTGCGTTCATTGAAATACACAACGTTAAATTCATTCAGTTGAAGTCACGTAGAGAAATTGTAAATGTAATACAACAATAACATTATGTGAAACTTTATTGCCTACATTTAAAGGAATAACATACACTGTTAACTCCATTCTAAATTAAAAAAACTTAGAGCATAAGCTTATGGTTTTTTATTTCTTTTATTGGCTTAAGTAATGAACAAATTGTTAGACCAGTATTGTAGTAAACGAGCATGTCACTGATTAAATTAGTAAAACAAGTTTTCATTAGAGTTAATGTTGTGCAAGCTTGGTTGTTTAATGAGGGGCAGCTTCGTTTAAATATCACAGACCTTACCAAAGGCCCTGTTACACAGCCCTGGGCTATTGAGTTGACCAATCATACATCAATCTAACCTAGGCTAGGGTGACTTATGACTCTCTGAGTACACAGAACAGATTGAGTTGCTACTTAAATCCCTGCACTGTGAACTCTGGAGTTAAATCCTGTCTTATTTTTTATTTCCAGCAATGAGGTTCTACAAGAGATATCTCAAAATGTAGGCCGTATGATGGAAGAGTTGTGGCTCAACTGGTCTCACCTAGGGGTGGACGATGCCACTAAAGTTAACAACATCACCAAACTGGTGCAGATTGAGAAGGAGCTCCACCGCGATGTCATTTCGGAGACCAGGCAGAAACTTAAAACTATGCAGGCACAAGTTGACAGTGAGTTCTTTGAGAAATGTATTCAATATGAATGCTATGATGGTATAAAAATATATTATTGCCAAATAAAACTGGCTTAAATACGTATATTTTTTGTCATATGTAATTAAAAAGAACTTGTTTATTTTTGTTTGCTGTTATAACTTTACTCTTCTTTGGATTCAGAGTCTTGCCTTAAAAAAACTTTACTCCTTTGGTAAACAATTTATTGATTCTATTTATACTTTATTAGTCTAAGCATCTTCTATGATATAAAATGAAAATCCATAACAAAATGACTAGAGGAGAAACAGTGAACTTGTGGATAACTAATATGATATGTCAGAGTTAAACATACATGAGGATCCAGTTTCTCTCATTATGGGATTTTAAATAATAATAATAATAAATAACGCTTCACACTCATAGCCCCACACTAGCATTCCCTGTGTCGTGGGCGCCATGGACAACACACAATACAAGGACACTCACACCCAGACCGAGAACAGAAATTCAAACTCATCATCATTCAAATGTCTGCCTCGCTGGGAATCGAACCCAGGACCCTTGGCGCGGCGATCCAGCATGGTAACCATTGCGCCACACGGGTCGTCATTGATGATGTTTAATCATTGCTAGTAATAACATTAGCATTTTTATTGGAGACATAATCATGTCATTCATTTTCATCTCATTAAATACCAGAGTTATGTCATTAGATCTTACACAGTACCATGGAATATGTTCAAGGCTTTAAATTTATTTAAATAAAAAAAAATATGTTTTGTGACAGAACTAAAAGAAGAGACGGAAGAACTAAGCAGATGTTTATCTGTGGACATCACTATACTGGACTTCAAGGAGAACATGATGCTGGTTGAATACAAACGGGAACTGGAGGATCAGATAGCTGGGTGAGATAGAGTTTCATAAATGGACATAATATTCTTTGTCTTAGGACTCTTTTGAACTTTTTATCACTAGACTAATAAACAGTCAAGACCTTAGAATGATTGAATTATGTGGAACATAAATATTTGCATTAGTCTGGAATCAAACTTTGAACTGTGCAGTTCGAACTACAACCTGGCAAAATTGGTATTAACTGTGTTATAGCAAAGAAATTAAATAATAAGTCTTATTTGTTTATTTTGTGTACAGATACAGGGAACAAATGGAACAACGTCGGATGAAAATGGACAGATTGCTTGAATGGCAGAGAGACTTGGCTGACAAACTCGGTGTCACCATACAGGAGTTGAAAGAGGTCCCATTGCCCTCTGAGGAGGAGCTGGATAAACTCAAGGCCCACTTAGAAGTCTTGCAGGCAGAGAGGGACAAGCGAGCAGAAATATTCTTAAACACCCAAGTGGAAGTTAAGGATATTATGGGTAAGGATCTTAAAGGTATACTTGTGAGTCATAAACAAATGTTATTGGTCTAAAATAAATGTATTATGTCACAAACATGTCTGCTCTAAGACCAAACTTGGGAGCACATTATAGATAAATCTTTTAAAGACATGATTGTGTTTCTATTTCTATTATAATTTTAAATTTGTTGATTTTTATCAATATTATTCATTTAGTGAAGTACTGTTTTGTTCATGATTTTATGTTCATTTATTATTGTTTGTATAATTTTATTTTGATTACTAGAGAAGCAAATATAATTCTGGTATAATACATTGGTTTTTGGCAGATATAGATGTGACAATGGTACCTTCCCAGCCAAGTTGCAACAATAGCCTTTATAGCGTCGGTATTATTTCAATATTATTACTTATTTCTTTATAGTAGATAGAGTATTAAATGGATAAGAATTAGGAATTGTTACATGATTATGATTGTATTTACACAATTTATATTTAAAGGGCTATAATAGAAAAATGTCATGTTATTTCCAGAAAAACTGCAAATAAAACCGCAGAACAAGTTTGAACATGTAGTGGTGTCTTCTCTGTCTGTGGACTTCAAAGTCACAGATCTGAACATGGACCGCCTTGCCAAGCTGCACCAGGACTTACAGGAGAGATATGAACAAACTAACAACAGGGTAAGACATTGATTTACTAGAAGGAACATTGTAAGAATGTATACTGAGAAATGCAATACTTTTGAATTGTTTACAGAATACAATACCAGATTGTCATAAGACATGGTGACATCATTAAAACATAATGCAATCCAGTGACAATAAAATAGCTTATAGATAAACTTATAGGGGAAGTAAAATATATCATATAATCACTTATAGTTATGTAGCATATTTATGAGGGTTTTACAACCAAAGTGCATCAAATATTATAACTTTACAAGTTGAAGTCCTGATAAATGACAATATTATGTTAGTTTCATAAGATTGTAAATCATTATTTTATCTCTTTGATCATTTCATTATGTTATTCTGTACATGTACAATATGATAATATTTATTTTTTATTTATTTTCCAATGGGAACTTTTAGGTACTAGAACTACGCGAACGCCTCACGAAGCTATGGGATTGCCTGGAAGAGGACATGATTTACCGCGAGAACTTCCTGCAAGCGCACCCCGGCTGCCACCCGCAGACTGAGGCCGCTCTCAAGGAGGAGATCAAGAGATGCGATCAGATCAAACGTCAGAAAATACAGGTTTGTTAATAGTATCTTATGTGTTTAAAGTTCAGGTTCCATCAGGTACAATGATATGTTAATAGATATGATTACTATATTTTAAGGGCAGTTTATTACAGTGTAAATTCATATGTGCACCAATAACATGATCCTGATTGACTGACGTGTTATTTAAGTATAGTATAGTAAGTATATTTAAGTAGTATTAAGTATAGTGTTTTAAGTTACTTTATTATATATTTATAAGACAAGTAATTTTAGAGAAATTTTAAATTTTCAATAAATATGTCAGTTATGTTTTAAGGATATTTCCCAACATGATGGAGATCAGATCACGATATTTCTGCTTGTCCAAATTCAATGAATTATTGACGTCCCCCGCACTGCCGTGCCTGCATCGGCTGCGTCACGATTTTGTTCGTAATGCCAGTTCCTAGTATGTTAGTGTATTATAGTTCAATGTATTTGTGCAGGTGTTCGTAGCGAACGTCCGTACCAAGATAAAGTTGATGTGGGACAGCGTGATGTACTCGAGCAGCGAGCGCGAGGAGTTCGTGCACTACTTCCAGGATATCTTCACCGAGGACACGCTGACGCTGCACGAGCTCTACCTCGACAAGATCACCAAGTTCTACGAGGATCACAAGTGAGGCCATACAAATTTTTGGTGTCAGTTCAACTTAAAACTCACTCAGGGATAACTTCCTTAAAGATAAGTTGTTGTAATTTAGTATCATCCGTGGTTACCCTCGATTCAAGGTACATTTTTTTTTACATGAAATAAGTTAATCCTTGACATCGATCCCACCTGATGGTAAGTGGCGATGAAGTGTAAGATGGTGAATGCACTAATTTAATAAATGCCTATTCACTCTTCTCTTGACATCATCAAGTTCATCTTTAGTAGCCGCCTTTTTTACATTACGGTAGTAGATGATAAAATGAAGCAGAGTTAATGGTAAACTTGAAACTCAACTGTACTTTCCTTTTCATGTCATCTTTACTATTTTTAAATACCTAATTAGTTTTCTGTAATTTGAATCGACCATGATTTTAAATTTTTAATGTCAGGGTTGAAAGGAACATTTATCAGCCGGTATTGAACAAATTTTTGTATTACAGAAAAGAGCCATTAGAGCTATTTATAAACTAAAATCAAGGGAGTCCTTGCGTATCAAATTTAAACAAATAGGTATACTTACAGTAGCTTCCCAATATATTTATAATAATTTAGTGTTTATACGGAATAACATAACTGCATATAAACAAAATTGTGATTTTTCAAATCGTCAAACAAGAAGGATGCATCAATTGGCTACCTCTTCGTACCGTCTTTCCAAAGTGCAACGTTCTTTTATGGGACTAGGTATAAAATTTTATAATAAAGTCCCAAAACAAATACGTGACTTACCAGTGGAATCTTTTAAGAAACGTGTAAAGGCTCAGCTCTTAGGCAAGGGCTACTATAGCATAAATGAATATTTAAATGACAAGGATGCTTGGAAATGACTAGCTAGGCAACCAGTTCTGCACAGGTTAGAGAATACCTATTTTTGTAATAGATATAAGTTTTATTTTTAAAAGATGTGCTGAGGAGTTTCTTTACGGCTTTTCTTCTCCTCCATGACAAAGCACCTTTCCGAAAAGCTGGTAGATTAAAAAAATGACGTGCATAAGAGTATCAGTGATACCTACATGAATAAAGATTATTTCATTTCATTTCATTTCATTTCATCTTTAGTTTGTTCTTACAAAGATCATAAAAACACGCACAAACACATCCAAACACATAAACACACACACACACACACAAACACACACACACACACACAAACACACACACATACACACGCACACACACCCACGCACTCAGTGACAGCGCAGTATACAAGTGACGTCATGTCACCAGACACGTGTTCTCGCTGGTCGCGACGCGGCGCGAGCTGTGGCTGAAGATGACGGAGCTGGAGGCGCGCGCCACGGAGCCGGGCCGCTACCACAACCGCGGCGGGCAGCTGCTGCGCGAGGAGCGGGAGAGGAAGGCCATCGCCAGCAATGTTAGTACTCAGTACTCACACAACTCACACATAATACAGTCAGTATATACGTACATACTGCATATAGGGATGTTTACACTAATTATAAATTAATATAAATTTATGTCTAAAATAACTATTATTACATTTTTGTCTAAAATACTAGTGGTAACATTGAAAGGCCTAAAATATGATTCTTTTATCTAAATCAATCACAATAAATTAAATATCATTAAATTAAAATGTTAAAAATTGTACTCACTGTCACGTGACCTCAAACGCCATTTTGAGCTTATGACGTCATTGGAAGTATTTTATATGCAAATTCAACTAACTTCAGCAGACAGATAGTATTAAATAACGGATTGTGACGTCACGTGACGTTTTTGGTGGGAAATTTGATAATGATTTTTATTTATCAATTTTTGTTTTCGTGAATATTAAGGTCCTATCTATAAAATTTAATTGAATCCTAAAATTAGTCAACATCCCTATTGGTACAGAAGAGTCACTCCGCTAAATCGTTTAATTAAATAGCGATCCTTGCTCCGACACGATAAAGTGTGATTCAGCTCGCACAGCGCTAATCGTCAACAGACGTTAACGTGTAGACGTTGCCTCTCTTTCTAATCATAACTCTTATCTACTCTGATAACGTCAGGGTTGTCTTTTTTTGTGATGACATGTGTGATAGATTACGAATGTATGACACGGCGGGGCAGCCCTTCTGATATTGTCCCGTCACGTCGAATATCTTAACAAGTGCAATGAGATACTGCAAATACTATAGTGATAGTTGTGGGGGAGAGAGAGAGGAGTATACTCAGTACTCATCCAGTTTGAACAGAGTAATGTCATAGTTAGTTTTTTAGATGAGACATGATAAACGAATGCCATCGCCAGCACTTAGTAGATGTGGGGGCGAGAGAGAGAGAGAGAGAGGAGTGTCTGATGATTGAACGTCTTTCGATAGATACCTCGCTTTATCGCCTTTTTCACACTGCAGCTGGAACTGTCAGACAAAAAATATACCGTTCTGTTAGTGCAGATGTGCTATGGTACGGGATAAAGCCGGCGTTGTACTGGTAATTGATTTAAGCGATGGCGGACATTTTGCATCATGTATGAGTGAGTTTGTATTATACAATGAAAGAAGCATAATGAGCAATAGACTAAGTTCATTATTCAAAATGATAATTCCTTTCATGGAGGCCTGTTGAGGACGCAAAAGTTAATGATGTTTCTTTGCTCTCACTTCGCAGTTGCCGAAGATAGAAGCTCAGATTCGTGACTTGGTGATGGAGTATGAAGCGAAGACCGGCAACACCTTCACCGTGGACGGCAAGCCGCTGCTGCAGCTCATGCAAGACGAGTGGGAGACCAGGAAAGCGGTGAGTTGGGAAGAGATTCTTTTTTTGCCTAAATATCCACAAACAGAAGACGAGGGAAATTTTGATTGTTGCAGTGGCTTTTATTACGATAAAGAAGTCGTCATCAAAACTTATTTGGCACATTCACTGATAGAAAATAAACACCATAGCCAATTTCCTATAGATTATCCTGTATTAAGAAAATTCAACACGAAGTTTTGTTCGGAAGTGTTTGGGTACTCGTAATACAACCACATTCCAGCAAGGTATGTATCATAAGCACCTTGATTTTCGTTTATACTGTGTGACTCCGCAATTAACGAACTAACAAGTGTACTTAATCAATCTCCTGTATACTATGGTACATTTTAGGCCTCCTCCTAATAAAATTGTTTGAAAAAAAATTGGTTCTCTGTAAAGTCGGTTTACGGACAATGGTTTTACGTGATAACGTCTATTTCGTAGAAGAATAATTTATGATATAAATATTGTCAATTCGCACATTAGGAACGGGAAATAGAATGAAAATTACAATTTTACATATTAAATTACAGATATATATTTCGTTTTATTATTATTCAGCGTATCTCTTTCTCGATACTTTGCGCGCGTTGTGGCTCGTGACGTGAGCAGGCTCGTTACCACGTTTTCGAGAATGCCTTCCAAGCGGACCGATTACGCTTGAGTGGGAGAGAGACGGCCGGTCTAGCGTGCCTCTCTCTCTAATGCTGCGCGCGCTTCCGTGACGTGAGCGGCCGTTACTCGGTTTTCGTGAATGCCTTTCAGGCTCATCGTCTTTATAAACGTTATCACGTCAAAAGCATAAGTAAAAATACTAGTATGGATCTTCATTATGTAATATTTTTAGGAATTTCGACAGTTTCGGGGTATGCAAGGATACACGGATAGCGTGAATAAGGTTGGGTGTGATGTAGAGTACAAAGTCGCCACAGGTGTAACGTCGAAAACGTTATAATTGTGCAATTATTTCAACGGAAAGAATGGCCCGTCGGACCATTCACACAAATGTTCTTCAGACAAGAAAAAGTAGAGCCATCTCTCCCTTTCTCGTTTATGCCCCTGCTAAATCTGCGTTAACGTTAATGTTAAAGGCTGCGCCAGAATGCGCATTCTTTAGGACGTCAGGCTACAGATGTGGCCAACAGAATTAAAATCCTTTGATTGGTCGAAAAAACCGCCACCCGAGTTATTGCTTAAAGCGTAATAGCAATTGACAGTAACCCGGCCACGCCTCTTTAAGCACGCCAACTGTTGCTCACGCCTGCACTGTCATGATTATTGCGTGAGGACGCAGAATGCTGATACAGAATGGACGTAGTTTTTTTTTTATGGATATAGCCGGCAAATGAGCTAACGATCCACCTGATGGTGAGTGGCTATCGTTGCTCATAGACATCAGATCAGCCACTCCAAAGGCATCACTGATGCTTTGCCGGTCAAGAAAGGGTGAAGAAGAAAAAAAGAAAGAACTGGCTCTCGAGCCGTATACCCAAGCTACATATCCAAGTGCATGTGTTTCTCGCAGGAGCGTCACAACAAGGTGTCGGCCCGCAAGCAGGCGTTGACGCCGACGACGCCGCTGCTGCGCTCGCTGGCCGTGTCGCCGCTCGGCAAGCGGAACCGCACCGCCGCCGGCCTGCCGCACACCACTGAGAGGAACAGGTACGAGTGACGTGTGTGTGTGCGTGCATGAATGTTAGTGTGCATGCGTGCGTACGTGCGTACGTGCATGTGTGCGTGCGTACGTGCGTGCTTGAGTGTGAGTGTGCGTGCGTGCGTGCGTTCGTGAGTGTGAGTGTGCATGCGTGCGTGCGTACATGCATGCGTGCGTACGTGTGTGTGTGTATGGTATGTATGTTTGTGTGTAATAAATCACCTTAATCGAGATAGCTGAAATATTGTATGTTTTTAAAGCTTCTTTTTTAATTGTGTTGTAAGTAATAACAATCACTATGGATCCCACTTTTAATGGTGTTTAAAATTGCATATTTTAAGTAGTATATCTCTAGCTTTGGGTTAATCCTGTAATTTATATACATGTACATAATATGTAAACATAAATTAATTATTTCCAATACAATTATTTTACTCTGTTTATTTTACATTAATCCTTTTTATATTACTTCAATAGTTTTATACGCTTCAATAGGTTTATTTCGCTTGGTATGCTTGCTACAATATATCCATGCTTTGCAATAGCTTGATACCGTCGCCGTGAGTAAGCAAGTGGTTTGGTCGCAGGCCGCCGTCCAAGCGGCAGCTCATCACGGGGAGCGCGACCAAGGCCGTCACTACCCTGGCTGGGAACCTGTCCGCGTTGAAACGGTCTGCTATCTCCACTGTTAAGAGGTCAGAACTTTCATGGTACATAAATGTCCCACTGCTAGGCTCGGGTCTCCTCTCACAATGTGAGCAACAGGGCGGGTAGACTGACCCGCCAAGTACGGTTGGTAGACTTCACTCACCTTTGAGCACGTTTCACCACGTTATGGAGAACTCTCCGGAGTGCAGCTATCCTCACGATGTTTTCCTTCACCGAAGTAAGTGATAATTAACTTCCAACACGCAATTTTTTTTTATATCTTATAAGTTTATGCTTGACTACAATCCCACCTGATGTTAGGTGACGATGTAGTCATTGGTGGTACAACGCATTAACTTAATAAAAGCCTATTCACTGTTGCCTTGAAGACACATTATAATCGAGGAGAAACACCGACGCGGGCAATTTATTCCAATCCTTCACTGTACGCATAGTAAATGACGAAGCTAAGCGCGTTAAATTAATTATTTTTGAAAATGATTAAATGCACGCCAGGATTCGAATTCGGGTCCCTGTATCATGTATTTATGTATTACATGACATGATACATATATTAAATCAACTTACATTTTTAGTAGCAACTTGTTACATGACATCACACAAAACTAGTTTGATGCTTTCCGCTAAACGTGTCAATATTTTTCATTCCTTGCGTTTTCAGCGCGCGTTTGTGATATTAATGAAGTCCGAATGCGGTTGCATCACGGCTTGGGGTGAGGTATATCCTACGGCCATTTTCAATAATCTATCTATCTCTAAAAAGTTAATAGGCATGGTAATAACACCATAATGTTGGGTGTTTGATTATGACTAACTTTATTATTATGGATGGATAGAATATTGAAAACAGCCATTAGTCACTGATCTAGCTTAGCGGAGGGAATGAGAAGTATTGTACCAGTTCGCAGTTATATAACAATAATAATACAATTAGCATTGCAGCCAGTCGGTAGTTGTGAGTTGTGACAGAGTAATTAAATTGTTTACTGTAAGCGCCGTACTTATGTAACTCACGTAATTAGTTTTTGATCGATGTAAATATCGTTGTCGTAATTTCGCGTGCGGCGGATTATAATTACGTCACAGTAATGTTGTTTGGTGTACTGTTATAGTTGTTATGTTGTCATTTTAATTATTTATACTATAAGGTAGATGGTAATTAAATTAGGTAATTAGAAATGTGTTTGTGTAAAGAACTAGTTTAGTATTATTATTTAGTAGATTGAATATGGGTTAGACAATGCCGCACCTTCAGTGGAAAAAAGGCATAAGTTGAAAATTGCAATTTTACAGGAGAGCAAAGAAACTGTTAACGATATCAGTAAGCAGTCAAAGGAATTTACTATACGATTTCTTGCACAAAACCGTCAAGATTAATGATAAAAATTTGAAGAAAATTGAGCATATGCAGCTTTTGTCCCTCTTTCCAACCATATTAATAACTAAAATTCATGGTAAGAAGACTTGTGCTTTTTTTTCCACTGAGGGTGCGACTTTTTTGAATGACTTGTAGATTGTAATGTAATAGACGACCTGGTAACTGGTTTCGAATCCCAGTGAGGCAGAAATTTGAATGATGAGTTTGAATTTCTGTTCTCGGTCTGGGTGTGAGTGTCCTTGTCTTGTGTGTTGTCCATGGCACCCACGACACAGGGAATCCTAGTGTGGATGCTATGAGTGTGTATGTGTATGTTTCAGGCGTATAAGCGGTAGGCTGGCGGCGCGCGCGGTGGCGGAGGGGCAGGGGGGCAAAGGGGAGCACGCCAAGCGCAAACTGGAATACGGCGCGGAGTTCCGGAAGACGCCCAAGGTCACTGTCAACGGCAGCATTCTGAAACACAAGCGGACGGTGAGTACTGTGGACAAGGAGTGATCCTTAAGCCTACGTGGCTTGAGCAAGTGGAGACCGTGCCGCGAGTCGAGGCTTGAAGCGACTTAACCAAACGATGTGTTATATACATATCTATACTATGATAAAACTTAAAGTTTATGTTTTTCTGTCCGGACATCGCATAAAAACCCTTGAACAGATTTCTATGAAAATTGGTAAAGTTGTTACTGATACCCTGGGTCATATTTTAGACAACTTTTCATCCCGGAAAAATAAAAAGTTACCCGGGAAAACATTATAAAAGTTTGAATAAGTTAAAACATAATTTCCGTATGCAAAGCTGCGGACAACAGCTAGTTAATGTAGTAGTTACAAAGTCGTTGTAATCAATATCACAAAACAAATATTAACATGTATGTTCTATTCTTTTGATGGGTTGCCTGGAACTCCACCAATCCGCACTGGTGCAGCGTGGTGGAGTATGCTCTAGGACTCCTCAAGAGGAGAGACCCGTGCCCAGTAGTGGGCCACTAATGGGTTGAAGCCAGTTGCCTGGAAGAAATCGCTACAAAGCGATAAGGCTGCCTGTTGCTTTGTACATATTTTATGTATTTATTGTCTTTGTGTTTTTGTGGTGTACAAACAATGATATTAAACTATAGATACGTTATGCCCTTACAAATCAACCAAAAAATCTGTTCCGACCGAGCTACAACACATCCACGTTTATCTTTTGTTTCACTACATCAATCACTATTACATTGGTAAATTATGTAAAAGGGATTATGAAAAAGACAGCTAGACGGCCTCACTCAGAGGCAGCTATCAACTGTCTGAATTGAAATCGCTACACTTGTCTAAAATCGACTGACATAATTTCAGCGCCATCTTGGCATAGCTTAGCTTAGCCGTATTGGGGCGGCTTAGAATACTAACCCCAATCCCACGCCGGATGGGTGTCGTAAAAGGCGACTAAATCCGGCCTGCTGGTGGTAGGGCCCCTCGAGGGATTATATTGGTATTATTGATTTTAATTGTAAATTAATACCATTATTACTATTATTATTTCTCCATGGGGTCCGCCTGGATAGCAACCACCCTCCTTCTAGAGTCAGCCGTGAAATGTTCTCCAACGTGTTTCGGTTGTAGTGTCGGAGAGCCAGTCTTCTTCTTCTCTTCCTTCCCCCATCTTTTATACGTTTTCCCTCCCATTCTTCGTCTGTCACCCGTCCTGGAGTGGTGTACTATTGTTGGTGTTTCTCGGGTCCGGTAGTGTCATTACCAACTGCTCTCGTGTGGTTGGGCGTGATGGACTGACTCGGTGGCCAGGGAGAGCCGATGAAACGTTACCGCTGGCGCCCGTTGGTTGTAGGGGACCCGAACCCAGGTGATCCCGCCCTGGGAGGCTGTCCCGCCGCCAATGTTAAAAGCCCGTCGATTAATTTTCTTGCCGGTTGGGGAGCCGGATGTGGACAGGGACTTTAATCGCGGGTCGGATCGGGGGTCCTTCCGTCCGCCGAGTCAGTAACTCAGACTACCCACCATTCCGAGATAGTTATTATGACTACTCTTTGACTCGGGTAGTACCGACGATGCACCACTCCTACTCTTTCAACTCTTCCCCGCAAGCAAAATGAAAAAGTCGAATAAAGAAAAAAGGTTAAAACCAGCGGCACCCCCTTCCACATTTCTTGTGGACTTTTGCAACATCAGGGGCTTACATTCAAACCTCAACGCCGTTCATTACCATCTTGAAACGTCGAAGCCGGCCTTATTCTTTCTGACCGAGACACAAATATCAGCTCGAGAAGATACCTGTTATCTTCATTACCCGGGGTATAAATTTGAACACAAATTTATACCACACGCCGGTGTCTGTTTGTTCTCTCGAGATGATATTTGTTGTCAACGTCTCGACTTTCTTGAAGGAAGAGACCTGTCCACCATCTGCGTACGCGTGGACCATGGTGGCCAAACACGTGTTTATATCGGTTTGTACAGGTCTCATAGCGGTAATACCGAAGTAGATCGACTCTACGAGCACGTTCAAGGGGCGATCGACTATGTGCAAGAGCAGATCCCTTGTGCCGAAGTGGTGATCCTGGGAGACTTCAACGCCCATCATGTTGAATGGCTAGGATCACGTGCAACGGACTATGCAGGGAAATCTGCTCACAGCTTTGCCTTGGCTAATGGCCTCAGTCAGTTAGTGTCCAGCCCGACCCGGATCCCTGACATTGATGGCCATTCCGCTTCCACTTTGGACCTTCTGCTTACCTCCCACCCAAACGATTATGTTGTATCCGTCGAGGCGCCGCTTGGTTCGTCTGATCACTGCCTTGTACGATCCTCGGTACGATTGGCACGCCCCGCAGATCGGCGACCTAGCGCGTCTCGCCGGGTCTGGCATTTTAAATCGGCGGACTGGGACGGTTTGCGGGAATTTTATTCATCTTTCCCGTGGAGGCCCATTTGTTTTTCTTCAGCTGACCCCGACGCTTGTGCGCTTTCCGTAGCTGATGTGGTGCTTCAGGGCATGGAATGTTACATTCCAAACTCTGTGGTACCCGTTGGTGGAAAAACCCAAGCCTGGTTTGACAGAAACTGCTTTAAGGCAATCAGCCTGAAGCAATCTGCTTATCAGGATTGGGTAGAAGCGCGTGAGCTCGGAGGTACCACAGTGAGTCAGCTGAAAAAGAAATTTAACGCAGCCTCGTGGTCCTCAAAAAAGCAAATCGCCAAGGCAAAGTTCAAGCACATACACAGAACCGGCAAGAGACTGCTGCGCTATCCGTGTGGTAGCCGAGCGTTTTGGTCTCTAGCCAAAGCCATTCAAGGCAACTTCTGTGCATCGTCCCTTCCTCCTTTGCGCAGAGCAGATAATACCCTGGCCCATACCGCAAAAGAGAAAGCCGAAATACTGGGCACACTCTTTGCGTCGAATTCGACTGTTGATGACGGGGGTAACACACCGCCTACCATCCCGCAGTGTGGTGAGCTGATGCCTGACGTGCATTTTACTCAAAATGCCGTGCGTCAAGCTCTTTTTTCCCTTGACATCAACAAGTCGAATGGGCCAGATAGTATACCTGCTGTTGTGCTAAAAACGTGCGCTCCGGAGTTGACACCGGTTTTAACGCGCCTATTCCAACTCTCCTACTCTGCCGGCATCGTGCCGTCTTCATGGAAGGTAGCTTTGGTCCACCCTATTCCCAAAAAAGGAGACAGGTCAAATCCATCCAACTACAGACCAATCGCCATAACATCTCTGCTCTCCAAACTAATGGAGCGTATAATAAACACCCAACTGCTCCGGTATCTAGAAGATCGCCAGCTGATTAGCGACCGTCAATACGGTTTTCGCCACGGCAGATCAGCTGGCGATCTTTTAGTATACCTTACTCATTGCTGGGCAGAAGCAATCGAGAGCAAGGGAGAAGCATTGGCTGTAAGTCTGGATGTTGCAAAGGCCTTCGATAGGGTGTGGCATAAGGCATTACTGTCTAAGCTGCCTTCCTACGGAGTACCCGAGAAATTGTGCAAATGGATTGCCAGTTTTTTATCGGAGCGGAGCATCAAGGTCGTCGTTGACGGAACATGCTCGGATACGAAGCCCATAAATGCTGGCGTCCCACAAGGCTCTGTACTTTCACCCACACTGTTCATCATGCATATCAATGATATGCTGGACATCGGCGATATTCATTGCTATGCTGATGACAGTACCGGTGACGCCCGTTACACAGGCCGAGCAAATCTTTCTCGGGTGCAGATTGAGGAGAAGAGGATAAAACTTGTGTCTGAAGTCGAGACATCTCTGGAGCGGGTCTCGGAATGGGGCAGACTAAATTTAGTCCATTTCAACCCCGAGAAGACACAAGTTTGCGCGTTAACCGCTAAAAAAACCCCGTTTGTCATAGCACCACATTTCCAGAACATTCCTCTTAACATCTCTAAAAGCATTGGGATCCTTGGTGTCGACATTTCGAATGAAGTTCGGGACCACTTGGTTAGTAAGGCCAAACTAGCCGCAAAGAAATTGGGAGTGCTCTATAGAGCTAAGCAGTACTTCACGCCTAAGCACAGGTTGATGCTCTATAAGGCGCAAATTCGACCACACATGGAGTACTGCTCCCACCTTTGGGCCGGAGCCCCAGCTGGCCAAGTGGATCCGTTCAATCGAATTCAACGGCGAGCCATTCGTCTTGTCGACGATCCCAAGCTTACAGACGAATTAGAATCGCTTGAGTTGAGGAGAGATGTAGGTTCTCTCTGCGTATTCTACCGTCTGTATAATGGGGAATGTTCTGAAGAACTGTTTGGGTTACTACCTGCAGTTAATTTTCGTCACCGCACAGTACGTACCAGGTTCCATCAACACTATCTGGATACCTGGCGTTCGTCCACAGTCCGGTTCTCACGTCATTTTCTACCTCGCACGTGTAAACTGTGGAACAAACTACCTGCATCGGTGTTCCCTCTAAGCTATGACATGGGGTCCTTCAAGAAGCGGGTCTATCGTCATCTTCTTGGCCGGCAACGCGTTGGTGACGCCCCTGGTGTTGCTAATGTCCATGGGCGGCGGTGATCACTTACCATCAGGTGACCCGTCTGCTCGTTTGCCTGCTCAAAGCATAAAAAAAAAAAAAAAAAAAATATCTTGTATATAATATCATGGTGTACAAACAATATAGAGTTTATCTATCTGTCTATCTTCATATTGTCAGTCGCACGGGCGCCGCAGCACGGGCCGGCGCTCGATGAACGGCACGCGCTCGACGGCCGGCTCGCAGGAGGAGAGGGAGGGGAGGGGGGAGCGGGGGGAGAGGGGGGACCCGCTCACAGAGACCACCATGCTCACCACTTACACCGACTTTAAGGTAACGACACAAAGTATGCAGGGCGTGATACAAATATTATGTTTCCTTGTTTACTATTACACAATGTTTTTATTATCAGTGTTAAATGGTGCCTAAAAACAAACTATTATATCTGTAATATTAAACATTGCATTGTGTACCTCACAAAACTTAGAATACGACGTACAATACCAACCATATTGTCAATGAAATAAATAAATAAAAAAAAAAAAAGAACCGGGAATCCAACTCGTGTTTTCTCACTTCAACAGCAGGTGCGCTACCTAGGCAATGGGGTTGCCTATATAATGTTGGCTTTGATTTTGATTTTAAGGTCGCTAAGTTTACAAGTTAGGGGAGGCCTATGTCCAGCAGTGGACCTCCAAGGGCTGATGGATGGATGGATGGATGAAGTTTACAAGTATTATTTTACAAAACAAACATGATTTTTTTTATATCTTACAGGACGGCATCAACGAGAAGCAAATCAGCCGCAGTTCGATGGTGAACAAGCCGCCCGAGATTTCCATATCCATAGTGTGCCCCACCATTAACGAACGGAAAGCCGAGACGCCTCAAAGGGGCCGAACACCAGCGCCGATGACCCCCAAGATCGGAAAAGAGAACATCCAACATAACAACCTCCCCGTTACCCCCAAATGCAACCTTCTCGCTACCCCCACACGGCTCACGCGATCGGCCCTCAAGCTGAACAACGATGGCTTCGCTACCCCCCGCGCGCCCCTCAGCGCTACCAAGGTCAACCTCCAGAGACAGAACACCGTCACCAACATGGCCGTCAAGACCACGCCCAACAATGTCAGCCGGTCCAAGTCGCATTCGCAGCTAGTGCGGTGCAAGAATCTACCACCTCTGATTTGAATTAAATTTATGGATATATAATATCTGTTGTATAAGTACACTGAATAGGCGGGGCTCTATCAGTGGTAATAATTATTACTGAAGATAAACGCCCCAATTCAGTCACTAACGGTTACTTTAATCGCTCCTTAGTAAAGAATCACCATAAAAATTCTGTACTAAGGATCGATTTAAGTAACCATTAGTGACTTTGAGTTGGGTCGGAAGTGATATATTTCGGGATGAAGAGGAACTAATGTGTCAGTTTATTACTGCTTTGTATCCAGTTTTAACACTAGTTTTAGCTTTCAAGTTTGTAAGCTCAAAGTAGCCGCGATAGCCTATCCAGTGTATTTATATTATAGATTAGAGATCAGTGTGTTTACATGTAATGGTACTTCGTGGTCAATGCGATTTAAGAACCACTTCCAGGAGCAATATCACGCTTAAATTGTTTAAATGAAATCATTGGGTCAATGTAAGTTGTAAATTGAACTTTCTCAAATGTTCTTTTGAAATAACTTCCTGCCGTGTGGCGATAAGAACTTGATGGGTTCGAATCACTCGATTTGCGAATTGATTTACATTTTTATTTGATACACGTGTACTTAGCTAATACACTGCGGAAAAATTAAATTATTTGAGCTTTAGTGGACACTTATGACAATGATGTCCGACTGTCCATACAACAACTTTGTATTGGGACGCGTAAACACCCTGAGCTCGACCAAACCTGTAATTATTTTTGTGAATGTACAATGTTTCTTTAATCTGACGTAACCGTGTTTCGTTTGTAAGATATTTTATTTCTATTTATAACATTTTACGTTACTTGAACTGAAGTGTCAGAATCTCTTGCATTTTTATTTGAGTATTGAATTCTCAATGTATGATCGAATCGATAGTTTAGTTATTTCTAATTGAAGTGTGTTAGTTATGGATATAATTTTTTGCGTAGTTTCGTAAGATTTTTCTGATTTTGGATCTAGAATAATTTTAATTTTAACGAAGAGAATTATTTGACATTTTATCTCATTTATTTTTTATGTAATGTTGACCTTGTGACTCTACTGTTTATTTCATATTAGCCTTGATATACAATTGAATTGAATTCAATAGTGATAACTTGTCACCGGAATAATTGATAATAAGGTTGATGCATACGTAACGGGTTTTTACCCGTACGGGACGGGACGTGAAGTTTTGAAAACATCGTATCATAGAAAATGTAAACGATAGCGTATATGTTACGGAGGCACGTACGGGACGCAAACGGGGCACGCACGTATATTTATGTCCAGTCTCCGTCCCGTCCACGTTACGTATCAGCGACCTTTAGAGAAAGATGTTGCGGCTCCGGCTCGAAGGTAGATCGGCAGCTTTATCATGGTGTCCTCTTGTAGGGTGTACTTATACAGATCAGTATTTAATAAATAATAAAAAATTTGGTAGTTAATGTAGTGTCAAGTGATAGAATTTGTGTTCACGTTGAACTATTGTCACTATGGTTTTTTCTGGTTCAAATATGATACAACGGAAACTCCAACCTAAGGGACTTTTGCATTTTTAATATTCAGAAACTAATTTGGCATGCATTGCTGTTTTACTAAAAAAACTTACACAGCTATGTAAAACGTATTAGTCTCTGAATTTTAGAAAACTACTTGCAATTTTGGCCAGCACTTTTTGATCTATCGTGGAAACTTTCAACAAGGTTATTAAGTGATTAGTACATTTTCTGACAATAGTCATGTAACACAAGATTAGGATGGATTGGGGAAATGTGTTTCAGTTTGCTGTTGGATTGTTCATTGTTTTAATGCAGGCCCTAGAGTATCATTTCCGATGGACCCCGGAAAGGAATATTACTTCTCACTTTGTTGTTACTTACAAAACTAACTGTGTTGCCTCAAAAAATTTTTGCGCGCGACATAGCATACTGATAATTACTGATATTTCGCAATGGATATTGATGATAATTTTAATATAATAGTTTTAATGATGATTTGTAAATTATGGTTGTAATATATTTGCAATAGTTTAAACTAATTTGTGTTTTATTTTCGTACATCAAAACTCATGGCCCAAGGGAGTTGGGAAGATTTGTAAGTTGTCAGTAAAGTGTTGTGTCATACAATGTCGATATTTTTCGATTTCGGAGTGGGAGCGAGTGGAAGGAGATTCAGACGAGCGGTGGATGGAGACAAGAGTGACATCGAGCTGTTGTTGGACCAGTCGCAACAGGAGTTGTTTGGTTCCGTTGACATTGGAAGTTTGATGTAAGTGTATTTGTGAATAAGTTTTCCTTCTGTTTTTAGGAGGTAAGAAATAAAAAGTATCTACTCTTCTCTTGCTAATGTAACATTTGCTTTTGTATGTTCTAGAATAATTTTGACGCATACATTGAAGAAAATACGTTAAATTACTCATGTATTATTTATTATGACAAAATATTAAAAATTAACTAAATATAATTTTTCATAACATTTTAATTGACACAGCCTAGATATCGCCCATTGTTACAAAGACGGAACCTGTAAAGTTAAGAAAATACATTGGTATCCTGTACTTAGGTACTACGTCACTTTACTTTCTGCTTTTTCCCTAGACGAAATGCTTTTAGACCACGCGAACCTTTTTATATTTTGTGTTAGTCTATATTTAATCCCGTTTGTGTGGTGCAATCAATGATATTATCAGTGTTGCCAAGTTAGCCACTTTTTGGCTAGATCTGGCTACATATTATTTAGCCACAGTTTTAGCAACTCATGACTTGACAAGCTAATAACAAGTAATTATTAGCTAATGACAAGTAATTATTAGCTTGTCAAGTCATGAGTTGCTAAAATTGTGGCTAAATATGTAGCCAGATCTAGCCAAAAAGTGGCTAACTTGGCAAGACTGGATATTATATACAACATATGCCAAGACGGCGCTAAAATTATGTCAGTCGAATTTAGACAAGTGTAGCGATTTCAATTCAGACAGTTGGTAGTTGCCTCTGAGTGGGGCCGTCTAGCTGTCTTTTTCACTATTATGGTTTTAGTAGTGCCATCCCTTTTACATAATTTATCAATGTAATAGTGATTGGTGTAGTGAAACAAAAGATAAACGTGTGTGTGTTGTAGCTCGTTCGGAACAGATTTTTTGGTTGATTTGTAAGGGCATAACGTATCTATAGTTTAATATCATTGGGTGCAATAAAGTTGACCTCCACTATTCCAGCGAGCTATCAACCCTGCCGATATGCATGATCGACGCCTCGTTAGCGGTGGTGGGGTTCCTGGCGCTGGACGACCGGCCCGGCGTGTCCGGCCTGCACCCCGCGCACTGGGAGCTGTGGATGAGGAACCTGTACCAGTGAGTGGGTTGTCTTGCCGTTACTTATCGGACGTACTATCATCAACTATAGTACTATTACTATTAGTACTAGTACTATTTTATAGTGACCAAGATTTAAACTTATTTTATTAATATATTATTTTATTATTGAAAATTAATGAAATTATTATCGTTCTTATTAATTGATGCTGTGATTGGATTGTTAAGTGTTTATTGTACATGTATTTTGCTATTTATTGTGACTAGATTATTTTAATGCACCTATTTGTTATTATTGGATGTGATGTGTGAAATAATTTTAACGTATTTAAATTATTGCATGTTTTCCACTAACGCATTAGGTTAAGTGTCCTGTAATGTTAGTGGTAAGTTTATGTAAATAAATACAAATATAAACTTACCTCTGGTTTGTAGCCCTGTCCGCGTGAAGCTGTAAAGGCCACTAGACCCAACAACTATCCAACAAAAAAATTGGTTTGTGGAGAAGCACACTTGGAATATTTCGACTTTCCATTTTCGACAAACTCCAAGCAATTAATAGTTACCTGCTTGGAATGTAAACGTGTTCCGAGTCTTAAGGTTTAAAGGCTAACAATAAAACTCTCTTTTAAGTCCAATGACTAGGCGTGAGCCATCCAATGATTATGACGACCGTTATTTTCGTATTTCGAAAATCATAAGATAACTGTAAAAAAATATAAAATCGTTTTCGTTGTTTTTGGAAGGCCTAGATATTTACTCCTATTCCAGTTTCTTCTTCTCTTCTTTCTTGGCAGTCATACACCGGATCTGCGATCCCTTGAAGTCTATGAGTGATGTTGACCAATTACCATCAGGTATCCACCATTTATTCGTTTGTCGGCTAATGACATGAAAAGTATGTTATTTATCATGAATAAAGAATAGTATTTAATTTACAGAAAATTCTATCTGGCAAGGAACACTCTATTCATCCACTTCATGTGCTGCACCGCGGAGGTTCAAGCGTTCTTTCTGGAGGAGGCTCTCATCTCAGTGTTCAACAGTGACTCCTATCTTTTACAAATTGTGCTAATGGTGCCTACTACGTGTCCTAAAGGTACTTATCAGAAATACAATTCTTTTTTTAATTATTTGTTTTTGACAATTCTCTGGACAGCTTACATTTTTTTTTGATTGTCTTTAGCTGTAGTGGGATTATTAGGTAAATTTCAATGTACTTTGACCCTTGCTTAACATAGTTGACTTCGACTATTGTCTCTGCTCAATGCCGGTTTTAGCACTACCAGCGCTCTGGGCGAGATTTCTACGGCGCCCCTATCTGCCATGGAAACCCATACAGAAATAATAAATATGTAAATCCATGCCAAGTTTCAGCTTTCCATCACTAAGGGTCTTGACGCTATGCTGCGGATGGACGGACGGACAGACATGAAGAAACTATAAGGGTTCCGTTATGACTACCTGCGGCGCTCCTTCAAACCTGGCGCCCTGGGCGGTCGCCCAACCGCGTCCTACCCTAACGCCGTTACTGTCTCTGCTTTATAGTTTGTTTAAACCAATGATATTATATACAAGATATGCCAAGATCTTAATTCAGACAGTTGATAGCTGTCTCTGAGTGAGACCGTCTAGCTGCCTTTTTCACTATTATGGTTGTAGTAGTGCCATCCCTTTTACATAATTTACCAATGTAATAGTGATTGATGTAGTGAAACAAAAGATAAACGTGTGTGTTGTAGCTCAGTCGGAACAGATTTGTTGGTTGATTTGTAAGGGCATAACGTATCTATAGTTTAATACCATTGGTTTAAACCAATTTTTTTACAGATTGTTTTCTCAAGTATGAAACATTCAAAAAACGCCAATTTTCCAAGGTCAGTGCTACGATGGCCGATGACGTCACCTGTTCATATTACTTCTATGCAGCGTTGCGCCGGGATTTTTGTCCCAAACTGAAAATACGACGCGCTGTGTTAGTATTACCTAACTTCAATTTTGTACCAAATGTAGCCTGATGAAATCTGTCAACACCTTTCCAAGTTCTTTATTTGATCTGATTCATTAAGGTCATTAGGCTGTTTCAAATATTCTATCCATCTATAAAAGCAGTAGATATATAAATTAATTAAAAATTACACTATAAGTATTAAAGTATAAAATGTACTGCATAGTTTAATGCAGGGATTCCATAAAGAGAACGTCAAGTTTTTATTCTATGATCAAGGTAATTTCAAATGATTCCGTAGATCCATCCATCCATCCATCAGCCCTTGGAGGTCCACTGCTGGACATAGGCCTCCCCTAACTTGCGCCACTCTGACCGGTCCTGAGCCTTCTGAATCCAGCGATTCATATATACTTATTACTTATTGTTTATTTGTGACAGCGAAGAGGATAACGACGATATAATAGAGTTTCTGGATAAGAAATGTCCGCGACTGAGGGAGTTGTACGGGGACTTCTACATCAGCGAGATCATCGGCCGGCACCCGGAGATGAAAAGGGAAATTATTGTCGCTGACGTATGTGTACTTATCAATATCCTACTTATAAGTACGATAGTTTGCAAAGTCTCAAGCACAGGCGCAGAGTAGCCAGCCTCTCGGTTTTCTATAGGGCACGTATTGGTGAGTGTGCGCAGGAATTATTTGAATTGATTCCCCCTTCCCCGTCCCACCATCGAACGGCACGACGCACGGCGGGTATCCACCCTTACGTCGTTGATATCCCGCCGGTACGGACGTCGCGGTTTGCATCGTCATTCATTATGCGCACCGCTAAGGATTGGAACAGCTTGCCTGCGTCTGCGTTCCCGCCCACCTATGACGTGGATGACTTCAAAAAAAGAGTGAATAGGCTTCTATTAAGTTAGTGCGCTCACCACCCTGGACCACATCTCCACTTACCATCAGGTGGGATTGTGGTCAAGCATTAACTTATTTTAAGTAAAAAAATAAAATAAAAAAATATATAAATATGTATTATAAATGTGGTTATTCCTACAAATATTAAGTAGGTAGGTAGGTATACCTAGGTAACTTCGTTTTGTACAGAAAGTTTATGTAGTACATAAAATCGCAAATGAAAAATGAACATGCTTATCTAAATTGTAGCTGCAATCCGACTGAGGCACTAACTGCACTTTTCAAGACCTAATCTATTACTAATTTGGCGATCTTTAGGATGCCCGAATATTCATTTTGATTGGGATAAAAACATACCAAAACCTATGTATATGTTATACTGTACTCCATACATTTGATTTTTTTTAATTTTGTTATGAGCATGACTTCATTGCATATCCTTTGTCACTTTGTACATTACTATAGTCAAAATATTTTATTCATATAGGGGAGGGGTACTTACTATGGGTTCGCACAATGGTGGACTATCAGACCAATGGTCTTACATATAGGAAAAACTATGATTATATTGTTCATTGTCTCAGGCAAACTTAGCCCAGGAAAATGAATTTTGTTTTTTAAAACTGTTTAAGAGGTATTTTTTCTATTTCAACTATCCCACTACAATCCCTTAGTGTCAAGCAGTAGCAGTTGGCGTGATGTGCCTGAATGCGGACATCAACTACGAAATGCTTCAGAGGACCTACGAGCTAGGACCGTACCATGGCCTTAGGAAGACTACACCATTCGAGAAAGAAAGCGGCAAGCGCAATAATAACCTACTGAGGACGTTCGGGTATATTTTAACATGATTAAATTCGGTATAAAATTGATAATATAATAGTTAAGGTCGTAGGTACAGTATCTACAAGAAAACATAGTATTACCATAGTCACAGATATTATAATAGCTGCATGTTAATACTTGCAGGGAACCAATAATGCTGGGTCACTGGAGCCCGTTCCATCGTTTCCCAAAGTGTGAGACTGCGCTTGTGGAAGATGTAAGTGTTTCCACGTTATGTAGCTAATGTCATTTTATTGTACTGTAGAATTACATACATAAAAATTATCAAAATTTAATGTAAAAAAATTGAAAACGAATTTGAACGATACTTTCCAACTTAGTTTTGCTCGATATTCGCTGGTTATCTATACTTTACTAATATTATAAAGCTGAAGTTTGTTTGTTTATTTGGTTGAACGCGTGGATCAAAATTCTATGAAAACTAACAAAAAATTCCATCAAATAGGAGCCATCGAAGGAAAAGCTGGTAGAGGTTAAACCGAATAAGGCGCCAAGTAGAGTGAACTTCGATCGCGAGGCGATGCGACTGAGCGACTTGCGACAGAGCTCCGACGAGTTGAGCGACAAGTCTCTCAACATGTCTCTCTACGACTGGCCGCTGTACAGTCGCTCGGACCAGAGCGTGGCCGAACTGCTGGAGGAGGAACCCTTGGAATATGAGATCGTTAACATCGATAATAACTTGTTCAGTGTCCCTAAAGCCCTGTCTTACGATTCTTTGTAAGTCAATATGTATGTTTTTTAACCGACTTCAAACGAGGTTGTACTTTACATGTTTGTTATCTCAGTTGCCAATATATTATACGACCGAGTCGTGTATTAACAGATTCGGATTTTTTTTTATTGAAAGAATAGGGTGACTTCCATAATGTTTCCGTATTTATCAAAATTTAGTATTATCTACTGGGATCCATGACGAATGAAGGAACCTCCTCAAATATTAATGGTATTAGTAATGGGGACTAGTAAAGCATTGAATATTCTATCTAATATGCACTATTATCTTCCTGAAAGTCAATTATTTTTCTTTTGGCGTGCTCCAGAAAGGCAAAGTGCGTGCTCTTGACCAGAATGACTCTACTGGGATCCATGACGAATGAAGGAACCTCCTCAAATATTAATGGTATCAGTAATGGGGACTCAGCGATAATTTTAGTGGTCCATTTTTCAAGATTAATTCTTTGATGTTGGTCATACATGACAATTGTAAATTTTTTGTACACTCAATTTATAATATATTCAAGGTATCACCCGAGGAGTGAAGGATCCCAAAGATCAAGACGTTCTAAAATCTCCCAAATTCAAAGGAATGTTAAAAGTGAGATTTTTTGAATAACTAATAAGTAGAAGTGAACTCACAATATTTTTGCTAACGGCCAAATTCAGCGCCACTAACGGTTACTTAAATCGCTCCTTAGTACAGAATTTGTATGGAGATTCTTAACTAAGGAACGATTAAAGTAACCGTTAGTGACTCTGAGTTGGAGCGTAAGTGACATTTAATTTTAGGAAGAGTCTCAGCATACAAGAAGGTTTCCCCACCGGAGCCGATCCACGAGAGGTACGAGGGTGAACCTGACGCTTTCATGATTGAACTGTTTGGCTTTCGGGAAGACATCGATGAAAGGTGAGAGTTAGAATCATAAACAGTCATTACCTAGTTATAGACGACCCGTGTAGTATAAACTACCGGATTGCCATGCCAAGGGATCTGGGTTTGACTCCCGGCGAAGTGGAAATTTGAATGATGAGTTTGAATCTTCGGTATCTGCCTGGGTGTGTGCGTTCTTGTCTTTGTGTGTTGTCCATGGCACCCACGAAATCCTAGTGTGGGATGTAGGTAGTATGAGTTAATATGCACCTACCTAGTGGATAGTGGAGTAATACAGTTCTGAAAGAATACGTAAATATATCTATATACCTTAACTATAATACTAATAATACCACCGTTACTGAACATTTGATTGTTATTTTAAGACCTTAATGTTGGTGTTTCTAGGCATGGCTATGACTTGCTGGAGGCGGCTTTTGAGGTGATGAAGCAGTATGACTACTGTATAATCCGAGTGCCCTGTGTGGAGAAAAGTTTTCCCTTATTGCAGCACTTTTGCGTAAGAGTTAATAATTTCATGTACCTACCTTTTGTTTTGTTTATCTATCTATATCTATACTAATAATAAAGAGGAAAGATTTGATTGTTTACATTGAATAGGCTCCGAAATTACCGAACCGATTTGAAAAATTCTTACACTCTTGGAAAGCTACACTATCTCCGAGTAACATAGGCTATATTATATTTTCAAAAAAATTAGGGATCCTTAATAAAACTCCAATAATGTAACCCAAGGTGTAAAAAATAAAGAAAACCGAAGCAAAGCGAAGGCGGTTACTCGTTATCATAATATAGCATACGCTGTAACTATGGCTCTATGTTGATGAACTTTACTGTGAATGGGAATCGCGCAATATTATCACAACAACTTGGCCTCAGATTAACTTTAATCTGAGAGCTTAGCTTTACAAAAAATTTAGAACACTGTCATTTGAAATACCTCCAGAGAGATTTGAATAATCTGATTATAGCTTATTATTAGCTTAATTTTTGCATTCCAGTTCGTGCCATGTAAGCCGAACGTTTGCAGTAAATATGCACTATACGTCGCTCACAGAAATTCAGTTGCGGGGTGCGTATTTTATTCGATAATATTATGTGCCTACATGAAAATAGGTCACAATTTATAGATGTAACTTCGATTTTGATACAAAGGGATGAATTATATGAAACATCTTACCTAAAATATACATTGCTGTCTGGTTATATGTTTCGTAAAATAACCAAATTTTTATCGTTTAATATACAACGTCTTACTTAATAATGACTCGAAATAAATTCAATATTAGGTACCTACCTACGTACTTTTCAAAAAGTCTATAAATGAAACGTATTTTTTTGAAAAGTTTATAAATTAAAAGAAACAGCACAAGCAACTCCTCGATTATTATTCATTTGACGACCTATTTGGCGTAATCGTTAACATGCCGGACCGACGTGCCAAGGGTCCAGGGTTAATTCCCAGCGAGGCGGAAATTTGAATGATGAGTTTGAATTTCTGTTCTCGGTCTGGGTGTGAATGTCCTTGTCTTTGTGTTGTCCATGGCATCCACGACACAGGGAATCCTAGTGTGGGGCTATGAGTGTGTAGCGTTATTATTGGTTCAGTAAGCTCCGAGTCCGTCGCGCGGAGCTGTTCGACATCCCCCAGATAGCGCTGCTGCTGCAGTCTCTGGACGGCAAGCACACGCTGTGGACAGTAGAGGACACTATACTCCGTCGGAACACACTGCACGCGTATGTCTTGATGAGCGGCGTGTCGCTCGTCGGCGTCGGGATTGTTGAGTAAGGACCTCATTGATGATCCTTGTAGGCTGTTAACGTGAAATGTATCAGTACTTGGTTGGGTTCATAAAAGATCGTGTTAATAAACAGGTTACAAGGCAAAACTTTAAATTGAAACTTAAATTATTGTGAATTTAATTTTACTATAATGCAGCGTTTAAATACAAACCCGTATCATGCTAATATTAAATTATGAAAAGTAAAGTAAAAATACCTCTACTTATAATTTTTTGTCCAAAATGCTACCGGTTCACGTCCCACGTTCCCCTGAAATGAGGCGCACTTTCAGACCACCAGAGCTCATAGACTTCGTTCGGGCAAAGTTCAACCTGGACTCGTACTACATCCATCACTACCGCGCGGGGTTCGTCACGCTCAAAGCGGCTCTGGTCTACCCCGCCTTCGAGCCTCACTTCCGGTTCTTCATCAGGGACATGATGCGACACGCTGATGTCAAGTCAATGCTGTGGTTGACTGGATATAGAAATAAATGGGTAATGCATTTCTTTTCGTTATTGTATAAAAGTAAATTTCGCTGTTACATTTTTACCGATCATTTTGATAAACTAATTATAATGAAGTATTTAATAATCTCTTTTACAGGTGATGCATAAAATAAATACTTTAGCCCTCGCGATGATACCTCTCCTGCCGAGGAAATTCGAATTAGAATATGAATACATTGAAGATTTACAAAACATTGCCCAAATGTCTAATTCGTTGTAAGTCTCCATCCCTCCTTTATGCATACTTGCTTAGTATGCGGTTATCAGTTCACACACGTCACCACCATCATCATCATCGTCGTCATCATTATCACATCCGCTAAAAGTGAAATGATTGCTGAGTAATTTTATGATAGGTACGTATAATTTTAAATCCGTTGAATAAATTGAAGTGGTTCTATTTATTTCAGCTTTTAAGATTTTACCCGCACACACATTGTATAATAACATAAATAAAAGGTTTTAAAAGGGCACTATTTCTCTGTTCCTTCATCCAATGACACTTTGATGAAAATGGAGCTAGTAACTCAGTATTTGTTAGAAGTTCTTATTCCCCTCAAGATCTGCCAATATAACTTGACGAATGATATTCAACGATAACAAAATAGGACCCACAGGGAAACATTCCACCCATTCATCCCATTCAGTTATATTATTCGGACCTTAACGGCCGTTTTTAATAAATCTTTCCATTATCGCTGGACTAGGTAAGTAACAAATCCAGGGATGTAAATATGGTAACATTTTCAGAGTTACTAAGCAACTAACTCGAGGTCTGTGGATAGATTCATCATTAAAAACGGCCGTTAAATGCTTGATCAATATTTATGTGATAGAAAGTCGTTCAGCGCATGGTACATCAGTGGCAGCCTGAGCAGCGTCCCCCGCGTGAACGTGGACACCAGGATCGTGATCGTGGGCGCTTCCAGGACCGGCATGTCTTTCATCAATAAGCTTTTGTTTCAGTGAGTATTGCCTCAACCAAGAACTTTACATAGGTATACCAATGTCACGTAATCCCTCTTTAGGTAACTCTTCGA
This sequence comes from Thymelicus lineola, assembly GCA_963932265.1. Taxonomy (NCBI): domain Eukaryota; kingdom Metazoa; phylum Arthropoda; class Insecta; order Lepidoptera; family Hesperiidae; genus Thymelicus; species Thymelicus lineola. The sequence goes on from OZ010695.1 coordinate 14,007,993, forward strand.
AGCGTGTCGTCCAGTTGTATATATTAAGTTAAACATGAAGGAGCTAGGATGTACAACAACTTACCCGAATACATAACGAACGTAAATTCTGCTGCAAAATTTAAAACCCTACTAAAAAGTTACATTCTTAGGAGAATCGAATAACAACATACACACACAAACATTCATTTATACACACACACATTCTCAGTCACACACACACACACACACACACACATATATATATACATACAAATACACACATTCACACTTACACATTCACACGCACACACACACGCACACACACACGTAGACACACACACGCGCGCGCACACACACACACACACACACACACACACACTCACTTAGGTATATAACATAACAAAATTTACAACTTCGCCGAACAAAACCATACTTCACAAATTTAAGTTTCTCATTTTAAGTGACATTGTACTTCATTGTATGTCTTATGGGAAATAAAGATTTAAACCGAAGTTCTTGGATTCAAGCCATTAATTATTATATTTTCTCCTCACAACTATGGAGGCCTAGAGCTCTACCACGTTGCTTCAGAGGGAATTGGTAGAGGGATGGTAAATATACATAGCTATCTAATAACAACCGGGATCGACTGCTTTATGTGTGTCCTTCGAAAAACGAATGCGCTCAAGGATTTTTCCATACCCTATTGATCACTTTCAGTGCTTAATTCTGGCGATTTTGTGGTAAAACAGATTACAATTCGTTATAGGGACACCCCATCATACCTGTTGTTCACAAACGTGACTCTCATATCCCGGAGCGGGTTGCCGTACACCCGCCGGTCTGTCGCCGAGGGCATGTTCCTGCGGCGACAGACCACCACCGACCGGTACCTCAAGAGCGTGCCCTACACCTACTACGTCAATGTCATACAGGGGACTATGGTTGAGATCAACAAGTAAGGTTCTTAACTGTTCTTCTGACACGGAGCTGGCAACCTCGTCTAGGTACTATTGACCTTCGAAGGGTTTTGTCCTCTTGGGTTCGCGGCGACAGACCACCGCCGACCGCTACCTCAAGAGTGTGCCCTATATCTACGTCGTTGTTACTTTACAGCAGTTCGTAGGTATCCTCAGTGGAAAAAAGGCATAAGATGAAAATTTCAATTATACAGAAGAGCAAAAAAACTGTTAAAATATCAGTTAGTAGTCAAAGTTATATTACAATTTCTTGCACAAAACCTTCAAGATTAATGATAAAAATTTGAAAAAAATGAGCATATGCAGCTTTTGTCCCTCTGTACAAACTGCATAACTATATGTGGTAAATGAAACTAGGTATCCAGAGCGAATTCAAAAAATTTAATATTTTCCTTCAACTTACGTATGGTACAAGTACAAGTTGTTAGCGTGATTTAGAATGAATTTACTAACGCCATCTATGCACAAGTAACAAAACTAAATATCTTAAGTCTGAACATTCCGCCCACCATGGACGGCATGTCCATAACAAAATATCAAAAAATGCTCACAAAAGGTAAACAAACAAAAGAAAATTCTTTGAATACATCATCAAACTATTGCTAACTATTCATATACTATTAAATATGTAGCAACACGAATTTTAAACAATGCAAATCAACTCGAAAGAAAACCTTTAATCACTTGCGATAGGTAAAACAATTAACTTAGACACTGGTCGTTTTATGATTGTGCCTTTACATTTCAAAGACACAACGCGCGTAATGTTGTCCAAGCCGGTGTGCTTATGTGTAATAATACCATAGAGCCATCTTGCTGGTGGAAGATCGGGCTCTTTCACCAGAACGATGTCTCCTACATTGGGCTCAGGAGTTTTGTGAGACCACTTATATCGATGAAGAAACTGAGCCAAGTATTCTTGCGACCACCTACGCCAGAAGTCTTGCACAAGTCGTTGTGTAAGATGCCATCTCTTCAAAGAACTCACATTAGATGTCTCAAAATTGCAACCAGGAGGCAAAATAAGGGGCTCACCTACTAAGAAATGTCCAGGCGTTAATGGTAGTGAATCTTCAGGACTACTACTGATCTGTGAGAGGGGACGAGAATTTAAACAAGCCTCTATTTGAGTCAGAACTGTTGTCATTTCTTCAAATGTCAAAGTATGGTTGCCTATAATTCTTTTGAGATGGTGTTTGGTTGATTTCACTCCCGACTCCCACAGCCCACCAAAGTTCGGAGAGTGCGGGGGTATGAAATGCCAAGTTGTACCGTTGCTCCCTAACCACTCAGCAATCTCACTGATAACGCTAGATCTTTCCTGAGAAAACAAAATTTGCAACTCCTTATTGGCTCCAACGAAGGTGGTTCCGTTATCGCTCCAAATATCTGAGCAGTGTCCACGTCGGGCTGTGAATCGTTTGAAGGCAGCCAAAAAGGCTTCAGAAGTCATATCGCTGACGACTTCGAGATGTACAGCTCTAGTAGACATGCATATAAAAATACAGATGTAACCTTTAGTTGAGTGGTGACCGCGACCCTTTGTTGACCTCACAGAAATTGGACCAGCATAATCAACACCGCTTTTTAAAAAAGGTCGGCAAGCGCTTGCTCTCGCTTCTGGCAGTTGGCCCATCAACTGCTGGTTGGTGCGAGCAGCGTGACGAACACATATTACGCATTTTTTAACAAATTGTCTTATAAGTCCCTTAGCATTGATCACCCAATATTTGGTTCTGAGATAGTTGAGCATCAATTGTGGGCCTCCATGTAATGTCTGGACGTGGGCATGAGCTACCAGTATATTCGTGAAAGGTGATGCGTGAGGAATGAGCACAGGATTCTTCATACTTTCTGGGATTTTAGCGTGGCGCAACCGACCGCCCACCCTGAGGACTTCATTTTCATCCAGGTAAGGATTCAGCGAGGTAAGTACACTCCTATTTTTCACCTTTCCTAATTTCTTTAAACTTTCTATGTCATCCTTGAAATACCGTGCTTGACACAATCTTATACAGGTAAGTAACGCTTCATTTATTTCGACGGAATTTAGCCAAGTAGTTTTAAGTTTATTTTTATTTTCAGGTTTCAACATTAAGAATCTTCTGCAGTACGCGACAACTCGGGTAAGTTTAGTTAACGACGAATATCTATCGAGAATGTCTACAATATCACAAGTAGCGACATGACTGACAACTTTACCTTTTTTTATTTCTAATTCTGTTTCAGTGCCAATCCCTGTGTTATATTGTACATCTTTATTTTTCAGCCAACTAGGACCTGATTTCCAGAGTTGTAGTTCGACTAATTCGGACGGTGATATACCCCGGGAAGCACAATCTGCGGGATTATCTGAGGATTTTACATGTGACCATTGATCAACATCCATGAGTGTAAGTATTTCCGACACCCTGTTAGCTACGAAGGTTTTCCACCTACTGGGGTGGCTTCTAAGCCAAGCTAACACCACAGACGAATCAGTCCATGCGTGGACATTCTCCTTGGTTATTCCCAATACCTCAGAAACTTCATGAAGCAATTTGGCCAGCAACACGGCTCCACAGAGCTCTAACCTTGGAATACTCACTTGCTTGATTGGGGACAGCTTTGTTTTCGATGTCACTAAATTGACATGCGTTATCCCATGCTCATTGGTGACCCTGGCATAAACAACAGCTGCATATGCATCGTTGGATGCATCACAAAATCCCTGCAGCTGGAGAGATTCCCCTCTGCGAATTCCGAGCCACCTAGGAATGCAAAACTTGGTAAGGCTGCTGAGACTCTCCCGATAACTAATCCACTCCCTTAATAATTTATGTGGAAGTTTGTCGTCCCAGCCAATGCCGGATAACCAAATTTTCTGTATAAATATTTTAGCTGTTATTAAACAAGGAGCGATCCATCCCAATGGATCGTATAATTTAGCAATATCCGATATCACCCCACGCTTAGTCACTGGTTTCTCCAATGCAGGAAGTTGAACAGTGTATTTAAATTCATCTTTTAATCTATTCCACGACAATCCTAAAATTTTTAAAACTTCATCTGACTTCAATTCTAAATTCTCTTCTCTTTCTGTTTTATCTATTTTAATTTCTTGTAACAATTCATCGCTACTACTGGACCACTTCTGCAATTGGAATCCACCACGACTAAGCATCTGACTCATGTTGTTATAAATCTCTTTCCCTTCTGATACACTTTCACAGCCAGTCATGAGATCGTCGACATAGAAGTCCTTTAAAACACGATCTGATACCGAAGGAAAATGATGACCCTCATCATACGCTAGCTGTTGCAGACATCTAACAGCAAGGTATGGTGCTGAAGATGTGCCAAATGTCACGCGTAATAGACGGAAGTGCTGCATTTCAGATTCCGGACTGTCACGCCAAATAAGTCGTTGATAATCAGCATCATCATGAAAAACCTTGACTTGCCTGTACATTTTAACGATATCGGCGATCAAAGCAATCGGATGACAGCGCCAACGCATAATTATGTGTCGCAAGTCAAGTTGCAGTGTAGGGCCTACCATTAGGTCATCATTTAATGATGACCCGTTGTTACCAGGGCAAGATGCATCAAACACGATTCTGAGTTTCGTCGTGCTCTTGTCACTTCTCAAAACAGCATGGTGAGGCAAATACACGACACCTGGTTTGTCAATCTCTGACCCGGGAATGGGTTCCATGTGATTTGATTCTAAGTAGTCATTAATCACACTTGCATAATGACTTTTAAATTCTGGGTTGTGTAGAAACTTCCTTTCTAAAGCGTAAAAACGTTTGTGAGCGATGTTTTTTGAACCACTGTACTTGCAACTAGGGTCTTTCGACTTGAAAGGGAGTTTGACGATGTATCGCCCAGTCTCATCCCTTTTGGTAGTTTCAGAAAATATTTGCTCACATTTCTTTTCCTCATCCGTAAAATGATTTTTACGCCCCAAGGAATCATCAGACTCCAGTTCCCAGAACTTCTTGAGGAGATCATTCTCGTTGATCCGAACGTGTAAACTGATGATAGAACTGTGACACTTCTCTGACCTATGGTGATTGGGTTCATGTACTTCGCCAGATAAGATCCAACCGAGCGTTGTCTTTTGTGCAACTGGCGCCCCCGGTGAACCTCTGATAAGACCATCCAATAGAATTTGGCTGTACACACCCGTGCCTAAAATCAGATCTATCTTACTGGGCATTCCATAAGACGGATCTGCTAAGTCCATAGTAGAGAGTGTTGACGGAACATAAACTATTTTCCTTTCAGGAAGGAGAGATGTCAGCTTACTTAAAACATATGCTTTGATACTGACTGCAAAAGATTGGTCGAGACGTGAGTGAACCTTGAGTTCAACTAATGCCTTACACGGCAGGGTATCACTCATGTCATCACCCAACCTGGTTATACTAGCCTTCATCGGAATTTTCCTTAAACCAAGTAACTGCACAGCTGACTCCGAGATGAATGAAGCCTGAGAGCCCTGGTCAAGCAGCGCTCTTAAAACAATGGTTGTTCCAGTTACTGTTTCGACTTCAACTAAAGCCGTGGCCAATAACGATTGGCTTCGAATATCCGAAAAGCAAGACACTACATTAATGGAATCGCTCTGTGACGCTGCTGCTGCAACAGCGGCAACGTTATTTTCATCTACTGATTTTTGAACGTGTTTGGGGTGTAATAGGGAATGATGTTTTTTATGACAAATGCGACATCGGGAGGACTGGCGGCAAGAATACACTGTGTGATTTTCACCCAGACAATTGAAGCATAAGTTGTTGGCTTGGACAAACTTACGGCGTGCATTAATATCTTCAGTCGCAAATTTTTTACAATTGCACAGTTTGTGCGACTCAGAACAAAAAATACAAGATGGTGTAGTAATATGAAGTGATTTAAAATTCTTACTATTTACGGTTTTTGTCTTGGCATCAAGGAACTCAAGGGACCTAAAGCGATGTTCCATGAACTCAGTAAAATTGGATAGTGTAGGTAGTTCGTTGGACAACTCACTAACCTTGACTTCCCATAATCTTCGCGACTCAGTATCCAATTTTGATGTAATTATATAGATTACAATTATATCCCAAGACTTTGTATCTATACCTAAATTATTCAAAGCGTGTAAACATTCGTTAGTAGTGTCCAAGAGCTCCCTTAATGCCAAGGCAGAATCAGATTTACAAGTATTATGATTGAACAAGCGTTTAAGAATACAGTTGCATAAATATCTTTTATTATTAAAACGTTTCTCTATTTGTTGCCAACATTGTTCATAATTGTCCCCCGTTGTAGGTATTTGACGTATTAATTGTTCTGCTTCTCCAGTTAAATAACCCTTTAGGTAGTGCAGCTTCTGTACGTCATCTAAACTATCGTTTGAGTGCACTAATGATATGAACAAATCTCTAAATGTCGTCCATTCCTCATATTTGCCCGAAAACGTTGGTATCGTAATTTTTGGAAGTCTGACTGCTGAAGACGACGATAATATCAATCCCTCGTTCGACGTATGTGCGACGCTATTTGCCCGTTGCCTAATTGTCTTACTTAAATTCTTGCGAAGTTCGCATTTGTATTCTATGTAAATGTCCTCGGTTTTCTCATACAAATCGTTCTTAAAATAGTCCGTATTCTCTAATTCGGCCTCTTCATAATCTTGTATAAGACATTGATGTTCATTTTTAAAATCAACCCATAATTGTTCTAAATTCTCAAGTCTTGTTTCCACGTACGTATCCGTAACACGCTCTCTTGGCGATTTTTTAAAGTTAATAAATGACTTTGAGATTCTGGCATTTAAATTATTCAACAATTTCAAATTCTTCTCCATGTTGATGAGTTAATATTAATGTAAACGGTTAAATTAATCTTGATGCGATGAAAAATTATCAATAGGACCGAATAGGACTCAATAGGACACACAGAAATCTCCAATTTAATCTTGATGTTAGGATTTTATTAGACAGTTATTAATCTCGATGTTAATGGGACGAAATAGGACACTTGAAGTTATTATGTCTTGTACACAACACAATTCCAAATGAGTAAGACACAGTTTTACAGTACACAATACAAGACACTTTAAATCTTCACTTCAAAGTTATGAAAGTCAAGAGTACTTACAATTTGTCTTCACTTTGCACTTACTTTTTCACTTTACACAATTACTTTACTCACTGACTTCACTGACTTCCGACTCGTAAGGACCATGTACAAACTGCATAACTATATGTGGTAAATGAAACTAGGTATCCAGAGCGAATTCAAAAAATTTAATATTTTCCTTCAACTTACGTATGGTACAAGTACAAGTTGTTAGCGTGATTCAGAATGAATTTACTAACGCCATCTATGCACAAGTAACAAAACTAAATATCTTAAGTCTGAACACCCTCTTTCCAATCATATTAATAACTAAAATTCAAAGTAATACGATTTATGCTTTTTTTACCACTGAGGGTGCGAGTTATAAAAGGTTTTAAAAAATTCATTAACACCATATTTTTTACTGTTATTCACACCTTAACGCTGCAGGCCACTCGCACGCGTATGGAAGGTTGCTTACGTACACCCGTTAAGTATACATACTTAACGAGTTCCTTGTCGATTCCAATGAGGAAGCGGTCATACTCTCGTCCAACGGTTATGCACCCTGCATCACGAGTAGGGAAGATTAGCACACATTCAGGATGGATATAACTATACAAACTTCAACTTTAATTGTATGATTTCAGAAAAGAAAAGTATATACAACTGGCTAACGAATCAAAATGCTACTATGACTTGCTGTTTCTAATGATTGGAAAACAGTATCAGCACCCGGGATACTTGAGGTCGGCTCTGGACAGGGAGAGATCGTTGAGGTCAGTAGTCAGTACATAGGGTACAGTATACTTCATTTGTTCCATAGTACAATAAGGTAAAGTAAAGCTTCTTCTTTCGTTTGAATACAAATCAAGGGGGGAGGCAATCATGATCCAAACTACCTTAATGAAAACTTAATCTTTAGTCGTGGATATTTTATATGTATCATTTATTTTATGTCCATGGCTTAGGCTGAGAATCCACTAAAATCTACGTGCAACTTAATAGGCAATGGAATGTACGCATCTTCTGACCTGGGGGCGAATCAGTTTTTTTATGGCCCAAGGGAAAATCTGATTTTTGGTGGCCCAGCCAAATCTCGAGACTCTGTTGACTTCTAGTAGTAGTTATACCTGTACACGGGCTTGTCCCAGGCTCGGTACATTCCAGTACACTCGACTGGATTGTCCAGAGCACTGGGAGCCGATGGGCTGCAGTGGCTCGCCCCCGGATAACGTGTTCATCGTCAACTGCCCCGCCGACGCCGGCCGCGCGCTCCGCTATGTCGCTGCCTTACGGAGCCGCGGGACTAATTGTGAGTTGCTAGGGAATCTAAGTAACACCACAGAATACTTAATAGTACCTATTGGTACAGAAGAGTCACTCCGCTAAATCATTTAAATAAATAACGACTCTTACTCCTACACAATAAAGTGTAATTCAGCTCGCACAGCGATAATCGTCAACGGATGTAAAGTAGATAAAAAACTAAATTTTAACAAAATTTTAAGTGAATCATTTGAAGTGCGCGTCCAAACGTAATAATTTATAATATTAAAACTTTATAGTTTACAATTCTTCACAACCTACTTAATTACTTAAGTATTTTACTAAATTTTAACTAAAAAGTGCCTGTCCAAACGTGTTAAGTGCCCCGCCCACCTATTTAACAGGAAATAGATATAGAAAAAATTCTAAATTACTTATTTTCTTGCCTACTAAATTGTCCGTTTACGCGTATTAATTTGCTTAAAATTTTGTTATCTACTTAACTACTAATACGTGTAAACCAAACATTATGTGCGCTGTCGCCACAATTGATATAATGATAATATAATACAAATAATGCGATTATAAAAATATGATATTTTTCATTTCGCTTCACTGTATACTGTGTTATGAGCTCAAATAAATATTTCAGACAAAATTATTGTGTACGGTGCCAGTATCCACGCGTACTGTTGCCTGGCTACTTTGCTGGAGTCCAAAGTTCCGGGAAGCAACATTATCTTCGTGGAGCCCTTCCCGCCCTCGAACCCCACCAAAACTAGGGTTTCCCTGTTTTGTAATGATTACGTAAGTAAATGTTACTGTATGTAAAATTGGAAAGTCAGTAAACAAATTAGAAGAAAGAATTGTGAATGTAAGAAAATTTTACTTCATACATCGTATAAGATCATCTTGTAACTCCATGCATTTTATTTCCATATTGGTTTTCAATATTTTTGGTTCACTCAAGGACTAAATCAGTAACTTATGTGTAGTTTGTCGGATAATAATGAAGACATGTATAATTTTATCTGTAACAAACTCTTAAAAATCAAATAAAGAAACTCTTATGGTGGCCATACAAGATTCTCAAGTTTGCAATTTGACTTGATACGGCATCCAGTGTGCATGAAACAGCTATATGACGAGATAGCCATACCGTGGTCATACACCGTCAAGTTTACTGGATGCCGCGTCAAGTCCGCTGCAAACTTGACAAATAAACTTGATCGTGTATGGCTACCACAGACATAGGTAGTAAAATGGCCACCATTATCTGTGACTTCACATATTCGTAGTTAACTTGTAACTTTGATGTTTGGATATGGATATTATTCCATGGGTGACGTTGACCGCTTACTGGATGGCTGGTATGCTCTTTTGCTGACAAATATTCCAGGTAGACAACATGGTACTGAAGATGCTAGCGCGGCTGCAGATCACCGCGCACCGCTCGTACCACTTTCACACGTGGTCGGTGACGGCCAACACCGCCACGCAGGTCGAGTTCCTCTCTAACACCAAGCTGCTGACCTTGGAGTGTGACGCTTTCTTCTATTATGGGAAACGGAGCGTTGATGAACAGGCTCTCATTGGTAATCTATAATATATGTGGATGTAACTAAGAAGTTATGTGTTAACTACTTAGGGGCTGAAAATTTTACGTAAGTATGTCTTGTATTGTCAAATGTACAGAGGACTTAATTATTGTCATTAACTAAAAGATGATGTCATTAACTGAGCTGAGAGATGATGAGCGATGCGTTGGGTAAAAGCTAGTTCAAATATAATATCAGACTTCGTAACTCAATGCATATAATACATAATTGAGACGTCCCATAAGTAAGAGCAATAAGTTTTGGCAGGCCTCGATATCTATCGATGAAAGGGGCCACTTATCATTAGGACGCATATACTTGTTTGTGGACTTTGCATAGAAGAGTATCGATAAATTTTTCTGCACTTAGCAATCAATAAAAGCGGTATGGCGTACGACGGCGGAATCGTCATAGACCACGAGTTCCGCACGCGAGACCCGTCCATATACGCCGCGGGATCCGCCACTAAATACAACAGGCGGTACTGCGCTGACAGCAAACGACATAAGTATTACGACTCTACTGAAGTTGGTGAAAAAGTAAGTATTATCTAACATGTGGTTACAGGAGTGATTAGCCAAATAAAACGTAGTTATTATGTATTATCAATTTAATATAGGAAATCTCATTTACCTGAGGGTTCCGCCTGAGTGGGTATTTCTTTTGAATACTGCAAAAAGAGTAGTAGAGCATTTTTATAAGTAATGTTTTCAAGATTGTTTTCAGAAATAATTTATTTAAATTCAGGTAAAAATGGATGTGAAAATGGAGGGTTTATTCCTGACATTAATCTTCCAACAAAATGATAGTTAATAAGAAACATAAGCGCCCAACGTGGGACACCTCAGACTTTTCGTTCATCATCTCATAGCAAATTATCATCAACAACGTATCAAATCTTGTTTTGTTGTAGCTCGGAGCACAAATAAGAAACCAGTTAGATCCATTATTTACGGAGGTTAAAGAAACACCGAGAAAACAGTCAGTAAGGTTTTCCTTTAAAGATACCAATCCAGAATCTTGTGATCATGAGGCCAAAGATTCCGTTTGTCAAGATGATGAGTCAGTGAATCGTAAATCATTGTAAGTAATATTGTTACTCGTAGTTTTTGATCGTGTAGTTTTAATATTCCCTAGTCGCCAATACTCAGCTGTCTTACTAACTACCCTCATATTTGCAAAATGGGCATTTTTGATTTTACTAAAACCGCAAATTCTAATACCTATAGTGTATCAGTTACAATGTATTATAATAAAATGATAGTACCCACTGGGTTTAAAATTTCTGAATCAAATAAGAAGCCCAGTCGTATAAGAGTAGCATTAGTGAAGCTCATGACATTGTAAATTAACAGCATTATATCCTTGCCAGTAATATTTTACGCGCGTTTTTACCGCGTATGATAAGAACGTCACACAATCTACCCCAATCTAAGGATTGATCCATCCAGTGCGGAAGATCCATCATCCCAGCTGCCGGAGTTCACGGCGCCGCGCGTGACGCACTGCTCGCTGCCCGGCGGCTTGCAGTACTTGGAGGTGCGCCCGCCGGCCATGAAGACCCCGCATCATTATGTGCAGTCGCTCCATTACACTGTTAGTACAGGAACAGTTCCTTAGGAAGTACTGTGTGATTGACATGCAAAAATCTTCGATACTTAATAATCTTGTACTTTAGTAAAATTTAAAAACCCTCGACAGTTTTATTAACACTTAACATAGCTAAGAACACTCTCAACCACCTTTTAGACAAAAAACTAGATCAAAATCGGTTCATCCGTTTTGGAACTACGATGCCGTAGACAGACATACAGGATACACAGACACATCTAACTTATAACACCCCTCTTTTTTCGTTGGGGGTTAGTAAAAACAATAGATTCAGTGATGCATCTATAAATCTAAATTGATAATGCTGTGGTACATCCCGCCCAACAATGGAGGCCGAACTATGACGCCAGATCGCCAGGTGGTAGAATAAAATAAATGACGTGCAAGTGTGTCAGAGATTCCTTTATAGATATACCTTTTCGATCCCTCTTGTTAGTGGCTTGTTACCGGATTTAACCATGAGGGTTGGTCAATTTGTAATATATTTTCATTTTATGTTTTTACAGTATCGGAAAGTAGCTATATAAAATATTATAATAGTTAGGTACACAGATTTACTTCCATTTTGACGGGCAATTGCGTCGATTTACTTTTGGTGTTAAAGCTGTTTTATAAGTGATGGTACCACTTTCTATCAGCTGGCTAGTCTGTTCATTATTATAAATTTATAATAATAATATTAATTTAAAAAGTATTTTGCAAATTTTCTAATTCGTACCTATGTTAGAATTTTTGTTAACAGAACCCTATATTTTATGTCATAAAAGCGATGCATAAGCATCAATTCCCCAGGGTTACGTGATGGAAACGTTCAAGTCAGGGTACTTCAAGCTGCACCTCACCAACGAGCTGGTGGTGGACGGCGTGACGTGCCTCGCGCCGCGGACGCACTGCCTCGAGATGTTCGCACGGCTGTACGGACTGTCCGCTGTCGTGCTCAATAACGTTCATTTGCGGTACACGGTACGTGTTTGTACTGTTCAAAAATTAAGGTAGCCACTGACGATGCATCCTTTTGGCCGACTTCCAAATGGACGCACTCCAAATGAAAATGTATCCTAGGAGCCCACTGACGATACGTCCATCACTCCAAATGGAGTGGACGTCTTCCAAAATCGTTCCGTGAATGGTAAAATCCTACTCCATTTGGATGGACGTCGTCCAGCTTTAGAAACAAACTTTATAGGCGACTTGTACTTACCCAGTATGTTCCACTACGCTAAAAAAATTTCTGATGACAAAGACAGATCAGTGTTGACAGTCTGTATTATCTTCAAATTGTTGGTTGGGAAAAGTGGAAAATCGTATTTGTCAATGGACCGAATGTGCCCAATGTATTGTTTTAGTAGTCTCAAATCACCTTTGGATTGTTGTCTTTCAAATGAAACCATTTTTAGGCATATCGGTTGGATGGTTTCAGAGTCTGTAAAGGACATCCGTACAAACAATTTTTGTGTTTTATTAGTTTGTCGAATTAATTTGTAGATATGTAATAAACTCTTCAAAATCAGATAGGACAACAATCTGTAATAGAGTAAGGTAGGGCACAGTGTAGTTATAATAAATTATGACATTTGCTGTAGTAGATATTTGTATTTATCTTTATTACTTTCTCGGTCATGTCGACAAAAGATATTGTTGTCGAGAAGTGTGAAATCGTACAAGACTAGCGAAGTGGGTTTTTGTTGCAAACTCTAGTAAAAGTTGTATCGTTAAAAAAATCCTGGTGTATCCTTTCATCACACCTAGCTTTTAAACCTACTTAAGAATTTGACCTAGAGGCAAATTCATTTTTAAGTTATTCGGTATTATGTTTACTTATTATGTTTACCTGTTTCCTAAAAAAATACGTGAAATCAAATTAGAATCAGTTGAAACCGTTGGAAAGCAATCAACTTTAAATAATGCTATATCAACATTTCAGGCTAAGAAATTGGACGACTTTTTTGAATTCTTTCGCGCACCGTGGGCGGTCTTTTTGTACCATGACCAAAGAGATGAACTGTTTGCTATGGTCAAGGAACTTCTACCGAAGGCAAGAATATTATTGTACATTTGATCGATTTGTAAATTTAGTGGGATTTAATATTACCTGTCTCTGAACTGTATTTATAAATTCCATAACATTTAAGTACCTACATGTTGGTGTTATTTGAAGCTTTTTTATTCCGATTCCGTTGTTTTGTAGTTGTGAGATAAAATGGAACTGACTAAAGAAATATTGACACGCTATCATCAGTGATCGAAAACCCAACTACATATTTCTCTTGTATTATAATGTCTACCTATCAATTGCTAGAATATTGAGTTTCTTTAGTCAGTGATCAATATCGAGTTATGATGGATGGAATAGTAAGACCTTTTGCCTTTTGGAAGATACTTTCCATGTATGTCTTTGTACAGTTGATTTCCATATCGCCATTTCAATAGACTATTCCATAGCTGAGTAGGTACTAGATTATTCGGATTGTGTAATAATATTATAGAGAATAATGTTATTGTCAATTTCAGGGCGATCATCAAGGAGAAACGTTAAGGGAGGCATTGCGTGCCGTGGCGAGGAAGCTTAGCGCAACGGTAATTTTTGCAACTTGATGGACAACTTTATTGGCATCAGTTATCACTAGGGTCATCGTTGTGCAGTAAGGAAACCGAATAGTAAAATAAATTGCATTGTTAGCATAATTTTTTATTTCTGTTTTTTCTAGTCCGGCAACTCACCGGTGTTGCCCATGGTTTTACTGATGCCTGTGGGCGGTGGTGTCTATAGTTAGCTATTCACATATAAAAACTCGTAACATTAGACTAAGATTTATATCCATCTCTCTTTACTTTATAGACCGACTTACAACCATCTCTCCTACCAGTCCTAACTCAAGACAGAGTTACAACTGCCTCCCTAAATCTAAAGCGGTCTCCAGGAGCCGTTCACCGCCAGCAGCACGCTAGCGCTCCGCAGCCGTCTCGAGCGGTCCCCTCACATCGCGGCGGTGGCGCAGTACGTCATGCAGTGGGTGGCGCACCACGACGTCTTGCTGACTGTATACCGACCCCGCCCCGTGCGCTGTCCGCGCGTCTTGCGACGGAAACGACGGGTGGACAGGCTGCTTAGGGCTATCTACTAAAATATCGCATTATCTCGCTGCACTCGTTGACATAAAGTGCGAGTAGGGTTAACATATTTCGTGCTCACTCGCACTTAGACCTAAGTCTATGTCTTCAAGAAAAGAGTGAATAGGCTTTTACTAAGTTAATGTGCTCACCGCCTTGGACCACATCTACACTGACCATCAGGTGGGATTGTGGTCAAGCATTAACTGATTTGTGTAAAAAAAAGACAAAATGCGAGTGCACGTTACTATTCGCGCTTTATGTCAACTAGTGCAACGAGAATTAACGAGATACTAAATCATTTTGTGTATTCTAATTAAAATTACAATGGATTTTAATTAAATATCATTATTTTACTGCAATTCTGTTTTATTATCTTAGCCTTCTTATCGTCTATCTCCCATTGTAGGTAGTGGTTAAAAAGAAGGTTAGGAGCATGCTCCTGTACTATTATACTCGTACAATTCTTCATCAATGAACTGGTGAAGTTAGTGGCTAATCCAAGTCTGAAGAACTATTATCTATACCATCCCAAGCCTCGCAATTCTAAAACATTTATTCATTTTCTTATTTAAATGAAGATTAAGAAGAACCCTGGATATGAGCGTAAAATTTAGTTTTAAGCGCGTCACACATGGCGAAGATACTATAACATTTTAGCTTAAGATAAAATATCGCTCACTATACATTTTGTATGAACCATCACACACGGCTAAGATACGATAATATTTTCATATTACGCATGTTAAGATATCGAGCGATATGGACATTTTATATTAAGATGCTTAATATATCGCAACATGCCATCTTAAGATCCAAAATATATCGTAAGCTCCTTACACAGAGTGTGCACAATATTCGATGCAAAATGGAATGAAATATATTAATTTTACTTCTTCTTAGCCGTGTTGGTGTTGGCGGCTTAGAATACTGACCCCAATCCCGCGCCGGATGGGTGTCGTAAGAGGCGACTTAATCCGGCCCGCTGGTGGTAGGGCCCTCGGAGGGATTATATTGGTAGTATTGATTTTAATTGTTAATTAATACCATTATTACTATTATAATTTCTCCAGGGGTTCGCCTGGATAGCTACCACCAGCATGAGTCAGCCGCCAAACGACTCGTCGTGTTCCGGCTGGGGGCTTGAGAGCCAGTTCTTTCTTTCTTTTTCTTCTTTCTTTCCTGGCCGGCAACGCATCAGTGATGCCTTTGGTGTTGCTGATGCCCATGGGCGACGATAGCCACTTACCATCAGGTGGATCGTCAGTTCGTTTGCCGGATATTTCCATAAAAAATAACCTTTTCTCTCTGTTTTTGTTGTTGTTTTTATTATTAGTACGCAAAATATTGGAAACTATTGGAAACTATAAACTTTCCTTTGACTTTTTAAAATATATTTGAAACATTTTCGATGAAAGGTCTTCGTAAAGATTAAACTCACCGCGGTCTTTCCTAAACTTTATATGATTAATTTCTACCCAAGTTGTTCGGTAATGGCAACGTGCGGCAGAAATTTTTAAGTCATATTCGAAGTCAGAATCATCATCCGATGAGCTATCCAATAAATCTAATAGTAAGGCCGTATTATTAATATTAGACTATCCTGTATATAGATTGCGGGGAAATACGACGTGTGATCCAGAGAAAGATTCGAGTGGATATAAATATTATCTTATCTTAGCCGTGTGCGATACCTTAAGATACTATAATATTTTATAGCAAGGCATCTTAACATAAAATATTATCGTATCTTCGCCGTATGTGACGCGCTTTATCTATGGCCGTAATTCATATTTTTATACTGCCATGAACGGAGTGTTTAAAGACTATTATATAATACGTTCAACAAAACCTATCTATATTTTTCTATATCACAGAGTACTTAAGCACTAGGGGAAGTAAGCCCAAGACGGGTACCCAGCCTAAAAAGGGTAGGCAATGCGACATCGTCAGATTGAACGCTGGACTCGCGGCGAACAGTGCAACAGTCGCTCCGCACCCCGCTCCATCTGAGGCAGTCACTAAAAAACGAAGCTAGTAGAAACACCTGCGCAGTGACCAAAAATATTTTTTCGTCTGTTTCGATATAAAATTGCAAGGTAAATTCAGATTGATTTTTGCTTTGGCTTAAATGTCTGTCTAATAGTGTTGATTCAGTATCGAAATAAACTTATTCAAGTATATTTTCATACTCAAGACACGGATTTAGAGTTAATATTTGAAGGTTATTTTTCGAATAATGCAAACTTCTAGCTAAAACGCAAAATGGGTAGGGCAAAATGAGTACCTACTCGTTTTGCCCCTTTTTTACGTGGGGAAATCCACATGGATGCCATAAATACTATTGGCTATGCCGGACTCCTACTGGCTAACCACCACGGGTGTACTCCTCTACACCGTAGGTCAGGATCACGGGCACGCTCTCGCATTCTTCCGCGAGCCTGACAGCGCTGGTCCTTTTTGAGATCCCTTTCTCAGCATGGATCTGGAGTTTAACCATCCCTTTTTCACTACAAGGCACGCGGCTCATACACCGCGCGCACCTTCTCGAGGTTTTATTTTACTGACGGCTGACGCCGAGTCTACCGTCAAGACATCAATTCACGGAGGACCGAGAAGGGCCTGGTAGGCCCTCTTCCGACGTCCTACTCTTCGGCTGCGGATTGGGAGGTTAGAGGATATCTCCCTCTCCCTCTCCGCAGCTTCTTTCTGCGACACCTCCTCGCAGAAGGAAAGTCCCACGTCCCAAGACCTCTCGGTTCTGACCATTGCTCTTATTATGGTCGAAAGCGAGAGATAGTCCCCCATTTCTGCGACGAGTTCACGGCGCTCGTCCTTCCAGGCTGGGCACACTAACAATGTGTGTTGCGCCATCCTCGACGCAGCTGCAATGGTGGCACCTGGTGGTCGGTTCCCTTCCAGCTATACGGCACAGGTACTTTCCGAAACAACCATGTCCGGTGAGCACCTGTATGAGCCGGAAGGTAAACAACCCATGTTGCCTGTCCAACCAATCCTCCAGGATAAGACGGACAGCCTCGACAGTCCAGCATCCGGCTCTTTAGTTCAGCCAGCTGCTTTTTCCACCTTTCAGTCACCGACTGTTGAGCGTGGAACTTCCACTTTTCCATTTCTCTTAGCGAGGGTACAATACACCGGGCCCGGATCTGATCGCCAATCATATAACGATGCAAAAGCATCCCGCCAAGACGCACGCTGCCTCGAAGGAGATGGTGCGATATCCTCGAATGACTCCGATAGCCAACACCCTCTGAGGTTTTCTTAAAAGGGCGATGGTTCTATCAGTCAGCTCTTCTTCCCATACGGGAGCTCCGTATAAGGTCATAGACCGCAACACTCTTAAATAGAGGCGTCTGCTACTTTCTTTAGGACCCCCGAGGTTTGAATAGAAAAGAATAAAAATAGAAGCAAAGAAAATAAGTGGTACTGCCTCTTCTTCAAGGGCCCATATGTAGATCCTCCAAGTGAGGATTGCCAAATGTGGGCCCACGAACAATGTGCATCTTACACCGGATTCGGGTCATTTTTCGTGATGTATGTCAAAAGATTTGAGTCTGATAGATGATATTAAAGTAACAACTGTGATTATTAGTTGTTATTTAAGTTAGTAATTTTTTAATTAGTAGCAATGGTGCCTGGCTACTTACTACATAAAGACTAATTACTACTACTGACTTCAGTGTTACTGGACATTGTTATATTCTATTATGTTAAGTTTTTATGCAATTTAGAAGTACCTACATTTAAGTTGCATATTTTTAGACTGATTATAATGTAGCTAACTTAGAAATGTTCGAGAGATTTATGTACTTTTAAAACATTTTGAGTAAGTCAATTTTGTAAAAGTCCTACACAATTTGAATTGGTTAAATTTTTTGCAAATATTTATTGTTCTATTTAATAGTATAAACACATAATCTTTCAATTCTACTAGCTTCTTTCAATTTCCTACCCATCTTAGGCCGGCCTTCCGTTTTGCCCGAGGCCAGTACCCATTTTAGGCCCCCCCTACGGGCAAAATGAGTTTTTTGAAGGTTTATGTTAATTGCTCATAATAATTTTGCTGGTGTAGTTTTAAGTAAGGGAACATACCAAAACCACGTGCCTCATTTAGGGGGGGGAGGGGGGTCTTCAAAACACCACAGTTGGTCACAGAGGGGAGGGGGGGGTTTAGGTTTTTGTCACGTAGTCAATATTTTAGCAACCATTGCGCCACAAAGTCGTCAAATATAAGCAAAATTATTATTTTTTAACTCTGTTTTTGCAAAAAAGTATTGAAAACCGTATTTATCAATTACCACGTGAAAACTAGGGGGGGAGGGGGGGGGGTCTTCTCATATACTACGGATGGTCACGAAGGGGGGGGGGAGGGGGCTAAAAAGTTGGAAAAAATGGGTTACGTGGTTTTGGTATGTTCCCTAATATGACCTAATTTTATCAAACTATACTAAACTCCCTTACACGCATCAACTTAAGTCTTTAGAAATTATGTTATTAACATGCTCAAATTTTAATTTTGCCTTAAGGTACCCTTCTTGGGCTTACTTCCCCTACGTTTTATTCTATTAATAATATTATATAATTTAGTATATCTTTATTGTTTGATAAAAAATAGATTGACTTTCAGTATATATACGTAGTGTTTAAGTACTCTGTGTATATAAGAAAGTAAGGATTCTGTGACTGTGACATCATTTTATATTGTTTAAGTACTCTGCGTCATGATTAAGTACTCTGTGCTCGGCGTGTGACATCAAGTGACATGTGTGTGACATCTTGATTCTTGTGCTCTAAGAACACATAGGTGCTTCCACTTCGTAATCAACCATTTTTAATCGTTCACCTATTCAATAACACCCATAATGTCACCGAAGCCATGCAAGCCGCTGGTGCTCAACGAGCTGTTGATCCAGAACGTGAACACGTGGGGCAACGTGCAGTACAACATCCCGCTGCGACTGTCCAACACGGAGACCAGGACTGGTGCTTCCATCGCGCACCGACACATCCCCGCTATACCGCATAGCTTGGACTGTGTAAGGGGTCGAAAGTAGTCCAATAGTAGTCCAAGGCACTATAATTATATACCTAGACAAAGAAGGATAACTATATTATAGCGTAAGAGATCTATAGTAGTCTACTAGTAGTCCAAGTGATTAAATATGTACACACGGAAGGATAACTACACACAAGCGCGCTCGAGCAAAGACCACGATACCGTAAAAAAGTTATTCTAAACCAATGATATTATAACTAAAGATACGTTATGCCCTTAGAAATCAACCAAAAAATCTGTTCCGATCGAGCTTCAACACACACACGTTTATCTTTTGTTTCATTAAACCGATCACACATTGATAAATTATGTAAAAGGGATGGCACTACTAAAATCATAATAATAGTGAAAAAGACAGCTAGTGTTTGTCGCTCGAGGTCGCTCGCGTCACAGCGCGTCACGAGATCTATGACCAAATGGCACACATTTGCACACTTGGCACACTAACAAATTCAGTACGGAACAGTCAGTAAAAGTTAAAAGAAATATTCGATATTAGTACCAATATTTAACATAACGTTTTATGTACTTACCTATGGTATGTAATCCATCATTTTTATTCAATTTGGAGATATGATTTTTTCGAAATCTCAAAACAACTCGGCATTTTGGTGAAACTATAGACGGCCCAAAGACGGCCTCACTCACGGCAGCTATCAACTGTATGAATTGAAATCGCTATACTTATGCACATTCGACTGACGTATTTCTAGCGCCGTGTTGGCATGTCTTGTATATAATGTCATTGTTCTAAACCAATGTAAACTAAAGATACGTTATGCCCTTACAAATCAACCAAAAAATCTGTTCTGATCGAGCTACAACACACACACGTTTATCTTTTGTTTCATACACCGGATCACATTGATAAATTATGTAAAAGGGATGGCACTACTAAAACCATAATAATAGTGAAAAAGACAGCTAGTGTTTGTCGCTCGAGGTCGCCCGCGTCACAGCGCGTCACGACATCTGCTGTGACCAAATGGCACACATTTGCACACTTGGCAGACTAACAAATTCAGTACGGAACAGTCAGTAAAAGTTAAAAGAATTATTCGATATTAGTACCAATATTTAACGTAATGTTTTATGTACTTACCTATGGTATGTATGTAAATTATGTAATCCATCATTTTTATTCAATTTGGAGATATGATTTTTTCGAAATCTCAAAACAACTGGGCATTTTGGTGACAACTATAGACGGCCTCACTCACGGCAGCTATCAACTGTATGAATTGAAATCGCTACACTTGTGTACATTCGACTGACGTACTTCCAGCGCCACCGTGTTGGCATATCTTTTATATAATTATCATTGTTCTAAACCAAAACTAGGTACATAAACTTAGATACCTACGAGTACGTACAATACAGGATTCTTAAGTTCTTTGGATACGAAAATAGTCTCAAGAAAAGAGTCAAAAGAGAGCTCCCATTGAAAGGCAAGTGGAGCAAAGAGGTCGAGGCAGTGCCGGATTTATATTTTTTATGAGTGTAGGCCAATTAATTTTGTGTACCTTTCTAAATAATAATTTTCCATTCATAGTAAGGAAAGCACTGAATTACATAGTTACTAAGAAAGTGCGTAAAAAGACAATAATTATATTTTTTTGCGACACTTTTTAATAGCAAAATCATATATAATATTCATCTTCTGAAATCTGCCGCCATTAGGACGCTGCCGCCCCTAGGCCGCGTCCTATACGGCCTATTGACAAATCCAGGACTGGTCGAGGTATGCTTTTCAGGAGACAGTCACCAACTCGCTGGACGGACCTATAAAAGTCGTCTATTCTTATCGGACCTAGTGATATTTGTTTACGAAACGAACTACTCTATTTACAATTCCTATTTGCTAAACAATCTTAAGGGGTCTTTTTAAGGTAATTTGCAATTTAAAAATAAGGCTGACCCGGCTGACACAAAATGAAAATAATTTAAAGGCAGATTATCATTTAATGCGAAAAGTAATTTCTGATTACTATTTATTATTTTTTTTAACTCAATTAACTTAATGTTAATTTAATTAAGTTTTAGCAGGGATCCCTAATTTTTTCTAATAATAAATATAGCTTATGTTACTCAGGAATACTGTAGCATTCTAATGGCGAAAGAATTTTTAAAATCGGTTCATTAGTTTTAGAGTTTATTCGTTGCAAACACAAAAATACAAAGCTTTCCTCTTTATAGTATTCGACTATTAGTATAGATGGCGCTGCTTCTCTTTCTGAATCACGCTAACGAGTGTACGTTGTAGGTAGCATAAGTTTCAAATATAATTATATTATATGCTTTGACAGACGGACGGAACGGAATGATTTCCGTTTCCTTGTAAATTCATCATATTTATGATTTTTGTAGGGATCATTCCAATATGATCCTTTAATTTATTCCTTTAATATTTATTTGTAATTGATATTATTGATAAGTTATACATATTTATAATAGTCGAATAGATTATAATAAGCCTAAAGCCATCCATACACGTAGTGATTAAGTACTCTGTCTGTGAAAGCAATATGGTACCTTGAAATCAATGATGTTTAAATAAATATAGATACGTTGTGCCCTTACAAATCAACCGGAAAATCTGTTCCATTGTCCGCAAGGCACGCTTTATCGCTCTCGCGTCAATACTACATCGTTATCTCTTTCTTCACCTGAATAAGAGTTCCCAATTGGGAACTTTTTGAGTCACACAACGCGCGCGCTTATGACATATCTGCCTCTTTTTAATATATAATATCATTGCTTGAAATGGATTTCGGGATAATAAATCTTATTTTATTGTAATTTGTAAATAATATGAACTAATTTTGTGTTTACTTGCAATATTCACTGTGATTTTAGTATTGATTTTCATCTAGCACTTTTGAATAATCGGAGAAAATAAGATGTATTGTTAATTGTTATACAATGTATCTTTTTTGTTAATCCAGGTACTGTGGACTTCACAAACAAGAGTTAGGTACTACCTAAGATGTTTTTTACTTATAATATCATTGGGTACTACAAATATTAGACGAGCCCATCATGCTAAATGTGGATTTACTCGGGCGTCGCGGAAACCTATTGCATTTGGAAGATTAGACTCTAGTACACAAGAAATGCGACAAAAACAAATACAAATTGAGGATAATAGCAAATTCTCATTCCGACAAGAGTGCTTAGAGCGGATTCTAATTGACCCTGTTTTTCGTGTTCGATATTAAAGGGTATCTATGAGTGCGTTGCTCGAGCGAGCTTGGATAGAGTTATATTCGTACTTCTTGTGCCTTTCTGATTTGCGTTCAACTCCACATAGCATAAATATCGCATAGGCCTCAAGCGTGCTACGTCTAGTTTACGACCATTGTACTTAGACTGAACTAAGCTTCTCTTTTCGCTAAGCTTCTCTTTTATAACTAAGCTACAGATGTGTCAAACCGCCAATAGAATGCTTGAATTTAATTGCTTAAATTGACTTAGCACTGATGATGCTAGAAAATCGATACGGCCCTCCCTGAGCGCGTGACGGGGCGCGACATGGTGGTGGAGAAGGAGTCGTACCGCACCACCACGGGCGAGTACTGCGTCAAGCCCAACCCCAACAAGGCCATGGAGCGCGCTGACTGCTCCATCAACTGTCGCCGGGTCATCTTCATGACTGGGGTCGATAAGCGGGTGAGTAAGGGTCTAATACGTGAAGGTATTTCGTAGGATTCCAAACACAAAGGGGCGCTGAGACCCTAATGATAATACTCCGCTATCCGTCCGTCCATCTATCAGTCCGTCCGTCTATCCGTCTTTTACAGGGCACGATAGTATGGAACCCTTCGTGTGCGAGTCTGAAGAGCACAATAATATAAAGCACGTATTTTTGAGATATTATATGATTTAATATTGTTAAAATTTGCATTGAGGTGGCACTTCGCCTTCTAAGCTCTTGTAAATGGGTATTTTGTAAATAAGATACTTAATTACTTAGCTATTTTGTTTTTTATCTACGTATAGTTTCTACTCACTTTTTTCTTAGCCACCAATAAATCGGTGGTGCCTTTAGATCCACGGGTGACGCTGATCACTTATCAATGATAAGTTATCATCAGATGGTACGAACAAACGGGCTGGTCTATTCGTACGTCGAATATTTAGATGAAAAAAAAAACTTTTAAATTAATTTTATGAACATTCCTAATCTAAGTAAGATTATTTGATTTTTTACAAATTCGGAACCATACTGATTCAAGTGTCAAATCTACACTTCCGTAAAATTAAAGATTTTTGTGGGAAAAAGGAGCGTTTATTAAAGAAAATGGTACTGAATTGCAATTGGATCAGAGTAAAAGAAATATGTTTTCAGAGTGTTTACACTAAAAGCTTAATTTTACAAAAAATAAAAAAAAACACTTGAATCACGTAATATCGTGACCATGTAAGCATTATTTTAGGCCGATTAGGTTAGGAGCCAAGGTGTGAAGACATAACAAACAAAGATATTTATCTACCAGCATTTCGAAAGGGTGCTTTATCACGACGGAGGATAAGAAATGACGTAAAGAAACTCCTCAATAGGTTACTATTGCTGTTGAGAACCCTGAGTCCCTGAATACAACCGTTATCCAGAGCATTTCCATGTTTACAGTTGCAAGGGAAGAGCATCACGCAACCAAAAATAATATCGGAGATGAAGGACAACTTCCGAGGCGTGGTCAGGCCGCCCACAGCCCCGCCGGAGATCATAGTGCGACCGCCGGACCCTGAGTACATTTTTGATGTAAGTGTACTTATTCTACCTATTTATTCTAAACAAAACTTTTTCCTACATTTGCTGGGAAGGTCATCAGAAATAGAAGTATTTAGTATTATAGTATTAGTGGCTAGATCTAGTTTCGCCTGGGCTGAATCAGCACCTCATCGCTTTCCGCTACTTATTTTTATCTATAATATTATCGCGCGAAAGTTTTTATTTTGCGATAACTGTTAGTATTTGCTAAAAAATATCTGTATTGTAGAATAGTAGGTAAGTACAAAATAAAATTTAAAAACCATTTGATATAAAGCCTAGATGCTCATTGTGCTCACTAAATTCTCCTTCTTTCACTCGTGCACCCGTAAATACACTAGCCTGCCATGATGCAAACGTATTCTAAACGTTTTGGACACATTAATTCTCAAACGACAGTTTTATTTAGAGGCCATTGACGTTTGTATTAAGAATTTGATGGCATTGTTTTCTTTTTTTTAACGCAGGTAGTAGCAAGCGGCAGGAACGAAGCCCCGGTGATCCCGGCCAACGCGGGCGGGTTCCGGCGGCTGCTGGACCCCTATGTATCCACGTACCGCGCCTACCACAAGCCCTTCTCCGTCGAGGACCAGTACGGTATCGGGGCCAAGGATCAGATAACCTTCTACTCCGAGTTCGATGTGCCTAAGGTATTCCTAGATCAATTCTTCTGTTTTCTTTCTTGGAAATGTTTGGTATATAGGTAGATCAGGCTTTTTCTCGTCTTGGACGGCAACGTATTGGAGATGGTGTTGATGTCAATGGGCGATGGTAACCGTCTCCCGTCAGATGGCTGGTCTTCTAGTTTGTTGGTTTTCCTAATATATGTCTATTAATAGTGCTATCAGGTGTCACAACAGAGAAATAGAGAAAGAAAGAGAATGTATGAATATATTTATCGACGTAATTAGGGATCTACTATGTATTTGTCTAGTCAGTATTTTTTTAATAATAACTTTACTAGTTAACCCTATAATCTAGGGTAGGTATCACAATGGTGTAGTCACATGTCCTGGGTTTTAATCCCGGCCAGTACAGAAATTCTGGTCGTGGATTTATTGGGAGTCGATGTATCATTTATGTCATGAATGCACAGGTAATCTGAATTACTTTTGAAGCAACAGTTTTGAATTAGATACTGACTTAGGTCTTGTAAGGTCACTTTTTAACGGACTTCAAAAAAGGAGGAGGTTCTCAATTCGATTGTATTTCTTATGTTTGTTACCTCAGAACTTTCGACTGGGTGGACCGATTTTGGTGATTTTTTTTGTCATATGGTCCCACTTTTTGAGCGAGATATGACGAGTAGTTTTTGAGTTATTATATCTTATGATTTTGAAGTCGGTTAGTTTTTGTCAAGAATTATCTATTCAGAGTTTGATGACATAGTACAACGTTTTAACTCCACCTAAAACTGAAGGTCCGCGGCTTCGGTCCGCGCCACAAGGAGATCTGGATGCCGCTGACGAGCAAGGTTCATCGCAACGTGTACGACCGAATCCACGTCAAGAAGGAGTACAAGGAGGTAGCAGCCTGCCACAACCCCGTCAATAATATTAAAGGGTGGGTGTGGCTAGTTAAGAAATAGAAATAGAAATAGTCTTTATTGTTTCTGTTGGTACACATATGATGTTATACATGGATGAACTATTCTCAACAGGGACCCATTACGGGTGTACAATATTCTTAATAATATTAATACTAAATTTATCTTATCAATTACATTAACAATATTGCATTATATTATATTATTTTATTTTAACATTGCACTTTATCACACAATATAAAATATCTATACATTCATATTAATAAATTCAGTGTGCGTGTGGATTGAGGGCTCTTTTTTAAAAATTACTCATATTTTTTCCAAAATCAGGAGAAATTTAGGAAAAAATTGTGAAAACATCGTGGTGAAGATAAAAAATTTGTGAAACGTATGTTAAGAAAGTTGTGGTCGATTAACTGGAACACTCAATCCGCTAACTTAAGAAATTACTGTAATCTCGTATCTCAAAATATACTTGATGTATGTTTAACATTTTTATGTGGAAAAATTGTGCAGAATTTGTGAAAGATATTCACAATTTCCCAATTGATTTTAACGGTTTACTTGGATTTTATAAGGGTTTATTTGGAGCTCTCAATCCTCCTATGTGTGGATTGAGTGTTCCTAAATTTCTCCAACTTTGGCTGAATATTTGTTTATAATTTTACTCCTATTTTACGAGTATAATTAAGACTGAATTTGTAAAACAAAAACCCTGACTTAAAACATAATATTTAGACAGTAAATGAAAAAAATACTTTCTTATCAATGTCCCGTCTGAGAGCTCCAAGTTTTAGCGTTTATTTGTTTAACCCAAGCTTTTATACAAAGGGCGAATACATCAGAAATTGTGAAAATGTTGTCACTAAAGTTTAACACGATAAAATTTTTTGTGAACTCTTAATTTTAAGAATAATCCACAATATTATATTTCCAAGCGACGAAATTGTGTAGGGTGGACATAGATTTGTTGGACACATTTTTCACCTACGTAACTACGCGTTTTTAGGGTTCTGAAGAAATAACGAATACTGATCTCTTTATTCATTTTGAAATTTGTGTTTATAATAAATTATCAAGTTACATATATGAAAAAGTCAAAGTCACAACCCATAACTGTCCCACTGCTGGACTCGGATCTCCTCTCACAATGCGGAGAGTAACAGATCATAGTCTATCAAGCTGGCCAAGTGTGAATTGGTAGACTTCACACACTTTGAGAACATTATGGAAAACTCGCAAGTTTCTTCACGATGTTTTCAATTATAATAAAATAAAATACTCGGTGTACATTGAATTATACGTTCTTACTAGAAACGCTCATCGCTTAAGTACATTTTACTTTCTTTTACGTATGCATGGTCACCCTATATATTTTTTGTATGAAAAATATAATAATGTTGATTATTCTTAAAATTAAGCGTTAACAAAAAATTTTATCGTGTTAAACTTTAGTGACAACATTTTCACAATTTCTGATGTATTCGCCCTTTGTATAAAAGCTTGGGTTAAACAAATAAACGCTAAAACTTGGAGCTCTCAGACGGGACGTTGATAACAAAGTATTTTTTTCATTTACTCTCACACAATAACACAATAATTAATTGTGTTTTAAGTCAGGGTTTTTGTTTCACAAATTCAGTCTTAATTATACTCGTAAAATAGGAGTAAAAATATGAACAAATATTCAGCCAAAGTTGGAGAAATTTAGGAACACTCAATCCACACATAGGAGGATTGAGAGCTCCAAATAAACCCTTATAAAATCCAAGTAAACCGTTAAAATCAATTGGGAAATTGTGAATATCTTTCACAAATTCTGCACAATTTTTCCACATAAAAATGTTAAACATACATCAAGTATATTTTGAGATACGAGATTACAGTAATTTCTTAAGTTAGCGGATTGAGTGTTCCAGTTAATCGACCATAATTTTCTTAACTTACGTTTCACAAATTTTTTATCTTCACCTCGATGTTTTCACAATTTTTTCCTAAATTACTCCTTGATTTTGAAAAAATATGAGTAACTTTTAAAAAAGAGCTCTCAATCCACACGCACACATAAATTCAGATCAATAATTTGCTAGTCATATTTTTATGTTATAATTTATTTATCATTATCTAGGAAGAAGTCCGTCACAGAGTAATAACATTTTTTTGTAAGCCAGATTTTCAATTTGTTTCTAAATTGTGATGTCGGTAGACATTTGATTTTATCCGGCAAAGCATTAAAAACTCTGCCACACATCACATAGGTATTTTGTTGATAAAGCCTGGTACTGATCCTTTTCTCCACTACGATACGATTTGAGTTACGCGTGTTACTTGCATATACGTCTTTGGCTTTAGCAAAAAGGCTTTCATTATTTTTTAAAAATAACGCTAACTCTAATATATACATGCAGGGCAATGTCAGCACTTCTAATTCACGAAACAAAGATTTGCAGGATTCCCAAGGTGGTATCCCACTAATGGCCCTGATACATTTCTTTTGGGCATTAAAAGCTTTATTTCTATCTGGTGAATTTCCCCAAATAATAAGACCGTATCGAAGTACAGACGCAACATATCCGTGGTAAGCAGTCAGCAATGTAGACCTTGATGATGTTTGTTTAAGTTTATGAAATAGTTTTGGTTAGGTTAACAATTAAATTATTATTGTTGAGCCATTAGGATATACAATACAATACAATACAATATTCTTTATTGTGCACACAAAAAGTACATAAAATATTACAATTTTAGTAAGCAAATAAGCAAATTTAGCATAAGCAATTTTAGTATATCTAAGGGGAAAGTCTTTTGGCCGTATTGGGGATAAGATCTAA
Source organism: Thymelicus lineola (assembly GCA_963932265.1). Classification (NCBI taxonomy): domain Eukaryota; kingdom Metazoa; phylum Arthropoda; class Insecta; order Lepidoptera; family Hesperiidae; genus Thymelicus; species Thymelicus lineola. Next base: position 14,036,838 of record OZ010695.1, read on the forward strand.
CGAGAGAACCATATTTTGGCCGTAAAATAATACTGAACCAACAATCCCATCTCGGAAAACCTGCTACTGCGACCTGTGTATTGTGATGTACTGTTGATTCAACACATGAATGGTCCATTACTGAACATAGATCTGTCTTCTCTTAAGCTGACCATACACGATCAAGTGTACTTGTCAAGTTTGCAGTTTGACTTGATGCGGCATCCAGTGTGCATGAGATAGCTATATGGTCAGATAGCCATACCGTGGCCATACACCGTCAAGTTTATTGGATGCCGCGTCAAGTCCGCTGCAAACTTGACAAGTATACTTGACCGTGTATGGCCAGCATTATGAGTACTTTTCGATGTACCTACTGTAAGGTACTGTGTTATTTAACCAAGTACCAGAAACCGTCTTTCTGCATGTTAGTTACATAAAAATCATTTATTGTAATGTTTAACAGCTTGGCTCTCCTCTAACATAGCCAATTACGGATTAGCCGAGTTCACATAACTACCTCCCTACCGATAATTTCTAAGGTCTGGTTATGTTTCCTCGATATTTTTTCTCGAAGAAGAAAAACACGTATCAAATACTGCAAATAAAAATGCAATGTATTATAAATTTTTTTGCAATGACAGAAATCGTTCAGGTTCAAAATTTCCAATTCCTAAAGTTAAAGGTTACGAAACTATAAAAATAATGCTCAAAATGGCAAATTTTGCTCTAGACTCACTACAATCAAATTATTCCCCAGGGTGTTCGAATCAGAAACAAAAAAGAAGTACAAGGTCCCGTTCGCGATCTCCTCCCTGGCCTCCTGGGGGCACGGGGAGGTGTTCGAGCTGGCCCCCTTCCCCCCGAACCCCTACCAGACCACCATAGCTCCGTTCATGTACTGCAGCGACTACTGCCACATCGCTCAGGGCACGCCCCCCAGTACGGTCGTGGACCAGCTGAAACATCACTTGAGGCCGCATCCACATTGCAAGCAGGGGAAAATTGTGTCACGGGATTTTTAGAACTTGTGTCGTTTTGCTTTTGTTATTATTATATTTTGTTTTGAACGACTGTGTTTTAATGGTAAAACTTTCAAAGTCAAAGTCAAAATATTTTATTCATATAGGTATCACTGATACACTTATGCACGTCATTTTTTGGTTTTTCGGAAGGTGCTTTGTCGTGGAGGAGAAGAGCCTAGTAGAGTAGAGCTTTTATAGCTATATAAAGTTTTCTTTTTGCACGCTTTGGTGAATATGGTGGTTTTAAAATGAAAGAAATGGTTGTTTGAAATAATTTATTACATATTTATACTGCAGTTATATTTATTTTTTATTATTGCAATCTTGATCAGTTGTTTTCTGAAAATTAGTTGAAATTATTATATTAATAGGGGAAGCAAAAATTAATAAAATAAACATTACACACACTACCGTCTACCATACATTTGCTACATACACGTACAAATACGTTACATAATACATTACATTCAAATTTTTTGTTTGGATGTTTGTTGCTCTCTCATTCAAAAACTACTGAACAGATTTCCATGAAATTTAGCACACGGATAGACCATAATCTGGAATAAGACAGAGTACTCATAGGCTATTTATCCCCGAAAACAGGGGCAAAACCGCGGACAGATCGCTGGTATTCGATTAACTCTTGATCAATGCTAGAATACTAACGCCTCGATATGCGGAAACAGTGGAAAGTTGTATACTTTAATCCCTTGACCTATTATATTATCTATTATTATATTTACTATTATATTTATCGCGTTTCTTATGAAAAAAATTTGAGAGATACAAAAGTGCATTACCTTTGGTTTTCTTACGAAGCATTTTGAGCATGTCGGTGAATGACATTCACAGATGCAGTCCTTTTTATGTTGCTAGAAACAATACTTCAGTGAAAACCTTCAGTGAAAAGTGAATTTATAATAGTAACCTGCCTACTTATAGTATAAATGCCATCTTTATTTATTTGAGCATTTATTACCTTCTTTAGTTTTTTGGTATGTTGATGTCTAGTCACGGTTTGGTTTTCCTGAAATATATATACGTATTTTAATGTTTAGCATGTTATGATTATGTAATTATAAAAAAGTACTTTTATCATTTTAATTCAAATAAAAGAATTAATTTATAAAGCTTGTAAATGTTATAAAATAGGATCTATTTATAGAAAAAGGTTTGATAAGGTTATACTCGTAATATATGTGCCATGTACATACAACGCACGGTGTACAAAATACCGACCCGAGTGCATGAACAGGATCCATATTGATTTTCTTCATTGTTCTCCATGTCACGTTACTTCTTCCTTCCGTATCTACTTTCAATTTCTGTTTTCAATTCCGGATTGTTCTGAAAAATAATCGTTTGGTTTTTAATAATTAAAATGCTTATTTAGGAATTACACTAGGTACCTGCTTATTGTACTGAAAGGTAACTAGGGTATAAATAATTGAATAATAGATAGGGGAAGGCCGGGCAAAATGGACACCTTAAGCTTTGGCGGGCTATAGGAAGGGAGTCGATACAGACATATACAAAATAATGACTGAGTTTGAAACAGTATTTATTAAACTTCTTAATATATTTAACTAAAATATTGTAACATCAGTACTTAACTTAAAATTTTTAATAACGTTAAACTTGGTATCACTATCCGCTTTGCCCAATGCACCGGGTAAAGTGGATAAGCTCATAGGGTAAAGTGAACACATGGTTAATTAAGGAATGATTACCTAATAATATAAAAGAAAATATATGCCATTAAAGGAAACAATAATAAAGAATAGAACTAATCAGTCATCTAGCATTTGTCACAAAGAAATACGGCATTTCCCTGGTAAGCCGTGCATTTCTCGTCGAAGTCATCCATTGCTTGCAGAAATTGCATTGGATCCAATCGTCAACCGCCTGTTTGTTAATTTCTATATGTAAAATTTTCTTCAAAAAAATAGCACATAAACTTTTCATCATTTTCTTTGTCTTTAGATCCTTTAGCTTTAATATTTTTGGTCGTTTTATGAATTTCAGTTGTTTTGGTTCTTTTGGTCGCTTTAGTAATGTCAGCATTTTTCTTTCGCGTGGTTTTTGTTTTGGTATCTAAATCAGGGATGTTGCAGATGCGGAAGTGGATGCGGATACGGATGTATAATATCTTATAGGTCGGATCTCTGAGGCCCGAGTCGTTGTGATTAATCCTTTGACAGTGTGTCCGACATTCTTTGGTTTTATGTCACTATGTCAGATACACTGTCAAATAATTAATCACAACGTCTCGGGCCTCGGCCATCCGACTTATAAGATCTTAAACATCCGCCTCCGCATCCACATTTGCATCCGCAACATCCCTGATCTAAATCTTTCTCAATGTTTCTCAATAATTTGGCACTTGTTTTAAAACCTTACTTAAATGAGGACTTAAATGAGATCTAGGCGTACTGGTGGAAGATTTTTGAATGGCGTTATATCTGAATGGGTCTTCTTTGTCAGATTTAGATATATTTGTGGGTAAAGTGGAATCAAGAAAAGTGATTATTTCTAAACCTGCGGGCAAAATGAACACTGTTGGGCAAAGTGGATACAGTGTCCACTTTGCCCATGTTCATTTTGCCCAACGGATACTTGTTTAATTTAACCTAACCTAAAATGAAATCCAGAAACAGAATCCCAATAAAACTAGCAGTATGTCTGCAAGGAAACATGCACTTTGAAGAGAGAATCAAGCCAATACAGTAATACTTTATAAACATAAGTAATCACAAAAGCACGTACCTTGAAAAGTCGTAAGCAATGTTCATTTTTTAATTTTTGTTATTTTTTTCGCAAACGAGGCGTGACTATGCGTTAGCTGTATTTGTATACGGCTGAGGGGTGCGGGGAGCACCTCGTGATAAGACGGTAGCCCGTTCGGGCCCGCCATTTTAAAATAAAAGGGGGTATCCGCTTTGCCTAGGCTGTTCACTATGCCCGGCCTTCCCCTATAATATTTTTTCATTTCCTCTTTTTTTATATCTTATAAGTTAGTGCTTGAATCCATAATATACTTGATTGACATTGCATGCTGCATCCAGTTAGCAAATAACAATCCTGTTTTTATTATTTTTTGTAAATATTTTTCGTAATAAAAAATACGAATATCCTACATTTTACAAATATTTTACGCATACATTGCATATAATACTTACTCCTATACACATCTGGTTTGGACATTTAGTATTTTTTCCTTCGTCAACACATTTACCTCCCTGAAAACAATGTAAATGCTGTTGATCAATTCTGCCGTACTTAAAGATATTCTAGATGTGGGTTAGTTATGAATCGTGATGATAATAAGGTACTTACTACTTAGTACGTAGCTGAAGTTGCCGTTTATGATTAAGCTATGAGTTACCGGAGCGCTCATACCACGGCTGCTTGTGTCGATCATAAGTGACCGATAAAGTTAAGCAACAGCGGGCGCGGCCTGTTGTTATCGTAAGATAACAGTCGTTAAGCCATGTCGGAGGCCCTCGGGCGGCATGCAAACTTCCGACACTTGGGTAGGCTACTAATTAAGGAGAAACCCGTGCACCAACCAAACCAAACGTGCACAGTATTGGGCCATTAATGGTTACCGGTGGGCACCGCTGATCAAACGGCACGGCCTGCCGCGGCCGACGCGGTGGCATGCACGGCGGGTTGTGGAAACAACGCGTCGGCGTGTTGCACGGCGCGCTCGGCCGAGACGGCCAGAAACACGGCATCAGGTAGGGGAAACATGACGACGGCGGCATACACTGCGGCGTGTGGTGGCACGACCGCGCTGCTACCGGCTGTTGGACGGGTAATGGATGGTGAATAATGTTTATTTATATTGTAATCTTGTTTTTTGGTGACATTGCTTGTTATTTATTCTTTAGTTAGGTAGGTACATAATATATCATGGGAATAAGTTCACCTAAGGTAAATACTGAAAAATACTTAGAAAAAAATACTTACAACTAAAGTAACGTAAATTACCTTTTGCAAAACACAACTAGATCGGGGTGTTAGTTCAATCTGAAATCAATCCCAGATGTTAGAAAACGAAAATAAGATATTTAAAAGATTTAATAATAACTCAATATTTAGGTACCTACTTACCGGCGATGGTTCATATTTAGGTTTCCTGTTCACTGATATCTGTAAATAACAAAAATATGATGAGGATAGAAATAAGGCTACCTTAGGAGAGAATAAGGCATAGATACGGGTGATACGATACGGCATACATAGGCATAGACAATAATTACTATTGAGATTAGAATTATAGGACAAGATGACAAGTAGGTACGATAAATAATTATGATTAGAACAGAATTAACTATCGGCGAAGAACAAGAACAGGATAACATAATCTTACTTATCATATAGGTAATTGGTAGGTACGCTAGAAATTTCTAACGTTACATTTTGATTACCTATGTTAAAGGCAATACTAAAAAGCCTAGTTCCCTACTGTGTAATATTATTGTTATTATATCTAGGTACTCACTTTTAATCCAAATGAATTAGCGCAGTCAAGCAAGCACTTTGAAGGTGGGCACGTTAACATCTGGTTAAAAATACATTAAAAAAAATTTAAAATGTAGTAATAAATTAGGTAAATAAGTAAATACCTAGATACCTGTACGAATAGGTAAGGTAAGCCTATAAGATGAATTAGTATATAGTTAACTTGCAATTAAATTTGTGATTCACGTGGCTTAAAATTGTCGCCAGATAGTCCAGACGAGAGAACTCTTCCAACAGCTTACCGTCTTGGTAGTAACAGTTTTAACACGGAGACACGGTGTATACTATAGTATACATATAAATTTTTTGTTCTCCGTGTTAAAACTATTACTTCCAAGACGGTAAGCTGTTGGAAGAGTAACGAGTTAAAGAGTATACGAGTAGTATAACTATACTTACTATATTATACCTAACTCGTTCTAAAGTTGTAAAGTTCTAAAGTGTATGACATGGCTTCTTCGCCCAGGATTTTTTTCGAATGGACAATATGGACATTGCCTTTGCTGTTTCCTAGTATAAAGCTACACGCGAACGGATTTCGCGCCGATTTGGTCTAGCAAGATAAGCCAACTCCTAAACGGTGCACAGCGAACTAACTTGATAATAATTTTCGTTTTTCTAATTCTTTTTGAAGGCCACATTATTATTACTTAATACCTGGATATAAGTTATTTATTTTCCTTACCTTGCAACTACATTTCCCTTTTGGACATGTAGAACACTGAAAAAAAAACCTTTTTTCGGTATTGATTTTTAATAATTAATTCAATAATTAATTTTTCCTTGTTCTTTTGTATATTTAGGAATACTTAGTTAATTTGTAACAAATAATTCTTATAGTTAGTTTGTAATTGTAACTTACTAAGGATGGGCAAGGTGGATCATCCTGAAATAAAAAAAATATGATTAATACGCGGTAACAAAACAGTCGGAAAAATAATTAATGAATACTTAACGAATAAGTAATAAATAATTAGATGATGACATACACAAGGTGATCCGCAGGTTCCCAAGCACACTGGACACAATGGGTCGAAGCAGCATCCGCGGCAGCCTCCACACTGTAAAATGTGTTATAATATAACATAATAATAACTTTTAAGATATACAATACAATACAATACAATACAAATACTCTTTATTTGTACACCAGAAACAAATACATAGCAATAAAACAAGGTACGGTATACAAAGGCGACCTTATCGCTAAAGCAGCGATCTCTTCCAGGCAACCCAACATACATACACATACACAATTAAACAATAAACAACACATACACACACACACACATAACAATTTAAGGCATACATATTATGTATGTCTTAAAAGTTTCTTTAGGCTTTTCTTCTGCTCCACGACAAAGCACCTTTCCGAAAAGAAAAAATTTTTTTTTTTTTTTTTTCCTTTTGTAGGACACATGTTTGTCCCCGCTTATATTACAATCTATCCTACAAGACTAATAAGTAATTTTCATTTAACTTAAACTAATAAACTACATTTATATAAGAATATGTCCAGTAACACTTTTCTTATTGTCTCTATTTAAGGGGAAGTCACTTTATTCATGTGTCTTTACCGATAGCACTAACACTACATTACACTGTCTTGTTCACTATAACACTTACACTACACTAACTCAAATGGTTTTGTTCTTTTAAGTCTTCTCACTAGATCGGTGTGGTCGAGAAGCTGGATAGCCTCAACATTCACATGATGATGAAGTCTATGATGATGAGCTTCTGCATATTTTTTAATAACGTTAACAACGCACTCCATGTTAAGGTCCCGGTGGAGGTCATCATTCCTTATGTACCAGGGAGCATTTACTGCTTCCCTTAATACTTTGTTTTGGAATCTTTGGATTATCTGTAAATTGCTTTTTTTAGTGCAGCCCCACAGCTGTGCACCATAGGTCCATATTGGCATTAGGACCTGTTTATACAAAATAAGCTTATTACGTATTGATAGCTTTGAATGTTTTCCAAGCAGCCAATACATATTCCTATATCGTATTTCTAATTCTTCTTTTTTTTTCTTAACATGTGCTTTCCAGCGTAACTTTGTGTCGAGCGTCATGCCAAGGTACTTTGCTGTATTTTCATACGGTATTTGCTTTTCTTCTATGTAAACGGGAAAATATTGTTTAGAAAAAAAATGACGTGCATAAGTGTATCAGTGATACCTATATGAATAAATTATTTTGACTTTGGCTTTGAAAATCTGTGTTCTATCCGCGGCTAGCGTTCAGGGATAGTCCCTACCTATATCTTATTCCGGATTATGCTCTACCTGAGTGCTTAGTTTCATGAAAATTTGTTCAGTAGTTTCTGCGTGAAATACTTAGTAACAATACATTTACTTGATACATACCTTCAATGATGACGGTAAATCTGTGTTGCTCTGAAAAACAAAAAACGCATTAATGAAAAAGAACAACATTTTAAACAACAGTCTACTTTTATTGTAGTAGTGATAGCCTGGTGGTTAGAACGTCGGTCTCCCGAACCTGGCACGCACCTCTAATTTTTAAATATTATGTGCGTATTAAAAGTTAATTATCACTTGCTTCGGTGAAGAAAAACATCGTGAGGAAACCTGCACACCTGAGAGTTCTCCATAACGTTCTCAAAGGTGTGTGAAGTCTACCAATCCGCACTTGGCCAGCGTGGTAGACTATGGCCTGTACCCCTCACATTGTGAGAGGAGACCCCGAGCCCAGCAGTGGGACAATTATGGGTTGTTGCTTTGCGTTTTTGCTTTTTTCTGCTTTTATTTGTGAAAATTGTACGAGTACAAAACCCAACCTTGTGTCTACAGCAACGTTTCGAACAACATATCTGAATGATAGCGGTCTGATGAAACACAGGACGATCGTCTTCCTTCCGACTCTTTCTCGATGGTTTCATTCCAACGATGGCTATGTTCGATAACCCAAACATGTTATGTTCTCTGTCTAGTCGCAGGATCGTTGACAGGCATTTCTCTCCAAAACTGAGCCGTCGGTTGACGACATCGTCGGATTCTCTGCTACACACGGAACTGGTGTTCGATGGAGTTGGTGACAGCGAGGGTGAACTGCAACAATGAGGAAGACGTTACAAGTAACTTTGCTTTTACATGATTCGATAAAAATAATAAAATCTTATGTCGTGAACAGCATACTACTTAATAAGTGACTTTACTTTCACACCCTCGCTTATTTGGCTAAAAACTATGTTTGATTAAATTATAAATTTATTTCGATTGAAATTCCTACCTTGTCAGATCCAGTTGCTGTAATTCAATGGTTTCCGTGATTTGCCTTTGAGGCTAGCACCTGTTAGGGCGTTTGTGTGTCTGGAACGACATCATTGTTCTAAAACTTTTCATCATCATTGTCAACACCGATCGTAACGCAACTTACCTGGAGTCTGGAGATCCTTCTTTATCTTCAGTGAGCCACTTCATTTTAGTCAATTTTAAAATATTTGGGTTTTTGTACTCGGAGCAATCGGCATCTTCAATTTCCTGCTGTGTATAATCATTACTGCAACTTTGTGTTGGCTGTTAAACAAAATTATATGTTAAGTAAATATTAACGTACTAAAACTAAAGAATAAACTAGTTTCCGATCGCAGCTTCGCCTGTGGAAGAGTGTTTTCTTTCATAAAACAAAATCACAAACATATAAACGTCCAAATGATCCCAGGAGAACATACAGCTGGCATCTATCCCATTTCCTAGTCGGGAACATGGTCGGTCGGTGTGCAGACAATGCTTAGACCGTGATCATGTTATTCATGTTAAAATACTAATATTCACAGCTTCACTTTCACATTACCTAATTATAATATTAGTAGGATTTTCGACAAACTACTTACAAAAGGAATTAGTGGATCCGTTTCTTGTTCCTTGAATAAAACCTCTTTCTCTCTTTTTTTATGTGTCTCCACAAGCTCGTGGAGGGCTTTTGACCTTTCCACTTGAATGAGTTGATCTCGATCAATCTGTTAAATTATGAACGGTATTATAATAAGAGTTCACACTACTTGGCGTCTTAAAATACGTTTCGAAGAATTAATTCTGAAGATTAACCGGAAAATTTCTCTTCCAAAAATAATTGGAATTTAGTTAGCAGCTACGGTTCATCACATCGAGTAGATATGATGAAAAAAGAGTGGTAGAGAATAAAAAGTTTCAGTTTTATCTTATTCAATGGCTTTCCGGTATTACATTTGAACAATATTAATTTTTTCACACCCGTTAATACTTTAGGAGCTAAAAATAAAATTGTTTTTGTTGCTAATATTTTTGTCAAAGTTGCTTGGTCTACAGTTTCTGCTCTGATCGTGGTTAAAATCTTCGGGTATGTTAATCAAAAATCACAGTTGGAATACTTACATCATCATCCGAATCAACATAATGTACAGAGTGATCAGATCGCTTCCCGTCCCTCGTGCTGTCTCCGCTCCTCACGTTGTTGATGAGACACACATACGTGAAGAAGGTGTTTTGATCAGACACGCTACCAGTCAGCTTCATTGATGGTTCAGGGTGATCGAAATATTTCACTTGGTCCATGTTACTTTGACTGTCCATTTTAAATTGATTCTCGTTTAAAAGGTTTTTTAGAAAGACTGCATTTGCTGCTTTTAACACCCTGTTGATGAGAACATGTTCAAATTGTTTCGATGATAGAAATGAATAAAAACTGTAATTTTGAGCGGATTTTGTCACGCCATGGTAAAATATCAGTTTGATTAATGACGTTTGTTTTAATCACATTTTGATTACCAGAGTTTTTGATGGTTTGATATTCTTTTCTGCTGTTTAAGGTTTTGTGACTGGCTTTAAATTTGTAAATGCTATGAAAATAGAAAAAATATAGCACCTCCTTACTCCATGATACTATAGTACCTACTTTTTATTTAATGTTTTTTTAATAAAAAGATTTATAATAATTCTAAAGGCTAAAATGGAGTAATTTTTGTCACTACTGCTAAAAGAAATTATCTTTCACTTCAGTTAGCAGATGAAATCAACCTTAATGCATAATATCATATTACCGATACTCACACGCTAGTAGCTGTAAACCTAAGCATTATTCCTGATTAACAATGGGCAGACGATTAAATCGGATTAGGAAGTAATTTTTGTTAATTAGCATGTCACGAACAATGGCCGGCGGGATGAACGGATGAAGAGTCAGTCACCGGCCTGTGAACCTGCCGGATTGTTATCGGAATTATAATAGATTAACACGTAACCACTTGTTTCGTCGATGGAATAACAAGACCTGACTAAAATATTACGAGTATAATTATCGAAATTGTATCTTCTAGCTGTTAGCTCTTTCGCAGTAGGTGCATAAAAAAGTCATGTTTGTTGCTACATCGTCATCACCTTCCATCTCTCACCTTATGTACCTGAGTATCAATCATGATTGAGGTACCGATTTACATAATGTTGTCATATAAATTGGCAACTGCGGTGGGGAATGGCGAACTACGAATAAATGGGAAAATTTCAAGAGTGATTTGGTATCGAAGGGCACCCTAAGTAGTCGATTTTTGTGCCTCTTCCGTTACATTATCAAAAATCGAAAGCCTTTGCTTTCCAGGGGAAATAGAAGAAGGAGGAAGTAAAGAATGGAAAAGAGGAAACAATGGAAAAAATAATATAATATGTGCAATGCACCCAAGAGAGGAATGATCCTTTGCGTTAATGAGAAATTAAACGGCACGCAAGTAGTTAAATGGTTTGGACGGTGTCCGAGTGGTGTGAATGACATCAGGTCGTGCAAAAACCGAGGATAACAAAGGAATGTCCAAATAAAAAAACTGATTTTGACGAAGATTACGCGGCCACGGTCCGTTCGTCCCGCGTTCAATCCAACTGCGCAATTTTTTACGTCTATCGGCACTACATGGGATCTTTGTAAAGATATTTTAATTAATATGAGGTGACGATTTCTGGTTCAGTTGCAATTCATGTCGTGATAGCATCAAAAATTCTTATTAGTATTTAAATGTTCCTATATATGGTTGCAGATTCTCCAGTATACAAAAATATATGACCTGTAGTGATTAAGATTTGCCCTGCAGTGCTCCAATATGGTCTGTTGAAGTAATCATAGGAAGATGAGACGTGATAAAGAATGAAATTTAATAGAAAAGAAATGTGGAACTCGGATTGTTGCTACTTTTAACCCCCAACGAAAAAAGAGGGATGTTATAAGTTTAACATGTCCGTGTATCTGTATGTCTGTCTGTGGCATCGTAGCTTCCAAACGGATGAACCGATTTAGTTAGTTTTTTTGTTTAAAAGGTGACTTAATCGAGAGTGTTCTTAACTTAGTTTCATGTAAATAAAACTGCCAAGGATTTTCTAAATTTTAATTTAAGTTTATTACAGTAGAATTTTTAAACTAGTCCTTCAGATCTGTTCATTATTTTTTAATATTCTATGCTTCAGGCAAGTCTTGAGTCTCATCTCCTTCATTTACTGAATTAAGTAATTTAATTAATGGTAAATCTTAAATCATTATCAGTTCCCACGATTTATTTATGAACGTGAGAATAGAATCATAAAATATATTACCCAAACATTAAAGAACAAGAGATTTATATTAAAACGCTAAAAAATCTAAACAACTTTCGTTGAACAATGTAGTAATAAACGAAATGATCGCAATACCTGCATCTGAAGCGAATTTGTAGCGGTTATAGAAATTATATCAGAGATTGTAAACATTTTGTATTAATTGTAATTAGTGTCAAACCACCTTTTTTCTATACTGCTGGTAGGCAAAGGCGCATGTATGCACCAGTCAAAAAGATTTCTCTCCACCTGAAACTGGGCAGCATCTCTTATTGCAATCCACGATTGCCAGTTGCCACTAATTTGGGGGTATGTGTTATGGTAGTGGCATTTTTCTTTACGTTAGCGCTGAAACCTGAGGTCAAGAACACCTAATGAGTAACTGGTAATTTAAAAATTATTATAAGCGCTCAATTATTATTATTATAAGGATTATCTGTAGAAGTGGTGTTACCATAATTTTTCTTTTAATTATTCGAACATCAAATTAACAAAAATATATCTTTATGTCATATTTTTCAAATTACATTGCGTACCACATTGCTAATTAAGAGGAGATAAAAACCTAACGTATAATAAACATAATGTCTTAGCTATTACGTGCACTGCATCTACAGCCTATTATTTTCCTTTGAAATGGTATTTACGATGCAATAAAACAGGTTGCGGTCCTCTGGTCCACTCCGAGGGAGCGCAGGCTCTGACCATATCATTACAGCGGCTGTGATGCCAGCGCCGGCAGCCTATCTCACTATTATGACAAATACTTTTACCATCAACCATTCTCCATAGTAGTTTGTATACGTGAAGTTTTTTTTACAAGTGCAATAACTCAAAGTATTAATAATGTCTGTGGTACTAGTGCTCTTATCCATAATTTGTTTTGATTGGACTGTAACTGCACAATTTGGAAGTAAGCCTTTGATTTTTTTTTGTTTAAAAAATGTTTTGTATTCTATTATTTTTTAAATTTCCGAAAATTGCTCTGGGTTATCTTATAGTGTTAAGTGATTAAATAAATATGATTAAATTAATATTTAATATTTAAAAATTCAAACAACACTGATCGCCACATAATTATCTCTGTGCACTCTTCATTTTATCAATTCAATAATAAGTATGTATATTAAAACAATGGAATAGGCAAAAAATACTTAATATTAAATGTGGTGCAAACAATTATTATTTCTCTTAAATATTTTATTTCACTTGATGAGTTATTAAATATATTTATTACCTGACGTGTTTCTGATTAAATATACAGTCATTTAACCTAGTAAATAAGCAATTCAGAGGGTTTTTGTGGCAGCAATAATATGAAAAAATGTGTGTTAAATTTAATTGAAACTAAACATTGGATTCTTGTACAGCTTCGTAATTCGTATTCGTCTGTTAAATAAATTAAATGTTACTAGACAGCTATCACGACTATAAAATTTTGAATTATTCGCAAATTCTATAGTTCGATTCCCACTATCCATAATCAAACTGTAACCTGACTTTCGCTGTCAACTTTATTTACCTGATCGATGCGCTTTTTTGGTAATAAAGTGCTTTATATTGCCATTCGACTTGTTCCTAACACCGTGTCCTACGTGGGCGACTCAACGCGAACGCGATCGCGAAGCGATCCGGTGCGAATTCAGTGCGATGCGGTGCGATGCGGCGGCTCTGTCCTACGTGCGCGCGAATCGTCCCTTCACCGCCACTGACACCCGCCGCGCCGCTGAAGTTCGCGCGAAAATATCAAACCAACTGATCGCGTTCGCGTCAAATCGCGCCGCACCGCAGCGCACTCTACGTGCGTTTTGTAACGTAGGACACTTCAACACATTTCAACTGTTTGTTGTTTTCGCATCGCGCCGCGTCGCTTCGCGTTCGCGTTGAGTCGCCCACGTAGGACACCGCGTAACGGTCTTGCATGTTTCGAACTATGAGATTTCCTTTGAGCTACGTTACACAGACCAAAGGAATAAAATAAGAATGAAGTTTTGATTACTTGTCAAATCTATATCCTTATCTCATTCTTTTGTTCTGCGTTTATTAACTCATCTATAAAGTAAAAAATATACCTAGCTCTTTCCAAAACACACTACATGTCATTGAGGACCACGGCTTTGTCCTAATTAAGTATTAAATCATACTGCACAATAACCATACCTCAATTACGGATGACCGTTTTGATCCCGTACTTTATATATAGCCTCGATTTGATGCTACGATGATATTATTATCTAACACAAGGTCATTGGATGGCATCAGTAAAATAAAATTGTAATGTTTAATTAATTTTAGTTGGATGACGTTGCGAGCATTGTGCTGTATTTATTGTATGAATCATGTAATTATTTTTTGTTTTGTGCGCTAAGTTTTGCCGCTTGTTTGTTACTAAATTAATTAAATAAAATAGTTTGTCATATAGTAAGTTATATGGTGGAGTCGCCAATGCCGTAGTGATTCGATTGGGGGTTTTCGAAATTGCTACCATTTAAAACTCAAGTGTTAAATTAAATGAGATTCATTTGCCAAGAGATCAGTACTAAAATTTTGTTCCAGTGTCGTCCCTTATCATTACGGTAATAGTTATATGTTACTATCGGTAATTTATCTTCAGTATGTGTGTAACTGTAGAATGTGCTTCCTTCTGAAGTTTACCCGGAGTGATATAGGTGAAACACTGACAAAGATATTTACAAAATATGCAGGCGTTGAAATTTAAATAATTTTCCCTTAAATATCACGGGCGGGATTCTATGAATGCCTATCTCACTGACGACGCTAATAAAGCTATAAAAATTTCATTTTTAAATCCTAAGGTTATCAAACCCTGCACAGGCACTGGTTTACGTATGTTGACAAACTTTAACTAAATTTTTTATTTGTCAGGCGTGACCATTAGTGTCGGGATGGACATTCGAAATGGAGAAGAAGATTTAGAATTCAAAGTGAGTCTCATCAACATCTTTCATCATCAGCATATTATTATTCATTATTATACAAATAAAATTAATTTTAAACTTTATTAACATCAGTCATTTTGATAACAAATAAATGTTTTTGATAACAAATATTTGGCTTTAACAGGGTCAGTGTCCTCCCAATACGATGTGCATTCCCATTAGCAGTTGTCCGCTGCTGGAAGATTTATTGGATTTTTCATGCTTCTCATCAGATAGGTGAGATTTAATATTAGTACAAAAAAATACTGTTTTGGAAACAAAAATGGTAGGTAGTTAGTTAGGTATGCGGCATGCAAGAATAAGCACGATTATAGTATATTGACTATTATTAGATTAAGGTGTTACTGTATCCAGTAACATCAACTAAGCTTAAGCTATAGCTTTGTTTTTTAGCAAGTTACACCGCGAGTACTGGAGATTGTCTCGCGATTGACATTACTTTTTAATTGAATATTAGACTAAAGTAGTTGAGCAGTAACTGATGTGATGCCATATGCCCTTATGTGCTATTCAATATTTAACAATATTCTATATGCTTTACATTCCAATAATTAAATTACAACATTTAAAAACACGGTATTACTCAAACTGATTCAAATATATTATTTGATTATATTTGTTGAATTTTATTGATTGATTATTTTAATTATTTAATGAAATTGACATAATATTGTATTGTAAAATTTTTATCTGACTGTGAATTACTGTATGGATAATATAAGGTATATGTGTATGGATCATTGTTATCTATACTAATATTATAAAGAGGAAAGATTTGATTGTTTGCATTGAATAGGCTCCGAAACTACCGAACCGATTTGAAAAATTCTTTCACTGTTGGGAAGCTACACTGTCCCTGGGTGACATAGGCTATAAATATTTTTTGTTTTTTTTTTACTATTTTCCGCGAAGCGAAGCGAGGGCGATTTCCTAGTCTGAAATAAAATAAAATAAAATTGAAATTGAAATCCTGCGTAATTTTCGTGTGACCCCCAGATACTTCCACCGTCTGAACGAGCTAACCTGCGGCAATGTGAACGGCGAGGACTACGTCTGCTGTCCATCTTGCGAGTGTGGCTCGGTGTACCAGCCCGGCAGCCCGCAGTGTGGGGTCAGCATGGTCCAGGGGGTGAACTATACTGGCATCGGAGCTCATCCCTGGGTGGCCAGGGTCGGCTTTACTAGTGGGTAAACTTGGTTTTAAACGCTTTTTAACTTACGCTGTGATGGTGAAATCTTACAAGGTTATATAGATATCCCCAAAAAGGGATAACCTTTTTTTTATATGAAATAAGTTAGTGCTTGACAACAATCCCACTTGATGGTAAGTGGCGATGAAGTCTAAGATGGTGTAAATGCCTGTTCACTCTTCTCTTGAAGACATCTACATTGTAGGTGGACGGGAACACCCACGCAGGCAACCTATTGCAGTCCTTCGCGGCACGCACTATGAAAGATGAGGCGTATCGCATCGTTCACAGCAACCCTAGTCCTAAGTACTAAGGAGTTGAAAATCATTGATCTATGAAAATGAAAAAACTATAACCGTAGAGAACATTCTATCACTCTAGTCTTACACATTTATGTAGAGACCGATGCAGTACCTAGTTACGGTTTAAGATGCCGAGTTGATGAGATCACTGTGATATAACGTCATTTTTATAAAAAAACATGCTATCAAATTAAGTTTGTGTGCAATATACAGATGCGTCATCTAATTGTAGGTAGGTCTAGGTAACGTTATTAGATTTGATTTAAGATCAAACTGAAATTAATTTATTGCACTGAATCGCTCCTTGCATTGTTATGTGTGATTATGAATTAATAATTGATGAGGTATTTTTTGACGTGATAACGTCTATTAAATCGATGCCGGGCGCACGCATGAAAAATTATGACTCATTTGTCGCGTTACACGAGCGAACGAACAATGGAGAAAGCGCCATCTATGAACAAAACTATATACACAATTAAGTCAGAAAGGAACTTGCTGAAAAAATAGTTCAAAAGTTCTAGATAGCGTTGTAGTATAAAGATAAAAGTTTGTAATTATAAGTTTATTTCCAGAGATAATATTATATTCGAGCACTACTTCATCAATGTTTTGTCATGACGTTGTCACGTTAAACAACCGTCCGTAAACCGACTTTACAAACAACCATTTTTTACATTGATCGAAATCAAACGACAGTATGTATTTATTTCCAGACAAGGACACGGGCAACGTAAAGTTCGCCTGCAGCGGCTCCATCATCGGTAAGCGCGTGGTGCTGACGGCGGCGCACTGCGCGCTCGCCAAGTCTGACGGATACAAGTTGTAAGTAGAACATAGTGCAAACCATATCGTGTGGTATGTCAAATGAAAGGACTTGTTGTAAGAATCTCAAATATATTTTTGTTATTGTTCCACTATGGATAGTTTTAAAATTATTCAAGAAAGAACGAAAATTGAAGCTAAGAATTAACCATCCCCCTTATCTCCGAAACTACTGACGCTAGAATTTTGAAAAAAAAATACAGAGAATTATTCTTTACTTAAATATTACAGGAAAACCTATAAGGACTCTATGGTATTAAAAGAAACGGCAAAAATTAATAAAATAGAAAAATAACGGTAAATACATAACGTACGGAACCCTTTCCAAGCGAGTTTAACTCGCACTTGTAAATTTTATTTTGACTAGTATTTGCTGTATTTAAATCGGTTCACAAAATAATAAAAATTATATGTTAATTTATGGAATCTGAATATTTTTTTTAGAAAAGAGATAACTATTTATTTTATCAGCAATTTGTCCGGTATACAAACTACAGCCATCAGGTTATTACATAATGTATTGCGTAAAACAACCTGCAAGCTGTTTAATGAGCTTCTGAAGCGGTTCTCTAGGAGAGGCGTAAAGACCTTCGCCCGACGAATTCTTTATCATTGCTCATGTCCATGCCACTCACTATGCAACCTGTCTACGTCCTTTTTCATCAGATCAACGATAGTGGTAGGAGAATGGGACATCGGCAGCAGTCCGGACTGCACCGAGCTGTTCTGCGCGCCAGCGACGCAGGCCATCAAGGTAGAGAGTGTCATCGTGCATCCTGGGTACGAGCAGAAGATATTCCGCCACGACATCGCCCTTATCGTGCTTAAAGACGAGATCAAATACTCGGGTCAGTAGAAGATACTCTTACGATCTTGTATGACACTTGACCTGTTCGATTGTCCACTCCTGTCAGTAGTTAGAGGAACCTAAATATTTATTTATTTATTTATTTATTTACACTTTATTATACCCTTATAACTAAGTGGTACAAAAGGTACAAAGGTGGTATATTTGTCCTCTGCTTTTAGTTGTTGGATGGATGATCTATTCTATGTTATATGACGCACGCCCTGATCGTCTATTTTTCCACTGTCCATGCTTCGACAGACATTATTTATATTGACTCGTCATCAAGCCAGGTAAAACATATTGTCATCGGTTCTGTAGCCTGATGAGAATTTCCTAGTTCCTCACTATATAATATAACTCGTTCACATATATGCAGAGTTATGTAGTAATTTTTAAATAGTTCTCATGTTTCCGGCTTTAGCTGACTGACATTAAAATTGCTTCCGATCACGATACCTAATAACAAATCTGTAATTGGTATTACGACCTTGTGATGTAGTTTTGTGTATCAACATTGGCGATCACAACATAATTATGGTGTCATCTGATTGCAGTGACAGCCGCGCCGGTGTGCCTCAACGACAAGCCGGAAATCGTTATCAACGAGCGTGCCTCTCTCGTCGGCTGGGGCAAGCTGTCCGGCCAGAACAATCGGGTAATGTTTGTGGATGATTTTTAAGCATTGATAGCTCGTGGTCGTACTAATTTAATTTAAGGTTTAATAATTTTTTTATGGAACAAGCCGGCAAACGATCTGACGATCCACTTCATGGTAAGTGGCTATCGTCGCCCGTGGACATCAGCAACACCAAAGGCATGACTGATGCGTTGCCGGCCAAGAAAGAGAGAAGAAAAGGAAAGAAAGAACTGGCTGTCAAGCCCCCAGCTGGAACACGACGAGTCGTTTGGCGGCTGACGCATGCTCAAGGGTGGTAGTTATCCAGGCGAACCCCATGGAGAAATAATAACAGTAATAATGGTATTAATTAACAATTAAAATCAATATTACCAATATAATCCCTGGAGGGGCCCTACCACCACCGGACCGGATTTAGTCGCCTCTTACGACACCCATCCGGCGTGGGATTGGGGTTAGTATTCTAAGCCGCCCCAATTCTACTAAATCCTACTTGGCAGAACCATGGAAAAAGTTAATTACCTGTGGTTTGCAGTGTATGATTTGATCATGTTTTGGGAAAGTTGAGATGTACTATGCGCTCATGCTCTAATTTAATAACTGAAGCAGTAGTGCTTCACCAGACGATCTTCAAAACATTGGCAACCAACGCCTCACAAAACCTCCGAGACCCGTGGATAACGTAATTTGCAGGTAGGTCACCAGCAACAGCTAGAGGTGCCACTGCTTTCGCTGGAGAGCTGCGAGCGTATCTTCGGGGAGTCGGTGCCGGTGCACGAGGGGCAGCTGTGCGCGGGGGGCGAGCAGGGGCGGGACGCCTGCTCCGGGTTCGGGGGGGCGCCGCTGCTGCTTAGCAGGGAGGGGCGATATGTGCAGGTCTGACTCTGACTTATGTATAATTATCATCCACTGTTTTTCCTCAAAAGGCCTTCAGCTTCATGCGGACAGAGAAGCAAGCTAGAAGACAGCCAAATTACTGCGTAGGGACAAGGCCAACGCTCAAAACCTGGCAATCAAATTAGTCCAATCCAATGCACAGCGAAGCTGATATCATGTAGTTTGAAAGAGAGAGAAAAATGGTGCTACTTTTTGCTTTATTGATGACACAATGTTTAAAATGATTCGACCGGTTTATCCTTCTTTTCAAATGAATGAGGTCAGATCAACTTTTGCCACTGCCACTCGGAATTTAACCACTTCTTGATTGCTGCAGTATACTGACTGCCTTTAAGCATGCTTTGGCTGAAGAGCTATTTCTTTCTCTAATGAATATTGTAATATTTGCTTTAGCATCTGGTCAGATAGTATGTTTTGAGTCCCAATATAAGTCAATTACTTAAATATCGTAGTTTTTTGGAAACGTAGAGATTAACGTAAATCCCTAATTTGATAAATGTTCACAGTTAGATACCTTTATGCATCAGCAACACCAATTCGCATTAATACTGGTTCTTTTGATGATTTTACCTTTTTTTCCTCTTAACCTTTTTTCCTTCAGATTGGCATCGTATCCTTTGGGTCTGAGAACTGCGGCAGCGAGGGCGTTCCCAGCGTGTACACCAACATCGCCCACTATCACAACTGGATCGTCGATAACTCACCGTCCTAACCAATAACTAATGAGCGCTGGCTATGGGCAGACCTTATCACTGCATTTCATAAAGCTGCTACACATGTGCATTAAAGCATTTAATATTTGTCGTAAACCATAATAAATACTAGAGATGCGCCGAATAGTGGTTTCACCGAATAACCGAATACCGAATACTATTCGGTTTAACCTTTACCGAACCGGATATTCGGCCGAATTATTCGGTTTACCATTTACCATTACCATTTACCAAAAATATTGTTTTGAGGTTTAAAAATAAATGCTGATTTAAGGTTTAAAATAAATGTTGGCTATACTAATTAACTATAGATTAAGAAATAAATATGTTGACTTGAGGTTTCAAAATACTTAAATGTGATTTGAAGTTTAATTGCTTTATTTTATTAACTTTATTCAAAAATTTCCTCATAGGATTTCTTTGACTTATAATATATCATAGATCTTACATAAGAGGTTTTGTCTTTTAGTTCTATACCGTGTAGTGTAGTCAATAGTCAAGAAAATAGAAATACTCGAACCGAATATATTCGGCACCAAAACCGAATAATTCGGCCGAATACAAATAGTGAAAAAGATGCCGAATACGCCGAATACCGAATATCAAACGAATATTCGGCGCATCTCTAATAAATACGCACCTTTAGAATTGAAGTGGCTTAGCTAAGAATTTTAAGAAAATGACTTTTATACATTGAATGGCATAAAAACATGCCGTACCTTTAGAATTGTAGTGGCCTAATCCAAAATTCGTATTTTTTGGTAAATGCCAAAAATGTAATTGAATAATTGGGCATTTTTTATTATTTATTGGGCATAGAACACGTGTCTTATGTCGTATAAGCATTTTCTTAAAATTCTTAGATAAGTCACTATACCGAACAAAGAACTTTGCTTTCAAAATCTGTCCTTAATTAGCACAGTCAATGGAGACCATTTTATTATTGTAAAATACACCTTAAATTGTTGTCCTAAGCATTTATACATGCAGTATTTTAATATTATAATTTAAGATCATGATAATAATGTTCTAACTTTTCAAGCGTTCTCCTATCTTCTTACTTCAAAGCGTGGTTTTGACAAAACTGTACAAAACTGTTTAACAAAGTATAAATACTAGGCATTCAGTATTATCAGTATTCTGTAAAATAGTTAAGTATGCAGATATAAATTACTATTACGCATAATAAAGTTAATTATGTACATAGTACTGTTGTTTCATTCATACCATAACAACAACTCAACAAACAAACAACATTAACAACAACAGTGAAGCTAGATTTGTCTTGGTCTCCCAAACGCAGGGGTCCGGGAAGTTAATTATCAAGTGCTTCGGTGAAGGAAAACATCGTGAGGAAACCTGCACACTGGAGAGTTCTCCGTAATGTTCTCAAAGGTGTGTGAAGTCTACCAATCCGCACTTGGCGTGGTATTATAGATGGCCTTCCACATTGGGAGAGGAGACCCATTTTTTCGAGGGGGTAATCTTCCATAGATACCCGAACCTAAAGGTTGCGGGTTATGTGGGATTTCTACCCACTAAAACCCCCTCGGCAGCTCTGGGATCTCTGGTGAACGCATCGGTGCGTGAGAAGATACCCTAGCCCAGCAGTGGGACTATGACTTTTGAAATTAACTACAAAAGACAAGAGATATATTAAATAACTATATAATTTAAATCATGTTGTGTCTAGCCGGTCTCTGCATGATGTATCCGAGGGCGAGCGTGTTGTAGTGCCGCGCGCACGGCGCCAGCTGCGGCGCCCTAGAGCACACGGCGCCGAATAGATCCACTTGCGCGTAGTCTTGGAATTCCTGGTCAAATACCTGCAAATGTGGAATAATCCTTTTCATTACCACAAGCCGTAATGTGTCCTTAGTTAGGTACAATTTTTATTAACACTGTTGATAATCGAAGATTAACTACACATACGCCCCAACTCAGAGTCACTAATGGTTACTTAAACCGCTCCTTAGTACAGAATTTTATGGAGATTCTTACTAAAGCAACATCCATAATTGTCCCACTGCTGGGCTCGGGGTCTCCTCTCACAATTTGAGGGGTACAGGCCATAGTCTACCACGCTGGCCAAGTGCGGATTGGTAGACGATGTTCTAGATGCGATGTAGATTCTTACAAAGGAGCGATTAAAGTAACCGTTAGTGACTTTGAATTGGACGTAAAACTTAACTATTAAGTTTGGTTTAAGTCTACTATCCGAAACTGATACACATGTTATAGAGGTACATTTACTTATACGAGTAATATATTAAAAAAACTTTTAAATACGGGATATTTTCTTTATTCTTTATATATAGGTACATCTAAAACTATATAGGTAATTATTTTTAAATGTTTGTAGATACTTATTTGAACACTTAACTCAGGGACTTTATAAAGGTACCATTGTTAAATAGAGGTACCAGGTTTAAATTGGCAAACTACTATACATTATTACTTTTGTACAGCCGTAGATCCACTTTTTACTTGATAAGAAAATGTAATGGTAAGCGTGTGAATTTTTCTCTGTAACGATCTGCAGATTTTTTATACTGATGCATCTCTACGATTTCGCTTCCCACGAACTTGATTAACAGCGTATTATTAAGCTATGAGTACGGGCTTCAAAATTCAGTAAAAGAACAAATATATAGGCTGAGAGAAAATAAACCACTTTTTCTCTTGTGATTGTCAACTGTTTTCATTGTTTTTTTTGGTAGTATGAATGAGCGAGTTTCATCTATACAAATTATTGTATTTTGTTTATTTCCATCTATTATTTGTTAGTTCATTTACACGCAACGGAAATATACAATTAAGAAAAAACATATTGATAATTTACATATGTACAAAGACGTTGCTTATTTCGCCGTAGATATTAAAGCTAAAACCAACTAAGTTGACCATTTCAGGGGAAAAATATTTTAGAGTTATACAATTTTTTTTATATAATTCCGAGGACGTACAGAATAATTCGTATTCTTATCGTTTTATCTTCGGATCTAAGTGCCTAAGCTTTAAATTTATTTTACCATTCGAAAGTAGTTTTTCTGAGTCAAAAGGTGTAAAAAAGTGTTTTGACCCCAAAACTTGAGTTAGTCGGTTTTAGCTTTAATACGGCGATTTGTTAAGTTTCTACCAGCAGTCCTGCGACTAGACTCACCCCGTTAACAGTGACGGTGGGCACGAAGGTGGGCTTCACCAGACTGGTGAAGTACTCGGACTCCAGCTGCAGGACAGTCCCCTTGCCCTTCAGCACGCACTCTTCCACCTGCTGCTCCTGCAGCTGGGCTTCGCGGGTACACTGCCGAGTGGAAATCATACCGGTGACTCTTAGCTGAATTGGGATGTTACATATCTTTGACTTTTTTTGTACCTAATGTAAACCTACACCTATGTGGTTTGGTGGTGAGTATGTGTAATGTACACCTATTTATGTACTTACACTGAAACATGGTGAATTTTTGAGGTGGGCGGGGAATGCCAAATACTTCCCAGAATTCGAACCTTATTAGCGACTTCATCGAATGGTGTATGTTATTTTTTCAAAATCATTGAGTTCGATTCCTGATAAACAATATTGATTTTAGTTTTAGCTTTTATCAAAATCGGGCCCTTCCTTGGATTTAGCCATTCATGGCCACTTGAAAATTTTATCATGTACTAAAAGCCGGCAAACAAGTAAATCAGTTACGGCCTGGCCACCGAGTCGGGCGTCATGAACGGAGGCGCGTCGGGCGAGGCGAATTCGCGCGGCACAGTTCGGCGGTCACGGAACGGACGTTTTTGAAATTATTATCATTATGTTTCAACTGCCTCTAATTTATGTGTCATAATAAAGATAGGAGGATTCATATTTGCTCTGAAAATATAAAAAAATTGCCTCTATAACAAACTATTCCATCTGTAGACGACCCGCGTGGCGCAATGGTTACCATGCCGGATCGCTGCGCCAAGGGTCCTGGATTCGATTCCCAGCGAGGCGGAAATTTGAATGATGAGTTTGAATTTGTATTCTCGGTCTGGGTGTGAGTGTCCTTGTCTTGTGTGTTGTCCATGGCACCCACGACACAGGGAATCCTAGTATGGGGCTATGAGTGTGAAGCGTTGTTTATTATTATTATTATTATTTAATTAGAAGTGTATAAAAACATGATACAAAATATTAGAGCTCAAATCCCACCATAAGGTCTCCCCGAGAGCCAGCTTCAGTGGCCATCTCGCAGGCCACGTACTGGAGATGTTCCCGCTGAGTCCTGTCCCTCATGAGGAACAGCGCGCAGTCCTGCACCATGTTGCCCAGGCACTCAGCTGAACCGTGTTGACACTCGAACCCTTCGTCGCCATAGTTGATGCTCTGGAGTTTAATGGATGCAATAAGATCATCATCTATGACGTGAATAACTTCAAAAAAAGAGTGAATAGGCTTTTATTAAGTTAGTGTGCTCACCATCCCAGACCACATCTCCACTTACCGGATATACTGATTGTGGTCAAACATTAACTTATTTTAAGTTAAAAAAAAACTCGGAAAAAGGTGTATCAGGTGATCAGATCCTCTGATCAGGTGGACTAATGACCTGAAGAAAACAGCAGTCATCCGCTAGATTCAGAAGTCCCAGGAACGGTTGGAATGGCGCATGGTAGGGGAGGATTATCTCCAGCATTGGACCTTCAAGGACGGACGGACGGATGGATGGATGGAATAAGTTCAATTCTTTTGTTCGGTAAGACCGTTGAAGTCTGGACCCTACTAGAGACTACTACTACAAACGAACTGACGATCCACCTGATGGTAAGTGACTAATGTCGCCCACGGAAATCAGCGACACCAAATGACTCAATACGTTGCCGGCCAAGAAAGAGAGGAGAAAAAGAAAAAACCAAGCTTACCCTTGATTTACCAAACGGTACGAACTGAAGTTTAACGTGGTCGTGAAGCAGGCTCATGACTGGTTGCAGCTGCTGCAGAATAAACTTCTTGCTGTCAGGACAGTTGCTCTCGTAGTACACCGACAAAAGTATCTAGAACATTAAGTTTTACACATTTACTAGTAGAAACACCTGAGAACTTACCTAGATACTATGGCCCATCGTTTGCCGAGAATTTTTTGTGGGAATATTGTGATAAAATAAAGATGATAAAAGAATAAAGCCTTGTAAAGTTTCAAAGAACTTTTTTTTATGGAAATAGCCGGCAAACGAGCTGATGATCCACCTGATGGTAAGTGGCTATCGCCGCCCATGAACATCAGCAACACCAAAGGCATCACTGATGCGTTGCCGGCCAAGAAAGAAAGAAGAAAAAGAAAGAAAGAACTGGCTCTCAAGCCCCCACCTGGAACACGACGAGTCGTTTGGCGGCTGACTCATGCTCGACTTGTAACAAATCACAATTTCTAAATAATAAATAAAATACAAATTGCGCGAAAAGACACTTGGGTTGTCGGTTTTCCTTCAGCTCTTACGGGGAAGTCAAGTTGTGCTTTTCGGCGATCTTCGTACAGAAGATGCCAATAACTTCATTATCAATAGGCATAGAATTACCTGCACATGATAGTCATGATATAATATCAAAATGGGCTTGCCAGACTACTTTTACTGCTCCACATACGACGTATGTACCTACCTACTGGCCTCGCCTGCAGCATGGCACCACTAAACCCGTTTATCGACTTGACTGTGCAATTACTTAAGTAGTCGTTGGTGCACCATGGACAGGGAGGCCTCTGATTTTGCCAACTCACGAGAAGGACTTGGATATATGGACGTATAAAGCCTTTTACAGCGCTTTTTTCAAATCTAACCATCGTCACTCTTAAGGTCGCTTCATACGTAACGTGGACGGGACGGAGACGGGACGTGGACGGGGCATAAATATACGTGTGTGCCCCGTTCCCGTCCCGTACGTGCCTCCGTGGCGTATGCGCTATCGTTTACATTTTCTATGAAACGATGTTTCCAAAATTTCACGTCCCGTCCCGTACGGGGCAAAAACACGTTACATGCATCGACCTTTATAATAATAGTCAAAGATGTGTTTGCCCTTTGGATGGCAAAGAAATTTCATTATTTGCACTATGTATTGGGTCTCCCGCTAAGTTTGTAATCGCTATTGCTGTGGCGTAGACCACATTTTCGGTAGATCGGGCAGCTGGACCTTGCTCTTAGAGGTCAAGGTAAGTTACATGTACGTATTAGCACATTAATTGAATAGTTTAGTTTTCAGTATATATAGTAATAGCCATTGAATCGGCTCCGTTTTGCGAGTATTCACGCGCGTTCGTCACGGTCATGTTACGCTTGTCATCTGATTTCTGAACATGCGACGATGCGGTTAATGTTTTTGTTAATACGAGGTACGTAAGGTTCGTCACACACTAACAAGACCTTACTGCAACTGGTCGTAGGCCTGGAACTTAGTCTATCTAGATATGGGAATATAGATTTGCCGCATTTAAACTAACATGTCTGTTATTGAAACAAACGCATTAGTAATTAAGTTATTAATGGTTTGTACAATTAGTATAAATAAACTTGACAAGTGCGAGTTAAATTCGCTTGGAGAGGGTTCCGTACTTTGATTATGTATTTACCCTTTTTTAAGACCCTAGACTTCTTATAGGTTTTCCAGGAATGAACTATTTTCCGTAATTTTTTCGAAATTCTAGCCTCAATAATTTCGGAGATAAGGGGTGAAATTGTCAATTTGCGTTTTAAATTTTCGTTCTTCTTGAATAATTTTAAAACTATCCTTTGTAGAACTATAACAAAAATACATTTAAGATCCTTACGTCTTTTTGTCACAAAATAGCACATGAGTACCAAATTTTAACTCATTTGGTCCAGTAGTTTCGGAGAAAATTGGCTGTAAAGGGAGGTTGCCCAGACACACGAGTTATCTTATAAGGGTTCCGTTTTTCGTTTTTTTGTTCGGAACCCTAAAAACCAGTACCTCTTTGAGAACGTCTTGATAATTTACAATACGTTTAAATAATCGATAATAAATTAACCCCAACGAGTATAACCACGAACAGTTAAATTTCCCGCGACTGCTTTCAACACGAGAAACGCCGAATTAGTTTTGGTTTTCGATTTGATTTGGATTTGTTCTTTTATTTTAAAAATGTGATGTAAAATAGTTATTCAATTTTTAACTCAACTATTATTTATCGTTTGTTTTAATTGAGGGTTCATATGAAATAATTTAAATTCATTAAATGTTAACTTCTACTCATAATTATTATATGGAAAATAGGAATAGTGTGACTTCTACATTATACCCCCTTGATCAAGTCAGCTTAGTGAGCGATTTACTTTATTTTATGTTCATAACATTCATGTTCTTAATATATGATGTGTATATGATTTAATCCAAGTGATGTCATGTAAAATTAGGTAAGTATGTGACATGACAATTTGGTCACGGTACCTCAGTAGGTAAGGTACCGTTGCGACTTGAGCGAGTGCTCATTGAAGTAGGTCAAGCCTTCTAGGGCAAGTTGAAGTAGCAAGGAGTGGAAGTGTTACTGATTCTCATTCAATATCTCTTCTAATTGGCACTGGACCAGTGCGATAGAGTATGTTCCCTTTGCTTTTTATATAAATAGTCACTTAATAATCGCCCTTGGATATCAAAATCAACCAAATGCATCACCGATGCATGTCGGTCTAGAAAGAATAGAGATGTAAGAAAGCACTTACTCTCAATCTTAACGCATAGCTAGTGCCTACTACTTAGTCGAGTCGTTTAACGGCTGATTCCAGCTTCTCCTCTTGGAGGCAGACTCAAGCAAAGGTTAGAAGCTAGTCAGGCAGGCTTCACGCAAAGCTAATAAATACCAGTAGGTATTAGAATGGTAGTTTGTCACTTAAATGCACAGAGCATTCCACAACATTATGCAGAATTGGAGGCGTCGTTTAATGTTGATTTTGTTCACGCAATTTTAATATCTGAGAGTTGGTTAAAACCGTCTTTACAGTCTACACTTTACCCACTACCAGGTTTTGTACTCCTGCGTAACGACCGAACGACCAAAGGCGGCGGCGGAGTTGCCATATACTTACGCACATCGATAACTTACAAACTGCTTTTAGCTTCTCCGTCGCAGTACTCTGGGTCTGCTGAGTACATGTTCTTAGAACTGAATCTTAAGGGCATTAGAGTTGTTCTAGGAGTAGTATATTGTCCTCCTTCCACCAACTACTTTGCTTCCCTTGAAGCAGCTTTAGACAGTATTGGGTCTGAGTACACACACTTTATCATTATGGGTGATTTTAATACAGATCTATTAAGGGGTTCGCCCAATGCTCTGAGGTTTCGCAACATCATTGAGTCGGTCAACCTTTCAATACTTCCATTAACAGCAACTCACCGTAATATCAACTCTGATGATTCCTGGATTGATCACATCATAACGTCGCTTCCTGAACGGGTAAGTAACTACGGACAATTATCAGCTCCAGGATTCTCAAGACACGATTTATTGTATGCCTCATATAATATAGCATTACCTAAACACCAACCAGCTATTTTAGAAATGCGCAATTATAGTGCAATTAACGTAGATTCTTTGAGAATGGATGCTGCCAACCTTGATTTTAGTCCAGTATGGGCAGAGTGTTCAATAGATAACAAAATATCAAACCTAAATAATTCTGTACTCCAATTGTTTGACACTCATGCCCCAAAACGGAAGGTCAGGTTGAGCCGCCCTCCCGCACCGTGGATGACAAGAGGGGTGAGAATGGCAATGACACGTAGAAATCGTGCGTTCATTAGATTTAAAAGGGATCGTAGTGATGAGAACTGGTTGTGTTTTAAAAAGGCTAGGAATAGATGCAACCAGATGGTTCGAACAGCAAAACGCCAATACATTCATAATAATATCATTAATTCATCCCCCACGGATATGTGGAAATTTCTCAAATCTCTTGGCATTTGTAAACCACAAAAAATTGATTTTGGTCCATCGCTCACATTGAAAGATATTAATAACCACTTTTCCCTAGCGTCAACACTGGACCCCATTATTCGTGCTCAAACGATTGCTTCCATTGTGGCGATGCAACCATCTCCTACAGTAACCTTCCAATTTTCCCCAGTTACCCAGGAAGAGGTCAAGAAGGCTGTTTTAAGCATTCGATCCAG
This sequence comes from Thymelicus lineola, assembly GCA_963932265.1. Taxonomy (NCBI): domain Eukaryota; kingdom Metazoa; phylum Arthropoda; class Insecta; order Lepidoptera; family Hesperiidae; genus Thymelicus; species Thymelicus lineola. Next base: position 14,066,474 of record OZ010695.1, read on the forward strand.
GGCTGTCGGTTGCGATGAGATTAATAGGGTAATGATTGTTTCCATCCTTGATATTCTCCTTCCAGTTATAACCCACATTATAAATTTCAGTCTCTCGACTTCCCAATACCCTTCACTCTGGAAGAAGGCGCTAGTACGTCCTCTACCCAAAGTACAAAACCCTACCCTTCCTAGTCAATTTCGTCCAATTTCCATTCTCCCATTCCTTTCCAAAATTCTGGAGACCTGTGTTTACAAGCAATTATCCAGTTTCATCTCTTGTAATGATATGCTGAGTGTATACCAGTCTGGATTTCGCCATGGTCACAGCACCACCACTGCGTTAGTTAATGTTACAGACGACATAAGGAAAGCTATGGACCACAAAAAACTTACGGTGTTGGTGTTGGTAGACTTTTCCAACGCTTTTAACACGGTCGACCATGAAATCCTTATTTCCATATTAACCCATCTGCAGTTCTCTCCTGCAGCCCTGGCGTGGTTTACAAACTATCTTCGCGGTCGCCAACAAGCTGTTACTTCTGGGCAGGAATGTTCTGATTGGGCTGAACTTGACAGTGGCGTACCGCAAGGCGGCATACTCTCTCCCATCATCTTTTCTTTATTTATAAACTCTATCTCCTCTTCCTTCACCTGTTCGTACCATCTGTATGCTGATGACCTGCAGTTGTATGTTCACACTAACATTGAAGATCTTCACAGGGCTATTGGAGAAGTGAATGTGAACTTGAAAGCTTTATCTTCATGGTCGCATCAATACGGGGTTGCTGTTAATACATCCAAATGCCAAGCTATGCTGTTGGGCAGCTCGCGAATGTTGGCTAAGGTGGATCATCTCTCTCTACCTTCCATTTTATATAACAACGATGTCATCCCCTTATGCCAATCTATTAAGAACCTGGGTTTGTTGATGGACAGCACACTATCGTGGCGCACACAAATTAGCCATATCAGCCAAAGAGTAAATGCTTCAATGCATTCACTTTATAGACTTAAAAATTTCTTATCCTTCAAGACCAAGCTCATGCTAATACAATCAATTATACTCCCCATAATTGACTACGGTGACGTATGCTACCCAGACCTAAACGAAGAACTTCTTAATAAACTGGAACGCCTTCAAAATAATTGCATCAGGTACATATTCGGTCTGCGTAAGTATGACCATATCACCAGTTACCGTCGCCAGCTCAAATGGCTGTCTATTCGCAAAAGGCGTCATTCCAGAATTCTCTCTATGCTTTATTCCATACTGAATAATGCATCTTCTCCACCTTACTTAAAGGAAAATTTTCAATTTGTTTGTGACACTCACGACAAAGTCCTTCGCTCTTCATCAAATTTAACACTTCTCATTCCACCAGTCTCTTCTGGTTTTTTCTATCACTCATTTACTATTCAGGCAGTACTGCTCTGGAACGCTCTACCGGTAAATATCCGGAAGGCCTCAACTCTGTTGACATTCAAAAAACTAGTACGCGAGCATTTTCTTACCCATAGTGACTGATCTGCCGTTAAGAAACGCTGTTGATATATATATATTTGTATGTGTGCTGTATATATGTATGTATATTGTATTATATATATATGTATATGATGTATGTTTATGTATGTATGTACGTATTTAAGTATGTGATTGTGTATTTATTTATTAATAATACTATTTTTTTTAAAAGACATATTTAATATTGAAATATAATTATTTTTTTTTTGATGATTAACAGAATTTTATTTTTTGTAGCACCTACCGCAACTTTTAGCTTATCGCCCAGGGTTGACTGGTGGAGAATGCCATGAGGCATTAAGTCCGCCCTTTGTGATCTAGTTTATAGGTTTACAATAAAGAGTAAAGAGTAAATAGTAGTAGTACGCCGAGACAAACTTAGTTTATCTAAATATTTCTTTGCTAGTGTGGATTTACAACTAAAACAATTGCTTACCTTTTGCGACGTCCTAACAGCTGTACTATTAACCGCCAGAACAACAACTATCAAACAAATAACATTAATTTTAATAGATACCATTTTTGAATTCAATTACATTACTCTTATTATTAAAACTTCACCATAAACACATTATATTAACATAGTTGACATTGTCTGATATTGTTACAACATTACTATTGTATTTGTTACAAATAATCATAAATAGTGTAAAATATTTTTCAAGGTGTTGAGGACGTTCAGTTGTGTAAACTCCGTGTTTACAGTTACACGATTTGTCTCACTCACACACTCACACACCAGCTTGGCGACTGGCGGGCGACTGGCGGGCGACTGGCAGACAACTGTCGCAGGCCAGTGCCAACTGTTGCCACCACCAAATGCAGCCTTTACCAAGCAAATAGCACGATAAGAAACGTGTTCGACAGGTTCGATGAAATAACAACAGTATTAATGTATTGAATTCGGTATCGAAGTTATTAAGCTAATTGAATGCGGCTGAATGCAATGCCGGCTTACAAGCATTTTCGGATTTTATAGGTACAAACCTCAAATAATAATTAGAAAAATAAGGAAAAAAGTCAGATCCTCTGTGTGGCGTAATGATGACCATGGCGGGACAATTCCGAGACGGGGTTCGATTTTTTTTTTATGCTTTGAGTAGGCAAACGAGCAGACGGGTCACCTGATGGTAAGTGATCACCGCCGCCCATGGACATTAGCAACACCAGGGGCGTCACCAACGCGTTGCCGGCCAAGAAGATGACGATAGACCCGCTTCTTGAAGGACCCCATGTCATGCTTAGAGGGAACACCGATGCAGGTAGTTTGTTCCACAGTTTACACGTGCGAGGCAGAAAATGACGTGAGAACCGGACTGTGGACGAACGCCAGGTATCCAGGTAGTGTTGGTGGAACCTGGTACGTGGTGTGTGGTGACGAAAATTAACTGCAGGTTGTAAGCCAAACAGTTCTTCAGAACATTCCCCATTATACAGACGGTAGAATACGCAGAGAGAACCTACATCTCTCCTCAACTCAAGCGATTCTAATCCGTCTGTAAGCTTGGGATCGTCGACAAGACGAATGGCTCGCCGTTGAATTCGATTGAAAGGATCCACTTGGCCAGCTGGGCCTCCAGCCCAAAGGTGGGAGCAGTACTCCATGTGTGGTTGAATTTGCGCCTTATAGAGCATCAACCTGTGCTTAGGCGTGAAGTACTGCTTAGCTCTATTGAGCACTCCTAATTTCTTTGCGGCTAGTTTGGCCTTACTAACCAAATGGTCCCGAAACTGAACTTCATTCGAAATGTTGACACCAAGGATCCCAATGCTTTTAGAGATGATTCCCAGATTCTGTTCGAATAATTAGTATATTAGGGCAATGAGTGTGTAGCGTTACTTAAATTTATTTATAGTTGCTCAGAGTCACTAATGGTTACTCAAACCGCTCTTTAGTCTTTAGTACAGAATTTGTATGGTGATTCTTTACTAAGGAGCGATTTAAGTAACCGTTAGTGACTCTGAGTTGGGGCGCATGTATCTTCCATTTTATGGGCTCTGAAATATCGGACCCGGTCTAGTTAGCTAGTAGTCGCTATCCAAATATAGGGTTCTCTCTCTCTATTCTCTATTTATCTCCATCAGAGCAGTGTGTCTGTATGTTGGATATTAAAGAGTGTAACAGGTTTTTAGAGTTAAAGAGTAGATACTCACAGTTAAATGTTTGCAAAAGGCTTCGGTGTAGGTACCATGAACCTCATTTTTTGCATTTCAATCATTTAATAAATAATTGCGTTATTTCTTTTAAAATATCATGCAGATCTGAGCGTACAAAGTGTAGACAATGGCCAGAGACAGTATCAGCATCCAATACGGCTGTATCAAGTACAGGCCATACATTAGGATCAGAAGTATTATCAGGAAGTACACTATTTCCATTTATTGTTAACATTCAGGATTGTTATTTACTGCGCGATACAGCCATGATTGTTAATTTACTGGAACATGCGGCCATGATTCTTTGCTTTGAATAGGATTTATATTTGGAGATAAATTTAAGTATGCTGAATCAACATTGCTGATGCTGACTGATGCTTCATCGTTTCTGACATTTTGTGTCATAACACGTCATAACTTCAATCGGATACATTGTCCATGTCAAACTCTAGGATAATTCACTGACCTCTAATTACCTAAAAACAATGATCAAAACAAATATTAGGGCACCTGTTGGAACACCAAGGAAGACCGAAAAATGTCAAGATAAATCAATGATGCTTTTTAATTGTATCCATCGAATAAGTAAGTAATTTCGTTTATAAGGCAATACACGTTGAATATGTTAAGAGCCATTTCGCAAAACTCGGTTGATAAACTATAGGTATTTGAAGCGGCTCCGCGGCGTGATATTGCCTCGCGCAGCTCGCGTCCCGCTTGACCTCAGTTCTGTGCGAGTAATCTTCTTGATACTTTCAAACGTAAAAATTTTAAAATTATGAACATATAATTTTAATTATACACTTTGTGACCACATACATGTATCTGGTTTGTGACAATATAAGTTTATATAACAATTAAGAGTACAATGTAGTAGTACCATTATCGGTAACTTATTTACATAATACATTTTAGGTACCTACTTAGGTACATCACAATAAAGATGTCCAATAGATGCATATTGCAAAAATCAATATTTTGGCAAATCAACGTGAAAAATTAAGAATACGTTTTTTCAAGGTGATCTATAAAATGCAATATGCGTCCATTTTGCCTGCGATATTCGCAGCGCGTCGAAATACATAGGTATACCTAAATTCAAATCAATCGGAGGGTATAGAACCGGGAAATCCCGGAACCGAAAATCCCGGGATTTACAAAGGAATACGGTACTTTTCAAAAGAACCAGGAAACAAAATAAAAGAACCGGGAAACAAAATAAAAGAACCGGGATTTTCTGAACTTTTGGGAAATAAAAATATGTCGCGTCGTGATACAAAAGATAACGTAAAAATAAAGGTAAATACAATCCATACACAAAAATGATTACAGCTTTAAAAAGAAGATATTCAGAACGTCGGCTACATGAAGCAGCTATACTAATAGAATATTATTTACACAACCCAGATCGATATTTTTCTAATATAAATGAAGATGATTTAACTCTTTTTTCTCGTCCAAGCAGTGCTGAATTGTGCAATACAATTGTGTTGCTTTCATACAATTAATACGAAACTTATGTTTGCATGTAAGGTATAATAGTATGATGGTTACTCAATCACGGCAAACGACTATACGGATTTGGGTAGAAAACAGTTTTTCCCTATTTAATGCTCCTGAGAGATAAAATAGGAAACGCGATACTAACTATTTTCACGCGGGGAAAGCCGTGGTAAAATAATCCCGAAAGAACTGAAAATCCCGGGAATCCCGGTTCCAGCATAGGCGAGTACCGAAAATCCCGATAATTTAAAACAGGATCGGTTTTCGATACCCTAATCATTACCGTGATACAAAAGATAACGTAAAAATAAAGGTAAATACAATCCATACACAAAAATGATTACAGCTTTAAAAAGAAGATATTCAGAACACTATTCTTTGAATGTTAAAAACGAATTCTTTATTGTTTTCTGTTGGTTTACAAAACAAAATATTGACAATAGTCTAGTATAATAAATTATGAGAAACGAAATTCGCACTTTCCTCCCAAACCACTTGCTCTACAAGAAAAATGTATGGCACATAAAATGTCAATCTTTTTATGGGCTACAACTTTTACTCGATCCTTTCGGAAATCGTCTAGGACGCACCGTTTAGGAGATATAAGGAGTTTTCGGAAAATTTGGGAGGGGGGGGGGGTTAAGGTTGGGCCCAATAAGATTGGGTAATGTTGCAAGTATGAGTTCCACAGGGCGGATGGAAATTCAGTCGGAAATCGTCTAGGACGTACCGTTTAGGAGATATATGGTATTTTAGGAAAATTTGGGGAGGGGGGGGGGGGTAAAAGTGGGTTCAGTAAGATTTAGCAATAAGGTTTGGGGGTTTACTAAAGGGGGTTGAAATTTCCGTCTAAACTTGTCTAGGACGCACCGTCTCCGAGATATCCGGGATTTCCGGTTTTCCAAAAATCTATATCCCGATATCCTGATCTGCCGATCTGCGCCTACCTGATGAGTGCGGTATTTGCCCGGATGCCTCCCAGATTATCACGACGCAAAATTCCACTTTTGGGTGAAGAACTGAGGGGGGGGGGGTATAGGGGGAGGCGAGGGGTTGTGAAGGGAAAAAATGAGAGGGTGATTTGTATTTGTGTTGTGTATTTGAGATACGTGAGTTTTGGGGAGTTGACGGAACTTGGGTGCACGAGAGTTTCCAAACAACGAATGTATTATCTTTGACTAATAATAAGTGACTATAGCTGACTAATGTCGGAGCTTCTATCATTCCAACATTTTGGCTTAGCAATAGGGTCCCGTTGACACCGTTTGGGTACGGAACTCTATAAAGTACAGATTGATCTAAAAGTTTTATAAATAAAGGGTATGTGTATACAAGTTATAATTATTTATTATTTTTTTTCTATGTAAATATGTAATTTACACATATAACAAAAAACCTAAATACTGTAAACAGTAACTAATGTCTAAAAACGGACAATGTTTTATTTCAAATTACAGCAGTGACTTCCAACCCAATAGGGGTTGAATTTCCAAAAATCCGATAGCCTAAAGCCTTCTTCGATAAATGAACTATCCAATACAAAAAGAATTTTTCAATTCAAACCAGTAGTTCCTGAGATTAGCGCGTTCAACCAAACAAACAAACAAACTTTTCAGCTTTATAATATTACAATAGTAATAGTATAGATTAGTATAGATATAGTTATATTTTGTACATATATATGTTCGTGATTTTCTCCGTTACTACTTACACTACATACATTGGAAAGAAATAGTTACTTAATTTCTATTGTTTTCTTCAAACCAAAGATGTTTAAAGCAGAATATTACGCAAACGGACCCCTGAATTGAAAAATGGTCTTTTGAAACCTATAATATTTTTGAAAGACCTTTTCAACGATACCCCACATTAAGGGGTAGACGAAGAAAAAATCATACGGAACGGACAGACGGACAGACGGACGGACGGAAGGACGGACGGCCGGACGGGCTAGCCGGCCGGTTGAAATAACGAACGGACTAGACATGATTCCGATTTGACTACAAAACCCTGAAAATTATAGAAAACTAAAAATAATACAATTGACTGTAACTAAAAATTCTCACGTGATCAAGACTGTTCAATGGCAATATAATTACGTTACTTTTACGAAATCTATTCCTTAGATGGCTAAAGCAAAAATTGACATAGGTCCGACGTCCAAGAGTGCTGCCGCACGACTGATTTGATTTCGCGCCAGTGCGTATCTTTATATGGTAAAGTAAATTCGTTTTAATAAATTATTTTTTGCAGTAAGATAAAAAAAAATTACGTGTCATATTCGACAAAGACCATATTTTATTACTACATAAATTTTTGATGGGAAATACGCTTTATTGAATACAAAAATCGATGCTAAAGTCATGGCATAAACCATGAAAATTGGTAATGTTATTGAATTAATTTTGAAACGAATATTATAGTAATCGTATATCCCTTGTAATAAATGCAAAATATAATATATGAGTGTTCTCTAGACATTTTTTTTTACTCAATTTAATAAAACTTAATAAAGAAAATCAGTGTATGAAATTGACTCTGTCGTCCTTTTGCTGAAAAATAGTTATGCTAGATTGACAGTTACGCAGAAACAAATTAATATTTTCAAAATTCCGGTAAATGAAGATCCAAGATGAAGGATTGATCTATTTTATGAGTTCATTTGCCAGCATTAATATCTTTCTTATGATACTAATTTTTGACATCAAATTCTTCATTCCGCGCGTCTAACCGCGAAATGGCTCTTAAAAAATACACTCATGGTTCACAAATTAATAATTTAATTCCTAGAAGTTCTCGATACATTTATTTTGTCATTCATTGCAGCCTATCATTATAGCCTATGTATGACTTTATTGTATGCATGTGATCTTCATAACCTTCGGTGAAAATTCACCGGGATTTTCCAACCAAACGCTTATTTTTTTCTACAAACGGATCGATTACTGCACAAATAGGTTTTCTGGAGCCGATAACAGAATTCTCAGTGGAATATCTATGCAGTATAGTTGAACTCTCCTGAGGTATATTCGTCGACAGCTGACCAGCGAGACGTTGGTACAGAGTTCTCACTTCTTCCTCGTGGTTATGTATTTGGGCCTCTGGTCGTGAGGTCTGTTGGACATAGTTGTCTCTGGCTTCTGTGCGAAAAGTTCTGAAAAAGAAGATCTGAATCGTGATTTGTGTTTATATATGCCAGCTACCTTTAAACCAAGGAAGACAGAGGTAAATGTGACACGCCTTTGTCCACAGTTTGTCGGATCGAGTTGGTTTGTCGTTTGTGCTTTAAAGATCACAGAGTACTTAATCACTACGTTTTAAAGATATGGAAGTCCTGCCCGAGCCGAGAGTCGCACGCGAAAACATGCGAATTAGACATTTTGAGCCAAATTCTTAAATAGCATTTAGGTTTTATTCCAAATCACAAAATCAATAAACTATTTGATATTTACAATAAACAACACATTGAATTTAAATAAAATTAAGAAGGTAGCTCTCTTAAAAGGTTCTACCGCTGCTATGAATGGTGAAATGATTATTTGGTGTTATTTTCAATCAGTCGGTAAATAAAAATTTAATTCGCGCGGGAAAATGTTTTACATAATGTGCATTTTCGCGCCCGTTGCTACATGACGTGGCTCTAGGGCGACCGCTCTTCTTGATCTATCTACGTGGACCGCGTTTATTCTTTTGTATATTGTAGTGCTATTGAAAGTTTTTGAAGTGACTCTTAAATAAAATTGTCTTACCCCGGCACCCAGCGCAATTTGTTATGAGTCCGTATTTCCCTAAAATCTTCTTTGAATTTTTCTCGGTCGTACATTGACTTGGGTCTGCTGATTGGTAGTCCCCATTCATTCGTTTTTGGTCTTGGAACTCTTACCTATAATTTAAATATTAAAAAATTGGCGTTGAATTGGCTTATGAATTATTGTATTATTATATTGTACTTAACTATAATTTTCTTAGTAAGTGATGTTTTGTAGAATCTTTTGAAAAATAAAATGGTTGTCTGTAAAGTCGGTTTACGGACGGTAGTTTAACGTGACAACGTCATGATAAAACATTGATAAAATGATTGCATACTTTTATAGATAAAATTGAATCATTTTAATTAAATTACCATTATTTTGTATAGGAAAAGGAGTGAAATGAAATTTACATTTTGATTCATAAATTAACTTTTATTTGTACTAATTAATTCAAATATGTTTATTACTTCGATGAACAGATTATTTACAAGAAAAAATGTGAAGGGAAGAGAGATACATGCGGCACGAACCGAGCGCTTCGGCCGATCGTAGCCGATCGTGCCTCTCTATCGCTTGTTCCGCGCTCTCGCTCGCGGAACGTGACAGTGAGTCATGCATTTTCGTGCATGCACCCGGCGTTCATCGTTTTAATAGACGTTGTCACGTCAATAAATGTTTTAAACCGTCAAATCGATGTATCTGAGAGGAAGAGAATATTAGTTCATCCATCTATCTAAACTAATATTCTCTAATTATATAGTTAATCATATCAGCCTTCTAATTTTTTATTCAAAATAACTAAATTATAGTTTAAATTACCTCATTAACTCAATAAATATAACATACCCAAGGAATATCCGCGTAAGTATAATACGTCATAACGTCCCTGGAGTTGGAAGGCTTGTTTAGTTCACATGCTGTGTAGGGACGGTGGTGCAGCCTGCTGGTGGTCAGGTAGGGGTCCAAGTACTTCTCGAACCCTTCGTAAGTGGTGTCTAGTGGCTCTAACTCCTTGTGATACGGTGTTACTTTTGGCTGTGGATGTACTCAAAGGTATGAAGGTAAGTACAGACAGCAAAAGAGTATGCAGGACATGAAATAAAAACATTCCACTGATTATGTAATATAATGTTTGTGTTATTAGCAAATAGCGCTCTGCTCTGCTCTCAGTGCCGGCGTTAGAGTACGGCGTTTGGGCGACCGCCCAGGGCGCCAGATTTGAAGGGGCGCCGCAGTTATTCATAACGGAACCCTTATATTATAGTTTTGTCTTCTCTGTCCGTCCGTCCGTCCGTCCGTCCGTTGCAGCATAGCATCGAGACCCATACAGCTGGAAAGCTGCAACCTTGCATGGGGTTACATATGCATTTATTATTTTCGTATGGGTTTTGTAGAAGGGGGCGCCGTAGAAATCTCGCCCAGAGCGCTGTTAGTGCTAAAACCGGCACTACCTGCTCTGCTGGTTTTGATTGCATTTTCTAGCATAATAAGTACCCTATTTATTCTAGATCATGTTCTACTCGAGTGCTAAATTTTAATCAATTCAGTTCAGTTTTTTGCTTGAAAGAGTAACAAACGTCCACACATCCTCACTAATTTTCATATTTATAAATGTGTAATATTAGTGGGACCTAGGAAGTAAGATATTAAATCATATCTTATTATTATTATATCTTAGTCATAGGATATAATCATTTGCCCTGCATACCTAATTCTTTTGCTGACTGTACTTACATCTTTTCAAGACAAGAACAAACTGCTTCACTGCGTTATATCTTGGCTCTACTTTCTATCTTTTGAAGTTTCAGTCTATTACATAATAATATCCTTAATAATATTATGGAAAACGCTTAACTTAAAGTTTTGAGACGAGGATGACGACCAGCAATGGTGACAACGAAGGAATTTATCCGGAAAAAGTAGAAAGTGGTCAGGAGAGTGTACATGTACTGTACACCTATAACAATCGATAAAATTAATACAGTCTTATACATACTGGTTCCTGAGGTAAACTCGCGGGGTGCTTATATTGGTCCTTATCCGTCACCAGTCGGCTTACTGTAGCAGGAGCTTCGTACGCGCTGCTCATTTCCGACCTTCCATGTGCTGTAGAGGATGGGACGCGATCTGAAAGCTACTTTGCATTGTTTTGTGACATTTGTATTACATATAATATTCCTTGGATCTATAAAAACTTGAGAGGTGTCAAGGAACACCCGGATAGAACGAAGTTCCTTTCGATTTAGGTATTGTTTTACGCGCTCAGCAGTGTGATTCAGCAATATGAAGTTGTACAGCGCCATCTAGTTTCATATTACTGAATCACTTCAAAAAGTGTTAGCGTGATTCAGAAAGTTGTACAGCGCCATCTAGTTTCATATTACTGAATCACTTCAAAAAGTGTCGTGATAACTTTTCGTAAGAATTTTTTCCGTCTAGCCCCCTTTCACAACGCGCGATAAGGAACTTCGTTCCAATAAGGATGTTGACTAATTTTGGGATTCAATTTTATTTTATACTCGTAGATAGAACTTCAATATTCACGAAAAAAAATATTACAAAAATAATGATCTTTAATTTAAAAACAAAAATTGATAAAAAAATCATTATTTTCCCACCAAAAACGGCACGTAACGTCAATATTCGATATTCAATACTGTCTACTGAAGTTTGTTGAATTTGCATATAAAATAGGAACAATGACGTCATATTCTCAAAATGGCGTTTGAGGTCACGTGAATACAATTTTTAACATTTTAAATTAATGATATTTAATTTATTGTGATTGATTTCGATAAAATAATCATATTTTAGGATTTTAGGCCTTTATATGTTACTACTAATATCTTAGACACAAAATATTGATTTATACCTAATTAGTGTCAACATCCCTATACTAAGCTATTTGCTATTCACATCCTTACCTTTCTGCTTGGTGGATAAATATACTGATTCTCCTGGCTCGGAGTGTGCTTATTGATCCGGAATCTCTCACAGGGTTTATGTCCGTGGTCGAGGGCGCTCTGCGACCGCATCAGCTCTTTGATCACGTAGTCTCGTTCGTATTCTATTTCTTCCAAGCATGGCTGTCTCTGGGAATACAAGATCAAGCTCAGGTTGACCCAGCCCTGAAGTTCTACTGCCTCTTTTAAACTTTTTACTATCATACGGGTACCCACGATATAAGTATACCTATTTTGTACGCTGATATTTCTAAACTGCCGTTTAGCTGTGACCACGATCCCATACATCTGGGTCGACATATTGGAGTACAAAGGTGGCTCTGTTTATTATTGAGCTATTAGCATACTGTGTTCATCCCATTATAGGCCCACTACTGAGCACGGGTCTCTTGCACCCGTCGATTTGTTGAAATACGGATACATTTTTTGTAATGTTAAGATGTAATGTATATCCGCGCTGTTGTCCCAAAGTAGGATTCCGTATAGATATTATGTTCTCCATCTCGCTGCTCAAGTGCGGATTGTTGGAGGATTATTAAAATAAGGAAGCACTTGCGATATTATTAGTATTTTACAATGTATTATCGAATGAACAGTTATTTTGTTTATTTACTATCATTCACACGAGTATAGTAAGAGTATAGTAACACGGCGTAAATGCGATAAGGAGTTTAAACTGCGGGTCATCTCGTGTACTTACTTGGTAGTAAGTAATAAGTAAGTGCATATAGTAAGTAGGTACCTAAATATTTAAATAGGTCTGATACGGCAATGATATGTACACTGTACGATATGAAAATCACGCCGACATTATTAGATCCGTGTCAATTAATATCTAACACTTAACACTTCGATATCCTCTATATCAGGTCAAGAGGGCTTTCTCGTCCTATCTATAATAATTAATGAACCAGGAATGATACAAGATGTATGTTTATTGTTTAGTCTATACCAACTTGGTCTCTTCCTGCTTTTGAATGTATTAAAATAAGGAAATAAAATTCCAAGTGAATTTAATCATAGTTAACTTTTCGGTAATTTTATATTCAGGTATTTATTTACCATCACAAATAACACTAGCATACCTTCAGCTAGGTTTATGTAGGTTTGTGTATCTAATAAAAAAAATAACATTATAGTCTCAAAATGAACTTACGACATCTTTTAAGATTTCGGATTGTCCTCTCCATCGTCGGCCGATTGTTTCACTGGACGTCCCTGTCGGTACAAACTGACGGACTGGGTACTGGACGTTGAGGGTGTCCCAGTGTGCTGTACGGTGCTTGGTGGGGTAGCTTGCTTGCGTTATCAGGATTTTATGGGTTGATCTAACGACTAACACTGAAATATATCAGTAATTTCAGTACAATATGTCGTTCATGTGCAGTTATTAAAACGAATGTTTTTACGTTTCTAAGATGTCCCTTTTATTTGTTGTCACGGATTTATCGATCTAATAAGGGTGCGATTATTAATACTTACGATTTTCGCCAGGCAGGTTACGATAATAGAATTCTCGGCCTGTAAGTCCTGTAACTCGCTACTTAACTGGTTGTTCTAGCTAGTGCAACACAATGTCTCAATTTATCCACGAATACGAGATTCTGGCCACTACGCTTTTTAAGCTATGATGTTGAAAATAAGTGAGTGGTAATAAATAACTTCGTAATTTATTTAATTTTTTCATGCATACTTAGCACTTACTATCAAACCAATAAAAGCAAATTCATTCATATGTCCGAGAAGGCGAGAATGTATTCCGCAGTTGGTTTGAGTAATAACGTAGCTGGCCGTAGTTATCAGAAACAATCACTGGTGGATCAACGTCGTTTTTTTTCCAACACTTTGGTACTTATACCTACTTCATTTTACACTAAAATAAAAATACAGATATTTAATTTGGTGAAAATTCGTTTAATCCTTCACAATGACTGAAATTGTTATCAAAACACAATATACGTGTTACCGCTAACTTTAAAATACAAGACTTCAATAAATACTTTCGTGCTTATACAGTATTTACCACGCAATAATACAATTTAATTTAAAATAATAGTATTTCTTTATTACAAATGTAGAAAAAACATGCAAATATTTATCAATTTTACATAGGTAATTACTAAGTAAATGAGTACCTAAAGACACTTGAAGGAGTGGTTTATGTATGATAGACAGATAATATTCTAGTGATTTTATAATGGACGCAGCTGCTAAAAGATCCGGGAACAAATATTTTCCGTAAAGTTGTTAGGTATTTTATAGAAGAATAAGTTGAATCCTAAAAAAATTTTTTTTTTAAACGCTTTTATTTCAATAATGTTTAGTTTATAAAATTAGCTACAAGTTGTGAAAATTTCAAGTCTCTACGTAAAATAGAACATAGATAATTATGCGTCTAAAGTCTGAAAATCGTTTTTTTTAATTTAACAACAAATAAACAATGAAAATTAGTTTAAAATATGATTTTCGTGTATTGTCATCGGAAATACACATGTCTGCCAAATTTCATCAATTTTCATTAAAGGGAAGTCATTCAAATTAACGTTACAAGATTTGATCCTTTGATGCTTTGATGCTCCGAAGTGAAGCTAAATAAAAGCGTTTAAAAAGAACCTTTACTCCATATCTGTTAATTTTGAAATAGTTACCGAAATCTAGCGAAGCTATAAAGCCTAAATCAGGTTTAGAGTTCAGTAGTTCTCCGATTTAAGTTAGTGACAAGATAATAACTCCTGTGTTCATTCGTTTCTGTTTACAGTACAGTAACGATTATGATAATTTTCTTGTTGCTATTTTTCTGCGGGTAACTGACAATTTGTTCTTTAACAATTAGTACCCGGATGATTAATCTTTTCTCGGTTTAGTGTTGCTTAACAACGCTATCTACCGAAGTAGTTTTAATGTTGCTACTTGCCAATAGATGTCAGGAAGAGACTATTGTAGCAGTTTTTATTGCTTGAAAACACGGACATAAAACGATATTTTCTAAAAATAAATCCTAGCTAAATTGATTTATCGCCCCCGAAACCCCCTGCATACTAAATTTCCTGAAAATCGTTTGAGCCGTTTCCGAGGTTCAGAAAATATATCGCAGCTTCAGTGGAAAAAAGCATAAGTCGTCTTACGGTGAATTTTAGTTATTAATATGATTGTAAAGAGGGACAAAAGTTGCATATTATGCTAATTTTTTTTAAATTTTTATCATTAATCTTGACGGTTTTGTGCAAGAAATCGTAATGTAAATTCCTTTGACTACTTACCTACTGATATTTGAACAGTTGTTTTGCTCTCCTGAAAAATTGCAATTTTCACCTTATGCCTTTTTCCACTGAAGATGCGATATTGCTCATTTAAAGGTATTAGACTTTTCGCTTGGACATCGTGTGAAACGTCGAGAAAATTGCGACTAATTTTCAGTGGACATTATTGAACGTCAATTTATTTAATTACCAACTACAATTCTATAGGTACGTTGTGTCTAGCTCAACGATATGAAATGAAATGAAATAATTTACATATGATACGGGTACATATGATAATTTGATTGTGTTCAACGGTATTTCGGCCTAATTGCATGGATAAATGTCATGAGTACCTACTTACTCATATCATATTAAAATAATTGTAGGTCCTGTATAGAAATTCACTGTTATACAATATACAAGTACTGACTTGTATTGTAGTATAAGCTATATTTATCACGTGGTAATTACTGTAAGTACCTACTGCAGACGCATTGAGACAACGCGGCCATCTTTAATCCTATTGTTATCTGTAAAGGGGTACAAGTCCTACCGGTTTCTACTGAAACACTACAAAAATACTTCTGATTATGGAAAATATTGAATCTATCCGTACATGGCATACCATGTCGCGATGAATAAAGATTAGCGAGTTTTGAGTTCGTTGGGTTAATTTTATAGAAAGTTAAAACGTGTTCGTATTATTACATTATTAATATTAATTAAAATGTGAGCTTCGAAGGCAGTGACTTCGCTTCGCCAATGTTTATTCACCAGTATGTTACAACTGAGCGGTACATACCTTACGCTAAGTATAAATAAATTATATTAAGAAACGCCTCTACGAATATACAAAATTAATACAAATCTTACGTTACTAATACAAATTACATCACAGTTCAATAAACAAGTTAGTGTTAAAAGTTAGAGTACCAAAAGTTTCAAAACAAAAATTACTCCTTAGATTAGTAAGACTTTAGAAAATACTAAAATTTTTAAAACTATAAACAACAATTTGGTAAGTTTGTTCAGGGCACATAGAAACTTAGGAACATAATAAATACATACACTCAAAGCAAAATCACAAAAACCGCCTTTATAAGACTGTTTTTATATTGTAACTGTTACTTGGGGTCGTCGACCCCGGCGCCAGGGGGCGCTTTACGATAAATAAAATACGAGCTAAAATCTTTTAACACACGCGAACTCGAAAAAAACACACATTATACAAATATACACAATTAGGCCCGAAGATAGAAACTTTCAGTCTGATTACAATGTTACATAGCCCTAACAACTTACTAGCGCGTGAATCTTAGGTAATTCTTACCTGTGACTAAACTGTTAGCTATTTAAGGTATCACTAACTTATTATTTCTCTTTAAATTAAATATATTGTTATGACAAATTGATTTATGACTGATTTATTGTTACGGTGTTAAAAGTTGATTTCAAAGTCAATCCATAATAGAAACAAATAAGACTCACGCTTTACCGTAAGTTGGTGAAACTATAAAAATCGTTACTTACTAAGTATTGGGTAAAAAAGCTACAATATTTAAAGATTAGTACGCATTTAGTTGAAGAGCAACGAGGCTTTAAAATATTGCTCTATCGCAATATACTTACAGTAAGACAAGCTAAGAAATACTAGCGTATAGTTGGATAATATCGTAGAAAATATCACTTTATTTAATGTTCAGATGATAAAAAATAGTTATTTTGACAACATACATTCACTTACTGGTAATGAGCACACTTACAATACTTAAGTATTATGTTGAATTGGTACTTTTCGGATCTTACTCTGATATTCTTCCTCAATTGTACACTCCCTAAGTGCTAAGAGATTTCTTCTCTGACTTAATAATAATGAGAGAAACCGTTTACGGGTAAGACGACAGCGCCTGTTGGGGCCACGCGATTTTCGCATCTATTCTCTTGTAGGCCAGTATGAAGTTCTGTCCACTTTTCTCTGACATCACTTCTTGTGGACAGTCATTCTCGTTCAACATTGTTTCTGCAAAAGAAAAAAAAATACCGTTAAAAATATGCCAAGGCTGGATTCACTTCTACATATTTTTTTATTAAGTATCGTATCTATCTATTTAGTATCTTTAAACGAGCAATTCTTTTATATATATTTTCTGGATCTCGGACACGGCTCCAACGATTTTTATTAAACAAATTTCAGTCGGGGGGTGTCAGAGGCGACAAATCGATCTAGTTAGGATTCATTTTTAGAGAATGTCATTTTATCCGTGTTTTCAAGCAATGAAAAATTGCCACAATAGACTGTTCCAAACATCTATTGGCGACTAGCAACACTGAAGCTACTTCAGTAGATGGCGTTGTTAAGCAACACTAAACCGAGCAAAGCTCGGTCATCCGGGTACTTGATCTTTAAGACCGCAAAAAATTATATGTGATAATATTTAACAATTTCAAAGTTTTATTCATAATAGGTATTTGATATCTCTTGAAAAAAGGTGAAAATCTGTTCAAAATAAAACAATTGTATGCAGCTTTGCAATGAAATGATTTTTACATTATTTATAATTAAATTTTTTTTTTTAAAACAAATGTTTTTTCTGGTATTACGCAATAGCCATCATTAAAGACGTCAATGTAATACAAACAAACAAACCACTAATTAGTTGACAATGGTCGTCTGACTCTGTTTGCCTAAACTCATCAGACCGTGGAATGTTATCGGCGCGCTATTTAAAGTATTTAAACAACCTGAACTCGTGTCGATCAGGAGTGTCCCGACTGCCGCGTCACGCTGTCTCACATTGTTAATGAACGACACAAAACACAATGATCATTTATTATTGAACGTAAACAATAACATAACAGACAGGTTAAGGGATGTACTATCAATACCTCGCAGTCTATTACACAAACCAATTGTAGAGATACGTCGGTTTTATCATTATTAGCAACATAATAATAATGTAGGTACAGTCGGCAAAAGAATTAGATATACAAGGCATGAAACAAAAACGTTCGATAATGTTTAATATTACAGAATGTTTGTGTTATTAATTATTATCAATGTCAAATAGTACCTTGCGTACTATAGGTAGCATTCTGTAATATTAAACATTATCGAACGTTTTTGTTTCATGCCTTGTATATCTAATTCTTTTGCCGACCATATACGATTACTGTAGTTATTGTTAGCGCCACTTAATTCCTGTTATAGAAATGAAATTCTTTAAAGCGGTAAGGCAAGAGACAAGTAGAAATTCTCTTTCATGGCAGGCAATGCATTAGTGATGGCTCTGGTGTAGCTGATGTCCATACGCGACAATAATAGTCTTCAACAATAAACTCGTTTGCCGGCTATTTCTATAAAAAGGGGGCATAGTTACTTTACCCATATAGGTCATTCATAGTAGCTCATGACTCATTGGGCGACCATCGAGTTCTTGGTGTCGGCTCTATACTTTAGTAATAAACAGTGCCGGATTAACCACGTCGCAATGTAGCACGTAGCACGCAGAGTAGCAATTGCTACGGGCCCCGCGCGAAAGGGGGCCCCGAGGGCTGCATATTTAACCCACTCATATCTGCCTGAGCGTAATTTTTTGAGTGAAACTTATTAAGATGTAACCTATAAAATTAAATGGCAAATAAAAGTATTGAGTATTGAATAGATTTTTTACCACTTTATACTTAAGAACCCATAGCAGATTAAGAACTCTGAAAGAATTTTCTACGGGCCCCGCGCTTGCTTAATCCGGCACTGGTAATAAACAATAAACGCTTAACAGTTCAATGGCATTACCTTGTCCATCATGCAACGCAAACAGCGCATAGTCCTGCGGGTTGGTGATGGCGGCGGCGTGTGCGAGCGCGCGGCAGAGGTCGCGGGCGCGCGCTCCGGGCCGGCACGGGAGCGCCACGCGGCGGATGGAGCCCCGACACTCGTCCGGCAGCGCCACGCGGACCACCGCCACGCCGCACCCCTCGCGGGACTCCGAGCCGCGGCGCCATTGCTGGGGGGTTGAACTTCGTTAAATAGGAGGGAAACCGAACATGGTTTCAGTAATGAATCAGTAGTTTGAACGTTATTATTATTATTATAACATATATATAGATAGAGTTTACTTTACAATAAGAGTTTTCTATAATATTCCCATCTTGCAATGCGCACTTGGCCAGTGTCGTGGAGAATGAAGTTGAGCCCAAGTTAAATTTCCCTAAATCGAGTCTATAGCACCAAGACCTACATGTTGGAGGGTTAGAGCACTGAATTAGTCATGACGGTACTCACATGCATCCTCTTAGTGCCCCAAGTTTTTCGACAACCCTCTCTTATTGTGCCTACAGCACGCTACTCAGCTCATTCGTCAGTTATTTCCATAAAATTAAAAGAATGCTTACAGGAACCGAGCTATCAGGGGCTGGATCCGGCGCGAGCCGCTTCAGCACGGCCACGGCGGAGAAGAGCGCGGTGAGGTAGTACCCGCCCTCCCCCGCCAGCAGCGCGGCCGGCAGCAGCCCCGCCATGAGCTCCGCCTCCAGCTCCGCGCACACCAGCCGGCAGCGGGCCACCGTCCACGCGAGAACGGGCAGCAGGTCATCCGCGCCGAGCGTGCGTTCGCCGCGGATCTGAACAATGTTCGCGCGTTAGGGAACATAACAAAACCACGTGACCCATTTTTTTCGAACTTTTTTCCCTCCTCCCCCCCTTCGTGACCACCCGTAGTATATGAGAAGACCCCCCCACCCCCCTAGTTTTCACGTGGTAATTCATAAATACGGTTTTCAATATTTTTTTTGCAAAAACAGAGTTAAAAAATAATAATTTTCTTTATATTTGACTTGTGTGGCGCAATGGTTGCTAAAATATTGACTACGTGACAAAAACCTAAACCCCCCCCCCCTCCCCTCTGTGTCCAATAGTGGTGTTTTGATGACCCCTCCCCCCCCACCTTAATGGGTCACGTGATTTTGGTATGTTCCCTTACATTAAAGTATTATAACTAGCGTATAGAACCGACACCGCGAACACGATATGACCCACTGAATTGGCGCCACTGGGCTTCAATGTTCAATGGATTCGTTCGATTTTGAAAGAAGAACGGGGGCTCAATTTTGAAAATAGAACCTCCCGGCTGGACACATTTTGTTCGAGATGTCTGTTCTATGATATTATATTTCAATGGCGCGTTACGTGTAAGTCTGTAACGATGTGAGTTAAAATCATTGAAATATTATTACTATTATATTATTAGGTACTATTATTATGTATATATATTAGATATTATATTATGTATTTATATTTTTTGTTGATATGTATTCGTATATTATATATTATGTCTATTTACAGTATTGGACGTAAGATAAGTAATATATTAAATTTAGAATTTTTTGACTGTTAATGTTGATAGTTTGCGCCTATCTAACATTTTCACCAGCACCCAGGGCTGACTAGTAGAGAATGCCATTAGGCATTAAGTTTTTCCCCTTGTATACCCTAGATCTAGGTGTTGCAAAAATAAATAAATAAAATACTAGCGTATACAACCGACACCGCGAACACCATGTATGACCCAATGCATTGGCCCCACGTGGCTGCAATCTTCAATGGATTCGTTCAATTTTGAAAGGAGAACGGGGGCTCAATTTTGAAAATCGAACCTCCCGGCGCGACACACTTTGTTCGAGATGTCTGTTCTATGACATTATAATTCAATGGTTAAAATGGAAGAAACCGCTATTTATCGACAACATCGCCTTTTGTACACAAGTATGTATGGTTCTATTATAGTTGTTTTTCTTGACTGTTGAATATGGTGTACAATGAAGTGTAAGAAATAAATAAATATAAGGCAGTATAAGCCTGAGGCAGATCATAGGACTTGATACTTTTTTTAATGTCTAGCCGTCAAACGATTCAACTAATGGTGGTGGCCACCTATATCACCGTGCAACCAAAGAAAGGAGAAAGAGAGTAAGAAAGAAGAAGATGTAAGTAAGTCAGTGTCCCCGTTTGATTGCAATGTATTTCTAGGTGTACTGAGATACATCGTATTGTATTTTATTATGTACTTAGTGTAAATTAGCTGAAACGTACGTCGTATTCAAAATAGTGTAATATGACTACATAAAAAATATAGAAAAGGATAAAGAAAAATGTTTAAAGTTGAAACTTTATTGAAACTGGTAATGTTGTATTTTTATTAAATTTTACGATTGTGGTAATGATATAATGATATAGATAAGGAAATAATGGTATAGATTATGAAAGAATAAAATTTTAAAATTTATGATTAATTATTTACAATATTTAACATATGGAAACTACTTACTACGATAATAATATGTGATGTAACTACTTAAACAAGATATAATCAAAATGGATTCTTCTGTTATGCTTAGTTATAGTCTATATTAAAATATAAAAATAGTAATGATAAAAATTAGTCAAGAAATAGAAAATATGCTAGAAAAACTAATAACGAAATGCTTAAGGGGTCACGCTAACGTCATTTAACTAAAATCTAAAGGTTAGTTAATATACGGAATGGGGTAATAGAACTATTGATTACCCATAGCTGTGATCCACAATTGCAGTGAATTCCGTGCTATAGAAAAGAAACCAGTAAATAAATCTTTCATTCGCTTGTCAATATTTACTTACATACTATTATTCAAGATATTTTTAGTAGCGCAGTTGCGAGTCCAAAAAGGATAATGTTAAAATTTTATGCGTTCTTCATAAGCACATTGCATTTCCTGTTTCTGATAATAAGTAGGGTCCAAGGACGTAAAAGAACCCACTTTTTTATCATACATAAATAGCCACTAAACGGTCTGATTCAGTCTTCACTCATCACTAACCAACTAAAAGTTATGGGCCAAAATAAAACGAGGGACTCCTTCATTACTAACTTTCCCACATTGCAGTATTTAGTAATTGCAATATATGTGGTACATTTAAGTATTACATGATTGACAATTTAGTCACATATCACTCTGATAGGGTATAGCAATGATAACGGGAGAGAACCGATTTATTTTACTATTTTTCTATGCAGTAGTATTTATATAAAATAAATTCTATAGTAATCGCCTAAAAGATTACTTATTTATTTATTTGTTAGGCTCTAGTGGGGATACGTTGTTATTCTAATAGCAGCTGGTGCCTTGACTACGGCTGCCGAATTATTGTTATACATAAACAAATTTTCATTTCCCATTTTACCCCCTTAGAGATTGAATTTTCAAAAATCTACATGTGCATTGACTTTCGATCTGTAACAGTTGCCATTTATTAAGTTTAATAGATCTCTTACCGCATTAAACATGACAGAGATGGCCGCTAGGAGACACTCTAGCTTGTCCAACGGGGAGTCAGCTTCTTGCATTTTAAGGAAATGTTTTGAGATCACTGCCAAGACTGCTGACGACGGGACTTTTGTCGATTCCTGGAACAACGACCAAATGATTATTATTAAGACTGCTTGGACATGAGTTTTTTTATATTAAATATTGCAATAAGGAGTATTAAGTCTGTAACTGTGAGTAGGAAAAAAAATCCCGGGAGTCTCTTGCCGCTTCTTCTCCCGGGACCACTCACGGTAGGGATTTGTTGAAGCGATGGCGTTGAGTGACTTTTAAAAAGTGTTTGTAACAAACCTACTTCGAATAAAACTTATTTCATTTCATTTCATCATTATGATACAAGCATGCTATTACAAACAGTTGGCGGCTGGATTAATTTAGAGAGGAATTTTTGTCCATATTAATTAAGTGTTGGTTAGAACGATTTCCAAATTACGCTATCTTCAAATTTTTTTTTTATGGCCGGTAATAGCCGGCAAACGAGCTGACGATCCACCTGATGGTAAGTGACTAATGTCGTCCATCACTGATGCGTTGCCGGCCAAGAAAGAGAGAAGAAAATGAAAGAAAGAACTGGCTCTCAAGCCCCCAGCCGGAACACGACGAGTCGTTTGGCGGCTGACTCATGCTCAAGGGTGGTAGCTATCCAGGCGAACCCCATGGAGAAATAATAATAGCAATAATGGTATTAATTTACGATTAAAATCAATATTACTAATATAATCCCTCGAGGGGCCCTACCACCAGCGGGCCAGATTTAGTCGCCTTTTACGACACTCATCAGGCGTGGGATTGGGGTTAGTATTTTAAGCCGCCCCAATACGGCTCTTCAAAATATTCTTTCTTTACGTGTATGGGTCTGTGTGTTTTGCTCTGTGTGTGGCTGTCTGTCTCTCTGTATGTGTGTGTGTGTGTGTGTGTGTGTGTTGCCCACCTTGACCCCTAGCTGCAGCGGCGTGGCGCGGTGCGCGCGCTCGATGGCGGCGTGCAGGCGGCGCACGTCGGCCGCGTGCCAGCCGGCCAGCAGCGCGTACAGCCGGCGCCGCAGCGGCCGCACCACCAGCCGGTGCATCACGCCTTCCAGGATCGCGTCCAGGTTCAGGAACTCGGTTGGTTTCAGCTGGGGATGGAGGGAAAGTTATTTAGTAAAACTATGTGTACTTTGAGGCTTCGTGAGTTGGCCTTTCAAGTATATCGGACGACTTTTTTAGAACACATCCTTTAGATTTCAAAAAATCTCCTGTAAAAGGAATGTTTGTACAAAATTTCGTCCTTCCAGGTTTCCACTTTTTACCCATGACGGACGGAACGGAACGAAGGCGGTATATGAGTTTGAGGTTAGAGGTTATTTATTTGTATGTATGTCTGTTGCCGTTTTTTATGAAAAATACTACGCTGATTTCATTGCGGTTTTTTGCATTCAAAAGGCATCATTATAGAGCAGGTTCATAAATATGTTTCATGGCGATAGACCATGGGGGCGCTGCAGTAGCCTGATAATTGTTAGCTGCGATAGGGATTTAATCCTTTTTCTTTTTTTTTGTTTTCCTTCAAAAACGGGGAAGTTTATTATTTCCTCGCATATATTTTTGAGAATTACATTAACGTACGTAACTACCTTGAGCCTCTCCTTTTCAACTTCTTTTTCAAATTCTCTCTCGCCGTGTTTCACTAAGTAGTTTTTCATTCCAGACATGAATTGTCTCATATTTCGCATCATTATCTGAAAAAAAACAGCACATTGTTAGAATCTGTTTGCATATACTTATCTACTTATTTATTAGCTCTCTCACATTTTACCGAAATTAAGAAATTTTTAAACAAATTAAGTACTATCTAACACTAATAAGTAGGGCTTCCATCGGTTAGTGAACCACAGGACACATCTCTGTTTAATGATAATAACGCTTGGGTTAATACATTACGTTGCTTTAATGAACATTAATCGCATATGTAGCATCTGATCGTGAAGTTACCTGCGGGCAAGTTTCCTTCGAGTCGAGGGTACAAGAGATGAAGTTGTCAATGTTCTGTGCAAATGTGGTACTCTTGTCCTGTGCGAGGTGCAGCGCGTACGCCCGCAGCGCCGCACCCGTGCCCCGCAGGGTACGTCCTCCACGTAACGCGCGGACCCTCCCGGCAGCTGTCGACAACAGTTTACTGTTTTTAGACTAGATAAGGCACATGTCTCTTTTAGAGGCTTAGAGCATCTTTATTTTTAATATATAATTTTAAATTCAAAAAACTCCCGAGAGTTTTATTTATCTACACGAAACATAGCTCTCGATTAAGTCGACTTTCAAACAAAAAAATAGATCAAAATCATCTGGTTCATCCATTTGGGTGATAAGATACTACAGACAGACATACAGATCCACAGATACATAGACACGCTAACTAAACTCACACACCTCTGTTTTCGTCGGGGTTAAAAATAAGCTAATGCTTGACTACAAAACCACCTGACGGCAAGCGGGAATGAAGTAGGTAATATTGATAAAGCGCACTAACTTAGAGAAAGCCTCTTCATTGATTATGCTGCTTCAGTGCTGACTGTTAGAGTGGATAGTGGTGGTGGGCAAGTGTAGGAAGTTTTTATACCACCAGATCACGATCCAACGACTGTTGCTTAACTCTGTCGATAACTGCGGCTGTTACAATGATATTATAAGTAAAAAAGAGGTAGATATGTCACTAGCGCACCGAAGACGAAGATCGTAAGAGCAGTCAATAGACCTCGTCTGCTCGTAGTCGTTCTGTCAATACAAGACGATAGGCACGGTTTTTTTGTTGTCAGAAGTGCTTGGGATTTAACATACAACGTTAAAATGCCTTCGTGTATTATTGTTGTGTGATTGGTGTAGTGAAATACTTAAAAGATAAACGTGTGTGTGTTGTAGCTCTTTTCGGTTTTTTGGTTGATTTGTAAGGGCATGACGTATCTATATTTAGTAGTCCCTAAGTTTCACGGCATAAAAGCCGTAGAAAAGGTTATTTCATCCTTATAAATGATTATAAATTCTTATTAGGTAACCCTGACATTGTATAATATGTTGCGTACTTAGTATGGCTGCTAATTATTTATTTCCTTAAAGGGCGTAGTTGATTCCTTCAATGACCATCCTGTTTCTAAGGTGGGTCTACATCAAGACTATTTATTAAGCTTGCAAACCTTGGCATACAATCTGTTACCATAACGATGAGTTTTATCGATGTCAGTAGGTTTCCAAGGCAATCCATATGAATACAAGACACTATTTCAAGTAGATTCTAATGCAAGCATTATCACTGCACGATATTGTAAAATCAAGGTGATCTATTCTAAATCATGCTTTGTCCCGAGTATTAATTATACGAGTAGTCTATGCAATGATATAATATTTTATGGTTATAATCGTTTATTTTATCTTTAAATAAACACGGCTTTGTTAAGGATATGAAACAATAACGAATCAAGCACACACATAAAACAAACTGACATAATTCCATGTGTCTAAAGACAGTAAAATATCATGCCATGTCAACATAAGACCACGATGTTAAGTAAACAAGTCTCGTGACTTAAAAGTGTGAAAAATATACATATTTTTAAGAATTATATTGCTTCTCATTATCTACATTATGACGCATACTTAAACATGGCAATTTATTGTACCTACTTTCTAGGCCTTTGCTCTAAGCCTTTGCTAATGCTGTTTTTGTCTTCAACGAATATAAGACTCTTGACAACGTACAACTGATATAAGCGACGAATATGTAAGAATAACGGTCGGTAGACATATAAGAATAACTCATATTAATAAACATGAGTTAGAAAAAAATTACAATTCATTACTAATAAAAAATGCTCCTGAAAATCCCCCTGAAAAGGTCATACAGTATTGTTTACGTTTGATGTCATAAAGCAAAGTCGTTTGCCAGCAAAGATCCTATTTTTAGACTACAATAAATTATTATAAAAGTTGCTGAAAATACTGTCTATAAAAATATACATTACATACAAGTGTGCCCCAAACACTACAATATTTACTAAGTACCATTCATTAATCAGTGTAACGATATACCAATATTTGTAGAACAATTATCACATACACGTGTTGTAAGAGCGGCACATAATAAATAGGTTATTAAGTAATTGCATTCGAACTGTGCGTCAACATATAAGATGCAAAATAAGTAGCGTCTAACTAAAACTTTTGTTTTTACTATGATCATTATTATTTATTAGTTCTCTTGATTTTTATTCGCTGTTCAGACATGGATTGGTGTAAAGATATTTGAGCGATAGCTCAATTTTTGGTTCTACTTCTCATAGGATATCACAGGGGTCTGTATTTTGATTTTGGGCCTATTTTATTTCCGGTTTATTTTTACATATGACTTATCGACTAATAAAAACCGCAAATTTGATACATGATTATTGAACATAGATTGTGAATTAATTTATTAAATTTAAATATTTTCATAAAATATAATAAATGGGAAAATCTATACGTAAACTGTGAATTTAAATTTACACTTATATTTATTATAAGGCAGTAGAACCTCAGCAGTTTAATATGGCGCTAATCGAGTTATTTAAACCTTCTTTTGCCTGCTCCTACCTAATTTATTAAGCGCCCATTGTTTTCGTCTCGTAAAACAATTAGGTATAAAAACATAACAACATAAAAAAACATAACACTATCAAAAAATATTTTAAGAACGGATTAAGATTATTACTAGTAAAAAGACCTCGTTCGTAGATTATTTCTCAATCAAGTAATCGATGTAGATTAAAAGCAGGTATCGAGTGCTAATAGAATACTTGGAGAGAAAAAGAAATTAAAAACATGACTTACATTATTAAGAAAATAAAGGAAAAATAAACTTTACCTACACAGATACGAATGTGTAAATCCATCGGAACCTTGAATAGGTTTTTCATTTTCCACAACAGTATTTTTCCTGTGGCACAATTTACATCGTCTTAACTTATTGCACAATTTCTTCCAGAATCCAGCGATGGCGGATAGCAAGCGTCTAAACGGATTTCTATACGGCGGTTTCACGGTAGCGTTCTCTTCGGAGCTCAAGTCGCTACAATGGCAGGCCGGCGGCTTGGCTACGATGACAGTGGTTTCAGTAGACGCACTGTTCTCAGCTAACGTCTTACACAGAGCGGTCAACGTTTCCATCTTCGCGAGACGCTGCTGAAACCTCGGCTCGTGAAGCTTCTCCTTCGAGACGAACACCCAGTCGCTCTCTAGGACATACTCATTGAGAGTATCGCAGCGGAAGTTTCTAATCGTCGTCAGCGCGTACACTTCAGCCTCGACTGCGACTTCTGCCGGTTCAGGGATGGCCTTCTCCTTCGGTTCAAATTGATCGATCCAAGGTTCCCGCTTGGGGGGACAGGCGCTGGGGCAGGTAGGTTCACTGCGCCTCTCGCACCTTCCTCGGAACAACCTTCTGAACCAGCTCATGGCTGATGACCCTGCGGTTTCTTCCCGCGTGCACGAAGGACTTGAAGCGATGATTTCTCATTCACACGGTTCGCGGCGTTGCGATCCGGGCGTCTGAAGCCGACTGGGCGACTGCGTGCTCGGTCACCGATCGAGTGACAGTTTCACCGCTCACGGCACGCGCAGACCTTTACCCCTTAGCCGTAATGAATTATATTTACCGAGCTAATAAGTTTACTGATAACAGATGCACGCGGCGGTTCCATTGTTTGCGTTCCAATAAGTTCAATTGATTCAGTAATGATGTGTAATGATGTGTAATTTATTGCTATCAACACGCAATTATTACGGACGTCTGCATAATGTATGTGGGTGGTGATTTCAATGATAACAGAATGTATATCAGTACCGCCCACACTGGAAATGTTCAGATATTTTATTGGTTTCTTATTGATACATTATTGGTTTATACTACTGACAATATAATTATTGGATTATACTTTTATTTTTTTGTGAATAAATATTTTTTTACTTCCCTACTATCTTACTTACTTTTATAATTTATCTGCAAACTGTTATGTTTCTTCTTCTTCAAACTGTGTACGTTTCTTCAATAAGTTAAGATTTTAACTATGTTTGACTGATATATAATAGAAAGAACAGCCTTTAAGGCAGTTCTAAAGATAATTCTGCACAGGTCTCTATTTAAGTTAAGAGTAGGTACGCACTAAAGAAGGGCATAGAATATGAATAACGTAACCTTCCACGTAACGTCCAGTTTACCTTTTAATTTTCATTGTCAATTTAATCTCAATCCAAGTACGTATTTATCAGCTGTATTTAAATTAACCTCTTTAAACAGTTGTTGATATTGAATAGTATGATAATCTATTTGTGAAGGAGGTAGGTATTCTAGTTGTCTCATATGTTATCGAACATAGGGCGACCTCAAATAATATCGTAGTTTCAACGTAATGATTGTAAACTTTACTATGATATTCACTCATTATGGGTACACAAGATCAACTTTTTCAACTATAATAATCTTTTAACACTGTTATGTTAACCCATATCCATTTAACAGCATCGAATCTTCGTTTGTGTCCGTATCGTAAATAAAAAGTAGTTCTATCTAAGGTCAGTTACAAGTCACAACGTCAGGTGTTCTAATGCTATCTTTGTTCTTCTATAAAAGGACCAGAAAGGGCTAACATCTAACAGTTAACTAGTAGTAAATTTTTACTAAACTAGTACGCTCACCGTCCTTCATCTAAATTTACCATCAGGTGGGATTGTGGTCAAACATTAACTTTAGGTAGGTAAGTGGGTACCAACAGAAAATATTAAAATACTTACCCAATAAAGGATCCAGTCTATCCCTGAAGCTCTTAGCCCGTGCAGCGGCCGCGGGACCTCGCCGTGGTAACGGAGAGTCCCACTCACAACCCTCGTCCTGAAGTCAAAAATATTTATGTATACTTTGACGCTAATATTCCCTGACGCGGATGGTTTTGACACATCTTGCAACTTTGACACTCGCAAGGTCACAAAAAATGCTACGAGAGTAACTGGGTGGTCATTTTAATTGGAGGAGCTCTGTGACAAAGAATAATTATTATTCTTACTAGCCTTTACCCATTTAACACCTATTGCTGCACTGGTGGTGAACTGTGTCAGTCATTTCTGTAGACACCAGAATTGGACTAACGCCCCAACTCAGAGTCACTAACGGTTACTTAAATCGCTCCTTAGTACAGAATTTGTATGGTGATTCTTTACTAAGGAGCGATTAAACTAACCGTTAGTGACTCTGAATTGGGGCGTAAGAGCGTTTAAAAAGGTACTTACAATTTCGTAATTGTGTCCATTGGATGGTGGTATCAAACCGTCCCACTGCGAACTGTCCCATGGCTCCGAAAATACCGTTCCGTCGTCACTCGCCTAAACATAGAGGATATTGAAGTAATTAATGAACGATATGAGTAATAATAGTAATAATAATTCATTGCATAAAATTTATTTTTGTTTATAACCATCATGTTTCTGATTAAATCAGATAAACATTTCAATGTAAGTGACGGAAAGAAAACTATTGACTGTCTTTTGTTTCTAATAATTCGTATCTATTAACGTAAGTTCTCAATAATCTATTTACCCATAATACTTATGTCAATTGCATAGCAATTTCCTTACTTACCCAGAGATTGTGAAAACAATACCTGTACATTATAGCGTACTCACGCTGTAAGTATAACTACAGGTTATACAAGTGAGCCGTAAAAAGGTGTGGCATAAGGTATAAAATAGCTTGTACCTGCTCGGACAGCGGTCTAAGGTCATGGACATTGTCGTAGCAGGAGGCGCGCGGCGGAGAACGAGTCTCTTCGGGCAGGGCCGCGGGCTCCGCGTTCAGTCTCAGCTCTGGGAATCTAGAAACAACATACATAACCTTTATGTATGTATGTACATTATGATCTCATCAAAACGTCAACAAACGTCAGCAAATGTCGTAGATTTTGACGACGCGACGGTCGCAACGGGAAACGATGCCAGGCCGTAGCACGACGCGACATCGTATCGTGATTTTACGTAAGAGCCCTGAGATGTTTGCTACGGAATATGCTACCAAAGCGCCCCAATTAATAAAATATTTATTATCAAGGTAGTAGTTAAAACATGGTTATTACTAAGTTTAAATGAACCTTTGTGCAACAACTTGATGTACAGTGAGATGTTGAGCCCCATCGTCAACGCCACACAACCTGCTCTCTTGCTCTGCGAGAGAGGGAAACGTCCCGTTTTCACCGTTCGAGCACTCCTCACTTTTATCTGTGAACATAACATTTCATTTAAAGAAAGTTCTACCATAATACATAAATCACCATAAAATTGTTGATCACTACTGGCAAATAAAAAAAAATGCTACCATGCCCCCACCGTTAATTCCAATAATTCCATTCTAGGTGACAGATGACAATGTTACAAGCCATACTGTGCCTAGAAGTACGGGAAGAAAATGATACTATAGGATCTTTGTGCTATACAGTGTGTATTGTGAATTGTAAAAAGAAAAATGGACGTAAATTAAGGAAAAGGAAAGGAACCCAGTAACCTTAGTAATGTTGAAACAGATATAATTTAATGATGAACTACTGGTTGAGAGAAATGAATAAAGGAATCAACAAACATTCTAGAAGAAATCGTTGGAGAAGAGAAAAGGTCCAAGAAACACCAAATTGATTTTTAATTGGGATTGACGATTTATTTTTAAACCGTATATGAAATTTTGTAGATCCCCAAATCCAGAAAAAAATGAAAAAGCCGGTGCAGGGTCAAGTCTCAATGAACACTGACTTATGAACTGCCAGCTGGAATCAACGGTCCAGGTGTGGTCGTTCTTGCCTGTTGCTTTGGAGACGCGCGGTGGTTCCACGGGCTTCGACTTGGGCTTGCTCCGGAGAGACACTAGGTTATCCACTGAGGTCGATGTATTGGGCGATGATGCTGCAAAAATAAATAGTATCGATAAAAATACTCTTCGTCAGAAGAAATAACATTTGACAATGATCCTCAAGTTATGCAGCTTATAAACACTTACGTGACAATTCTTCTATGCTGTGCATATCTCGAAGCGGGTAATAGGGGTGGTTTTGATTCGGTGGTTCTGAGTACCTTTGCGAAAGGCTTACTCCAACCCTCAGAAGTTTTCGCCTTTGAACCGGTGGCAGCGCAGCCTGTTACAATTATTATTACTAGCATATTTTCAACATACAAATGGTAAAAAAATAAAAATGACAACTATCACTTACTTCTTTTATAGCATCAACAGGATCGGCGTAAAATGGACTTCCGGCATTATCTTTCTCGGAGTCATTCATATGAACACAATCGTCTTCTAGTTTAACTGTTTCCATACTTTCAGTGTTATGATTCTCTCTGCTTTTGAATGCCGCTTCTATTTCTTCAGTTAATTTTTTATTCATGTTCATTGCAATATTCAATTTGTCTGGCCTCTTTGGTACAATTTCTCCTTTACTGTTAGTGGTAGCTATTATTTCACTCGACCCATTAAAACTCTTCTTTAAGGAATTATCAGAAAAGTTTTTCTTCTCATTGAGACTTTCATTTGAATCGATAAGTTGTATATTTTCCTTTTCTAAAATTGATTGAGTACTTTTGGCAGCTATGAGTTTTGCTGTAACAACACAATCATAATATTTTATTTTGATATTAAGTACAAAAATATTACATTATAATGAACCAAATAAGATTTAAGACAACTTACGCAATGTATCTGGTAACAGGTCAGGTCTTTTACTTTTCATTAGACCGTTATTCATGATATTGTCGTTTTCATTTTTTAGAGGAGGTTTGAAAGTAGAGCAGTTATTACTTTCAGGGCCCCATATATCTTCGTAATCACTTACTTTATCCATTAACGAACTTCTATAATACACACCCGGCGATTCAAGAATGTCTGATTCCTGAAAAATATAATTTGTGTTATAATAATTTCATTATTCTTACTACAAAAGAAAAATAAATAAGATAAAATTCAATATCCATGTTTATACATGATTGCATCGAATATCATGCGGTTAGTTATGATTTTACAGCCAAAAACACAGTAGATATATATTTTGATATTCTTAATATGCACATGCTAATACTTAATCTATGCTGTAATATTATTATGTCTAATTTCTCCGCTGCGCTATAAATTCTAAAAACTAACCTTAAATTACAAACCCTACCTGATAATGTCTGGACTCCTTCCGCAGGGAGTGCTTACTCCTTCTCGATCTACCAGATGGTGTAGTAGTCGTGGTATTAGCAGAAGGGGACATAACTTTGTCTCGATCTTTGCTCACGGGAGACAGAATAGATTGATTAGATGATGGAGAGAACACATTTGAATTCGACAATGGAGAACTTCTAGACAAGGGTGAGAACACCTCGTTTTTATTAGTTTGGCTTATGGGAGAAAATACACTGCTCTTGGAAGAAATCGTATCATTCGAAACTGGGGAATTTATTTGACTTGTTGGTGAAAATATTCCACTGGTAACAGAATTCGTCCCATTTGGTGACACGAGTTGATTTGGAGCGGTACCATTACTCGACTTAGTATACGTATTAACTACGGGATCAATGGATTCAGATGTGTTTGTCTGCGACTGGGGTTCGTTTGGAGATCCGACATCGGTAGTTTGTTGCTCGATAGTTTGCCGTTTAAAACTGCTGTGTAAGCTAGTTGTCATTGCATTAATACATTCTCCTTCAGGTGACAGACGATGCATCATACTCTATACAGGAACAGGAACAACGTGTCAGTTTATACCTCTTTACACAAAATACATTAAATCAAATTAGTGATATTTTTAATTATGTTCGAGCTATTAGCTAGTTACTTAATATATTAACACACCAAGGACATGCTGTGAACACCATGCATATGAATGCATCGGTAATAAGCCCATGATACTATAGTGCTGAGTAATGGCTTTCTTACCTGCATTTCTCCGTTAGATTCTGTAAAGTCTTTAGCGTCCATGATACTAAACGGAGCGTCTGCGTTGTTACTATTATTATTCATTGTATTAGACGCAAGCGTTAGTTGCAACCGGTCACTTTGAATGCTCTCGTTTATTTGATGGTTGTGAACTTGGGTGTTATTCACACTGAAGGTGACAGTCGTCGTAACCGTTATGTTTCCAGTATGTGAAGCCTTGTTAATGGGGCTGAAAGCTAGAGCCTCTGATTTGGGAGACAGGGATATCTTTGAGAGAGGTGGCTTCGCCCAACGTGGAGGCGGGGGCGGTGGAGTGGTTTTGACATTGCATATTTGGGTGGGAGAATGTTGCGTCGTTGGAAATGTATGAGGCTGTGTTATGTGCGCCTGTAAACATGTGAAGCATTGATTAATTTTGAATTAGAAGAAAAACGACACCAAAAAGCTGTTGTGTATAAAATGTGTTAAGATGAAAACTTACGGTGCTGGACATAAGATTTAATGTGTTTGGTGGGGTCGGTCGAGGTGCTCTTACGAACGAACTGGTAGGCTTCGCTGGAGGCGAAGGTGCAGTTTTGCCCTTGAATGTACTCAGATTCTGATTTTGATTCGGTGGGGAATCTGATGTGTCTACGGGAGACATCTTCAGTATTACGTTCTGTTCGTTTTCAGGGCTCAATATGTGTTCACGATTATTTGCTGCTGTGCCTGAAATAACGAGCCAATTATCGCCACTGTTTTTCTTCATTTTCCTTTAATTAAATGTTAACTAAAGAAATCCTTGATACAAAGCACTTACTCGCGTTGAAGCTGCTAAGACTAGATCCAGTGTCAGACGGCGTCACTGCCATTGGCACGACTCCATTGGCCAGCTGACAAGGTGAGAGTATGTTTTGCGGATTATTCTTAGGATTGGCCATTGGATATCCCCAAAACTCCTGGCCCAGTAACGTTAAGGAGCTTAGCTGATGCCGGCTCTTCGCCTCTCGGAGTGCTCGAGGCAGTTGAAGCTGCACTGGTAACTCGTCACTGTGACAAAATAAAAGAGGCTAAAGATTTTAGAGATTGTCAACTTCAAAACAAATGTAATGAAATACTTGTATAACATGATTGGCTTCAACCCATTAATGGCCCACTACTGGGTACGGGTCTCTCCTCTTGAGGAGACCTAGAGCATACTCCACCACGCTGCTTCAGTGCGGATCGTCGGTGGAGGGGTTAGTGGCCAACCCGAGTGTCGGAAGTTTTCAAACCGCCCGAGGGCCTCCGACATGGCTTAACGACTGTTATCATATGATAACAACCGGGACCGACGGCTTTACGTGCCCTCCAAAGCACGGAAACGCTCAAGAATTTTTTGCCACTAGCGGTCACCCATCCAACTATCAACCGCGCGTGATCGACAAAGCGCAGGGCTATGAGCGCTTCGATATAACATGATTAATAAATTGCAATCTTGCCTGAGTCTTGAGCTGAAGCCTCCTTTTAGTGTGGAAAAGTTTCAATCCATAATAATTGGTACACTGTTAAAGTGCGACTTTATATACGTCTTTCCATTTAAGAATGAGAAAAAGAAGCAATAGTTATACCGCCCAATCCACAACGGTTCCCGATAACGGATTTACCGAAGGTACTCGTTAGTAACATTTTGTATTTAATTACCAGCATTGCGAATAATGGGCGATCAGCTCCGGTATGTTGTCGAAGCGGTTGTGTGAGGTCTCGAGGCCGATGCGGCCTCCAGACGCCTGGATGAGGTAGTGCTCGATGTAGGGTCCCTTGTCAGCCGGTAGGCGCACGCTGATCGCCATTGTATCCGGCTGACTGGATTGACGGACAACAAAGTTCTGGAAAAAGTATATCAGTGTATTGGTAAACCAAAATTTACATGTCGTTAACTGGATATTCTTTCCTTTTCTTTAATATATTACTTTAATTATTAGTTAAAAATTACTGAATCGTTGGAAATAACTTGTTCTATGGCAAAATTGCACCACTACTTCACGCCTCTCCTGAATCGCGCTATCAATATTTTCTACATTGCTCGCATATACATACTGTATATATTATACAAGTTCCGAACATGAACTATGGGAAATAGGTCACTCCTCATGCATAATCGAGCCTGGCAGGAATATTTTGTTTGATAAAGTATTATCACTTAAGTAATTCATTGATTGTTCAATCAAATGTTTTCCATGCAATTAATTAATAAAGTTAACAAGCACGATAATTTGAAATAAGTTATTTTAATCACAAAATAACGCAGTAGAATACATACCCCTTCTTCCTTTCCCTGGAGAAGATGGAAGGCGCCAGCTCTCTGGATACCGGGCAGGAACCACACGGGATGCGTCCTGATGAGTCGCTCCAGGACTCCGATGTCACATGGGGGCTGCTCCTCGGACCCTGACCCTGAAGAGCCGACTGAGGAGCAGTCCCCGCGGGCGCCTTCACCGTCTGATGACAGGCTTTCACGACTCTGAAATAGAGGAGACGGTTTTTATAGCTTCTTCGAATATTGTTGTTGGTACTACAGAAAAAGTCCTAGAAGGTAACGCTAATAACTACCCTATATCTTATTCCTGTTTAGGGTCTACCTGTGTACTTAATTTCATGAAAAACCGTTCATACATCTTCACAAACTTTCACATTTATAATATTAGTAAGAGTAAGATAAGATGAAACTTTAATAAAGAGTCATAACCATTATTTCGAAATAAAAGAAAGATAATAATTTAACCATCGTCGCGTATCAGACTATTTTAAACATCGTCAAACCCGTTCAAAGATACGTTTTATGAATTTGAAACCTAACTCATTAGTAACAGGCATCATTTCAGTTTAAAGTTTAATAAGGCGAGGTGGCGCGAGCTTTAAAGCTTCGGAGGGAGGCAAGTTGCGGTCGGCTATACGCAAATGTGTGCACAGCCTATTAAGATTAAAGTAGAGTGAATTTTGTGAGGGAGAGAATGATTTTAATATTTATTAGGTTTTCATCCAGTTTGTGCGGTATTAATTTCGATCATTTGTCATTTGTTCGCGGTAACGTAATCCTTGGCTTTGTGGTGTAATTATTGTACTCGTATTTACGTCTCGGCTTTACGAGTGTTTGAGGAATAATGATTCCTATTTTAGTTAATATTTACTCAGGAATTTTCAATTCTTGTAAATAAACTGTTACAAGTACACTGTTAAAAGTATTCACCTTAAAAGTATTTAGAAGTATTGAAACCTAAAACCAATATTACCAGTAACCAATAAACCAATTTATAATTTAAGCACCTAAATATATTATAAATTGACAGAATTCATAGCAAATTCGACGTAGTTTGTATCGTACGATGTACTCCAAATGATTGACTCTTCTGCAAATTAAAAACATTTTACGGTTAATTCTTATATGAAGCTAGTAGCTACTCAAGGTTTCCACCACCTAAGGAGCTCCGGAGAAAACTAGCACGATAGGCTCTTCGTGGTTCAACAAAGTCAAACACGGACAAAGATGCGTAGCTTAAACTCGAGAAAAGTTTCAGTCCTTCAAGAGTAATATAAAAGAGATAAAGTATTTTATTCATTTTGTAAATATGTGAATCTGAATTTAATCTAGTTTGTTAGCATATAACTTAGTCTTTTTGGAAACTAAGTATCTGAAACTTTAGCTTTATAGTTAGTTTATACATTACAGTAGGAATATGCTGATAAAAGCAGCAATTTCTTTCCAACAAAAGAGCTTCCAACAGATAATACGCTCCCTACAAAATCTCATAAACACTGCATTAAAGCGCAGCGGTGAGCAGTAAAGTTTAGAGTGATTACTTTCTAAAACTGGATAGTTTCTCTCTAAATTAATAATAAATATAGAAGTTAGAGATTAAATGTTGCAGCGGTATTGGGCACGGTGCCCAGACGGCGCTTCGGAGACGAGAATGGCCGCTTCTTCATTCGACGATACGACGAAGACTCTGATTATAATTTTACCAGTGCCGACGCACGCCGAGTGCCGACACAATGCAGTTATACAATGTGTTAAGCCGCTTATACATGATGGCCTGAGTCTGAACCAAGGGACAAGTACGCATTGGCGGGTGATGAACCAATGTGTAGATGGCATTTGCCAAGTGGAGGCGAGCGCCTTTGATTTGTGCAGAAAAACCGATAAGGCTCCGAAGTGAGGTGAGCGTGGCAATCTATCCCAGGCGCCAGCAAAACACCGCAAGCAACTCCTATACACGACAGCGCTTGCCATCACTCGGCAAGCATTGGCCAACATGTATGGGCGGCTTAACATTACTTAAGGATGGTAACATTATCATCAGGCGTGGCAGTACTTTTAAGCTTCACGCCACTCGCACGCACAGATGGCCATTTCAGCGTGTACACAATACATACCGACATAATGTCGTTGTCGTGTCGTCTGATGACGCAAGAATCAGCCAGCCGCGACATACGAGCAGCGGGAATGGGAGAGAGTTACTTCCTATTTCTTTTGATTATATTCGCTGGACGACAACACTATTCTCTGAAGATGAATATATGGATGAAACTGGAGAATACTGTCCTAGAATGTAAGATGTTTTTCGAAACACAAATACGAAATGTGTAGGCAATACAGACATGAAGTTATATCAGTAACTGCGGTAACAGATAACAATCTGTTGCTAATATTATATCAACCGAGATACTTAGGACATTGTGGTCTATCCATCATGTGGTCTATAATATGTTAGATGGATTAATCAAATGAGGTTAATTAACCATTGCGGCTGCAGTGGACAATTTATTACACTGAAATATTTTTGCCATTAGGGAATCAGCGATACTCTAGTGCTATAAAACCTATCATGCTGACAACGTAGATATAAGTATGTTGGAATATAACTTAAATGAATTTTATATATGCCTAATTATGTAAAATTAATGTTTAAATTGAAATATGAAAATTGTTTTCAATCCTTATTTTGTTTATATTAACTAATTCTAATTCTATAATACATAATACTAATTCTTTGGAACAAAAATTAAAGTTATTGTGTTAGAGCTGGAGAGATTAATTTTATCAATTGATTGATTCCGGTTTTGTGCAACGCCATTCATATTTAGTAAAAATTTCCAGCGCACCGTAGCATAACATGCATCTACAATAATGAGGGTGCCGAGAACTTTACGTATTCAAATCGAAGACCGCTAAAAGCTACGCTTCGCCAGGCCCTTATGCGACAATTTTTCAGGACAGCGGCTTCAAGCAAAGGTTCTTTGTTCACAGACATGGAAATATTATTACCCGATTCGCCGCAAAAGGCGTAGCGGGGGAGCGACTTGCAATTTCATATATCGTCATGAATCCTCATTTTAAGCTGCGTATGTTTCGTTGTTTATACGGAAGTCGTATTTACCCTTTTCGGGTAATGGCCGAGTTAGATAAAAAGGATCAGATGGACGACGAAATAACCTAGTGGAAATATGCTCGACGTTGGGCTACTCAAACATTTTACGAATTTCAAGTAGCCGCCGGCGAACGCTTTATTTCAGCGACGGAAAACTTTCTTTAATATAAAAATAAATGGCCGCTTTAGGGAGATGATAAGTATTTTAATTTGATTACGTGGGGTAGTGGTACCGCTGGCGTTTTATTAAAACTTGAAGTGATAGTCTTTGGGGTCTACCAGGGAGTCTGGGGACGGTGGCGAAGGAACGGTCGAAGTTTAATAGAGACAGAGTGTGTTAATGTCGAAAAAAAGTTTAATTTTATTTAAATTATGACAGTCTTTAATTTGCTGCTACAAGCAGGCAAAATCGTTGACTAGACTTATAAGTAGTTTGATTGTAAAATATAATTGTACTTTATAACACACTTTTCCTGACGAGAATGCAATGATAAGATGGTTTCTGATTATCTCACTACATAGCTGAAGATTAAAAACTAACTAACTACTGCTAGTATTAACTTATACTAAGTTCAGTTCGTGAAACAGTTTCATGGAATTAGTTAGAGTGTCAATCTACTGGCGATGACACTAAGAGCTATTTTACGGAGGTAATAAGTTAGCGTTAGCTCAGGGATTGTTTACGACTTTCAAGGGATATAAATGTAAAAGAATCTCGTTCACGTTTCAGGTGCAGAAGATTTTTAATTTTACCTATTGCGTCAAAAAATGCGCGAACATGTCAGAGATCGGCATATATGGCTGGATGCAGCATGCAATGTCAAAGAACAATGCCCAACTGCCATACATCGTTTTATTTCATTTTCAACTTTAGCGTCTTAAAATAAAAAAAAATCTAAAATTCGCCTTTAATTTCTGAGCTTAGATATATAAGAATTTTCAGCAGACACACCCCAGAACCAGAATTTTGAGATTTAATTCTTATAACCATTGAGTCATAGAGTAGGGGAGACTTACGGCTGCCTGTAATTTTTACCATTATTTTATTCTGACTTTTTTTTGATTGACAACCAGAAATGGAAATTTGACATCATTACATTTGTCATACCAACATTTATAACGAAATTCTGTCTGTAATATTGGCCAGAAGTCTCCCTATATCTTGCTTGATACAAGCTATGTATCGAAGTGAGTGCCCGAATGAAAATGGACATTGTTGACATCATTGTTTAATAACAGTAAGATGTAAGATGAATTGACTATAATTAGTCAATTCATCACTTATTAATAAAATTATTTTACACTGGGTAATACGGGTATAGGTATTAATTTTAAAATACTTAAATAATTGAATTGCTTCGGTATAACTGACGTTTTAAGACGCTAACAAAAATAAAAAATAATTTTTGGGCATTGTTCTTTACATTTATCAAAATTATCTAATATCAAATTTACATTTATTTATTAAATTATATTAACTTATTATTATCTTAATTACCTAATTTAACTATTTTTCAATGATATAAAAATTAAAATGCAGCAAAAAAAAATCAGACTAATTCATTTGAAGTATAATGACATAGAACAGACATCTCGAACAAAATGTGTGTCCCGAAACCGCGATGACGCATTCTTTTTTCAAACTCTAGATGGCGATTTACACACTTGCAGTAGAGTAACTTTGTATAAGACACTTGCCGAACCACGACAAACAGTCAACGACTCTAAATCTATAGCTCTTCCAAATGTTTGATTCAATGTTTAATTGAATTCACTGAGTAATGTAATACACATAATTTATTATTTACCAAAGAGTAGATACTATAGTCATTATTATCGGGCTTATTTATTTGTCCATTAACACGCTTACGGCTTGCCAAGTGTGTAAGCCCGCCTCATGATTTTTTCAATTCAATTCAATTCCATTCAAGTCAATTTATTTGCATTTCATTCAGCGGGAACATTGCACAATAATTGAAATAAATTTCTTTTTAGTTGATTTAAGTGAATATTTTGTTTTCTTACTGATGAAAATTAATACCATTTTCTTTTTTTCTTTTTTTACGTGCAATTGTGACAGGTTCATATCACGCAAGACGGCATTTTTTCAGTTTGTTATTAAACAATTTTGACATGCGGCCGCAATGAGCGCAGGCGAGTGATAAGTGAGTGAGTGAATGAAGTGAGCCACCCTGGCTGCAATGCATATCCCCGACTCGATGTTCGGGGTGTCTGTTCTATACGAAGTAATAGTACTTCAATGACTAATTCTAAATAATTTGTTTCAGTGGTATCTTCCGAAGGATTCTTTTATTACTTAGGATTTGAGCCCATCTTAATGCATCGTAGAATGCCATCTGAAGACAACCAGTTTTTAAAGGTAACAAGGGTAGTAATATTTAGTAGGATATTATTTCGACCCAAATAATATTCAATTAAATTTTCACTGTGTTGCCAATAAAAAGCGTTATGTACTCTTAAATGTGGCAACCAAATTCGAAATATCCCAATAACGATCATAGCTCGTAAAATAAACAAAAATCATTGCACATCTGCAGTCGATGTTATTGGTCTATAAATTAATAGTCTGTGGCAAATAAACGATATATAGTCCCCGCATTTGCACTCCGCTCAGCCTGTGGGGAGAATTAAGAGATTTATTCGGAGCTGGACTTCGTAATTGTGTATTAATGTTTGTTATATTTAAATAAATAAAGTTACATATTACTGTTTGTTATTGTAGGTTGTTGGCGGTTATTGTGACATGATTTTCGTGAATCAGGTTTGTAAAATCAGTAAAGTTGTGATATTGATTAAAGATCGGAAACTTAATTTATGGAAACAGCCGGCGAACGAGCTGAACATCTTCGATGATGGTAAGTGGCTATCGTCGCCCATGAACATCAGCAACACCAAAGGAGTCACTGATGCGTTACCGGCCAAGAAAGAGAGAAGAAAAAGAAAGAAAGTCTGGGACAGTCTAGATCTTCCCGTATATTTCCGTGATATTTACAGTTTTGTAAACATTTATTATATAAACAATATGATAGTAGGACACACAACACCACTTCTAATAATAAGACTCAAGTTTAGATTTGAGTCGCATTTCAACGTACCAAGTATCACTGACGCTTTGTCAGCAAGCAACTGCGCTGACAGCTGAACAAACAGCCATTTCAACGCTCCGAAGACACAGACAGTATCAGATACGTCGCCCACAAGCCCATTAAACACACGAGTAACTAATTGCAATCCAACTCGGTACATAAATCCCGCTCAACAATTTGATACTGCAATATAATTCCGAATCGCGGTGTTCAGACTGTTCAGCCATTGTGCTTCGCCTTGCCCGCGAAGGCTTTGTGTGCATGATTCATGGCGACACCACCGCGGTTATTGTCACCGATAGCGAAATTAATTTCCACAGTAGATTGTCGCGTTATCGCTTCATAATAGAAGTGTTTAAATGCCGCGAACGGCTCCAAATTAATTATATCGCGCAGTATCCCGCCTTTCGCGATTGTACGTGTTGAAAGTAACTTCGAATTAATATTGTATGTTTAAGGATTAAACGAAGTTTTAGGGGTTTTGTGTTGTAATTTAGGTTTTATGTTCGTTGAAGATGTTAGTTGTTTAACAGTAATCACAGTTTCTTCAAATGTTAAGTTGAAATTATTGATAAATCACAAAACCAAGGGGCACACTTAATCCCTCTGGAAATACATTATAGCATCGAAAATGGTTTTACTTCCAGCCCCCTTTAAATTTTAAAGTGTAAAATACCCACAAAAATAACACTTACGAAAACTCTAAGCCCAACTTTGGCTTAAAGGCGATTACTTCGATAAGAACGTTGGCCGTCTTTCCTGAGATTTTATGTTGAACGCACATATATC
This sequence comes from Thymelicus lineola, assembly GCA_963932265.1. Taxonomy (NCBI): domain Eukaryota; kingdom Metazoa; phylum Arthropoda; class Insecta; order Lepidoptera; family Hesperiidae; genus Thymelicus; species Thymelicus lineola. The sequence goes on from OZ010695.1 coordinate 14,109,193, forward strand.
CGCATCGTCCGCAGCGGACGCTCCGTATGCGGATACCCTCGCACATATGTCCGGATTCACCGTACGGATTTTTTAGTATTGCCAACAATTTTTAAAGTTTTTTCCAACCTGTAGTGAAAAACGGTGAAGACTGTTAAGATTGATTCAGCTATGGAAAAATTGTTGTAGTAGCCTGCATATTGGCCGAAGAAAGTCAAATTCGAAAAAAAAGAAGATTTTAGGTTCATAATATCAATTTGAAAAGGCAGTAAGTTGAACGGCACATTCTATACGTTATTTCCCGGCTTGGTGGATGATGATCAATGAACCTAGATAATTGAAAACTTTAATTTGTAACTTTAATTTGAGGGAAATTAAAATACATAATACTCATTATTTCTTTTTAGTTTTCGACTTTGTCTCATATTTCAATAACGTAGTTAGTTATCGCAGTTTGAGGAACACCATTCGGAATCTCGAATTTCCGAAAACAATTATATATAGGCATAAATACGAAGGCGACACACAGTAGGACGAAAATAGGGGTTTCATAGACTTAGGATTTTTATGTTAAAATTTGTTTATTTCTTGTCGCAAACTGACGTAGAACCGTTTTAGAAGCCACAACGTTATCATATTTATGCACCACAGGCGACTATAACACGAAAAAAATTTTTTTAAATTAAATTTGTATGGAACACAACAGAAAAACCGATTTTATTCAAGACTGAGGAGAGTGCCCCTAATTCCCTCTGGTACGATTATTGCCACTATTTTTCTTTATTTTTTGACATATCGCACGTTGCGCGCACTCGATAGACTTTGGGTGAAAAAAAATGAAATATATTTTTTAATTTTTTTTCACATTGTGCACGTTATTTTCTATGCTTAAGGGCCTTCAAGGCCCTATTTGGTACTTGACACGTTGTCTAAAACGAGCTACTGCAATGCCTTACCTATTTAATAACAGTTTACCGACTAACCTGCCCTTGCATAATAGGTTACATGGTTATTTAATCAGTTAATGACGATCCCTGTGTTCATCAATTTAGTCAATGAGCTCGACTTAATGTTGTCAGTACTCGGCTCATTATTGTTACTATTTTAATTATTGCACCTACTTATCAACTTATCCCCTAATAGTCCCAGTCTCATTATGATGGGTAAAACAAGTATAAATACAGGGAGCACTGTATATTTACTTTAGTTAAATTTTAATTAATCTCTGTAAAACTGTGCCAGTATTAATTGTGAATATGGAAACTTCTATTTTAAAAACAAATTTGGACCTATATTTGATACTGAAGCAATTAACTCTAAGTTTGTCAGAAGAAGATACAGACATTCTCCAGGAATTCTGTCGAAGATTTAGCCAGTCTGTATTGAAGAAATGGAAGTTGGCGAAATTTAACACAGACTATTTCCGAAAACATTACGCAGATTGGTTGGAATAGAACATTGAATGGCCAATTTGCGTACGTGAAAATCTACGGCCACAGTGGTTTTTTACTGGACTTCAAGTAACGAGTGAACCCGGTTCTTGTCTACCTTCTAAAAGTGCATCAGTTGGAACACCAACTTTCAACTCTAAGTCCACGTAAACCTTTTACAGATATTGGAACGAAACAAGATACGAAGGATTGAAAATTTACAATATCAAGACCGAGAAGGCTTTGAATTGGCGTATGCCATTTGCTAAATTTAAACAAGAAGGTAAAGGTAATTTGGCAGCAGCAATAGATATTCTTTTAAAAAACCAAAAGAGGCTGATAACATTGTTCAACAGACAAAAGGAACGAAGAAGTTTACACTTACTCCTGCGAAAGCACTCGGCATATTAATATCACTTAAATCATCTAGTAGTGGCAGTATATGACTTTGAGGGAATCTACTCTTCGTGAAGATATCACAGATAGATATCCTACGTATTACAAAGTCTAACAAGCTAAGTTGGATTGTTACCCTCCAAAATAAGCAAAAATGATAACAGACGTAATTGCCAAAGTGTCTCTTCAAGCACTTTTAGATATTACTGCTGCTAGAATTATACAACGTTAACCACAAGAAACTAAAGGCAAGTGTATGATTTTGATTTCAAAGTGGGTATAAACAAAAGATCGAAGGGGAAAAAAGCAGCGGTGACAGTGATTAATCAGTTTTTATACAACTTTAGTTCCACTAAAACTTACTATTGCGGAAGAAGTCATATGGGAAAACCCGGGACCCTGTTCGGCGTATTGCCGTCCAATACAGTTCCCCTTCTTAAAGAGTCTAAAGTTCTAGTGCAAGAACAGTTGGCCAAAATGGAAGACGAAATGAGGAGCCTTAAAGTTACCCAATACGACAATAATCAAATCACTCATAGTCACAATGACCACGATCGATGGGGAGGTATACACCTATCTTTCAGATGCTAAATCTCCTGTAACTTGTTATTTGTGCTTGGCAAAACCTTCCGAAATGAATGAATTGGAGACAGTTTCGCAAAGACGTGCAAACTGATCTCTACAAATTTGAATTATCTTCTCTGCACGCTCGTATCAATTGTGTGGAATGGCTGCTTCATATTTCATGCAGACTATATTTGAAAACTTTGTCAACTCTTATAAGAGGAGAAAACCAGCTTATATTAGAGGCAAAGAAAAAGGAAGTTCAATCTAAATTCCGGGAAGAATTAGGTTTGCTGGTCGATAAAGCAAAACAAGGATCAGGAGCAACAAACGATGGGAACACAGCAAGAATTTTGTTTTTTGAGTTTTCAAAAAAACTGCTGCCATTATTGGCTTAGATGAAGAGCTCATACGAAGATTTGCAGTAATTTTACAAGTGATAGCATCGGGCGAAATTATTGACAGAAAAATTCAAAGAATATTACTCGAAAAACTACGGAAAGGTATATCAAGCTGTACAATTGGTACTATAATGACAGCAACGGTACATAAGATCCTTATGCATGGTGCTGACATAGACAATGTAGCAATTGTACCCATCGGAAAACTTTCCGAAGAATCCTCAGAAGCTAGAAATAAAGATTTCCGCAGGTACAGGGAGTTTCATTCTCGGAAGTCTAGCAGAGTTAATACTAACCAAGATCTTTTGAACATGATCCTTCTTTCATCTGACCCATTAATTTCTTCCACTAGACATGTACTCGATGCAGCTCAAAGGAAGTTAAGCCCTAGGACTTTTAAAACTTTGTACAGAACATATTGAAATATAATTTTTCGATGTAGTTAACATTGATCCTCAAACAGATAGCGATTCAGAATACGAAATGGATGGGTAGTTGTATCAATGTGTTTATTTTTTTTTCTAACATAGTCACTTGTGTTGTTACTACGGTCCTTAGCTTTTATATCTTAAGATTTTAGAAATGAACTTTTTGGGACCAACTTTAAATAACCATACATAATTTAGCCTGTTGTAGTAATTTACCTAGTGAGTAACTTGTAGATTATATATGTAGGACCATTTGTAGTTTTGTAGGTAATTAATTTTAAACCTTAAAAAGCAATGGGACTTGTAAGGTAATGCCCATCATAAAGTAATTGGAACTATAAGATAATGGTTGATAAGTAGGTACAACAATAATTAAAATAGTAACAATAATGAGCCGAGTACTGACAACATTAAGTCGAGCTCATTGACTAAATTGATGAACACAGGGATCGTCATTAGTAACTGATTAAATAACCATGTAACCTATTATACAAGGGCAGGTTAGTCGGTAAACTGTTATTAAATAGGTTAGGCATTGCAGTAGCTCGTTTTAGACAACGTGTCAAGTACCAAATAGGGCCTTGAAGGCCCTTAAGCATAGAAAATAACGTGCACAATGTGAAAAAAAATTAAAAAATATATTTCATTTTTTTCACCCAAAGTCTATCGAGTGCGCGCAACGTGCGATATGTCAAAAAATAGAGAAAAATAGTGGCAATAATCGTACCAGAGGGAATTAGGGGCACTCTCCTCAGTCTCGAATAAAATCGGTTTTTCTGTTGTGTTCCATACAAATTTAATTAAAAAAAAATTTTTTCGCGTTATAGTCGCCTGCGGTGCATAAATATGATAATGTTGTGGCTTCTAAAGAGGTTCTACGTCAGTTTGCGACAAGAAACAAACAAATTTTAACATAAAAATCCTAAGTCTATGAAACCCGATTTTCGTCCCACTGTGCGACATCTCCTCACAGGATTCGTTTACTATGAAACGTTTCTCCTAATGCGTTGTCAAAAGCATCGTGGCATGGCAACACTATCGGTATTTCGGATACCTTCCGCATTTTCAGAAATCCGTACGGACGGTGCGGATGACATATACCGACGCATCTGTCATTCGCATCGTCCGCATCGCATTTCTGAAAATGCGGAAGGTATCCAAAATGCGGATGACGTCATACGTAGGGCATGTGCTGGTACTCAGTGTTACCATGCCACGATGCTTTTGACAACGCATTAGGAGAAACGTTTCATAGTAAACGAATCCTGTGAGGAGATCTCGCCTTCGTGTTTATACCTATACATCATTGTTTTCGGACATTCGAGATTCCGAATGGTGTTCCTCAAACTACGATAACTAACTACGTTATTGAAATATGAGACAAAGTCGAAAACTAATAAAAAATAATAAGGACCGTGTGTGTGTGTGGAAATTAAATTTCCCTCAAAGTCAAGTTACAAATTAAAGTTTTCAATTATCTAGGTTCATTGACCATCATCCACCAAGCCGGGAAATAACGTATAGTATTTGCCGTTCAACTAACTGCCTTTTGAAATTGATGCCATGAGCCCAGAATCTTCTTTTTTTCGAATTTCATTTTCTTCTTCCTCTTCCAATGCGCACGCTATTATAACAGTTTTTTCCATAGCTGCATCAGTCTTAATATTTTGCTTTTGCAATCTGAGAATCTGAGTCTGACAACTGTCAGTTGAATAAAGGAATATATTATTATGAAGTTTATGGAAACTATGAAATAATATACATTTAATGGCCAATACTTGACGATTGATAGCAAACTATACAATACAATACAATACAATACAAAAATCTTTATTTCATCTCATCCTCGAATTACATTCAGGTAACATTTTAAAATATGAATAAAAGGAAAAGATATGTAAGTGCTAAGTAATCTGTGGGAGATCTGGTGTCTAAACTAAGCCTTGGCCTGTATCTTAGTACACAATACCTAAACTATACCTATACACGGAAATAAATTGACACAGAACTAGTGGGATTTTTTCCTACTAGTACCTATTGTTAACAGGACTACTCAACAAGACGAGTGGGAATAAACGAATGACATCGCACCGTTTTTCACTAGAGGTTGGAAAAAACTGTAAAAATTGTTGGCAATACTAAAAAATCCGTACGGTGAATCCGGACATATGTGCGAGGGTATCCGCATACGGAGCGTCCGCTGCGGACGATGCGGATATATGTGCGTTCAGCTTTATACGACAAGTTCAAACTTCGCAGACATATTTTGCTAAGTCTCTTTGTCAAATTCTAAACGATGGGTTTATGGAGGGTCTCCATTTGGAAATTTCTTTAAACTCTCATCTTAGAAGTGGTCTCAGCTGTGTTATCAGTGAAACTCATAAAAACATACAACTCTTGACGTTGAGTGTGGCATAACCGTTTGGTTTTACTCCAGTTTGGAGTGAGTGCGAAGAGGACACACGTGCTAGAGCTCTGTTAATGGCGGAGTCGTTTTAGGGCCGAATGAGGGCCACCTGGGACCGGGACAAGTTTTGGAATGGGGTTCCTAATTAGGTTTATACCAGTAAAACGCTATTTGCTAATCACTTCCATGTTCAAAGTTTAGTTAGCGGTCTTACGGCCGGTCTCAATATTATACTGTCAGTCGAACTCTGGTACATAGCAGAGATAAAAAGTAAAGATTTATCTGCCATTAACTGCCGTCTCTAAAATCAAAAGTAAGCAAACAGAAGTCAACTCATCGGTAGATAACATTTCAATGACATTTCTATTTCCGGTTTTTACGTCCCTCTGAAAATTTCGTTTTTGGCTGACAATATCATTTTTTATACTTTTATACTTTTTTTATACTTTTTATTATAAAAAGGAACTCCGTGTTTTTGATTATAAATTTATTTCATTTTAATATTAAAATGATAATTTGTTCTTAATGTGCTGTAAATTTTGCAGATGAAATTAATAAAATAATAATAACTGTAACCTCGAACAATGCTTCACTAGTAACAAAACGCAGCATTTGAAGTTTAGTACTGATAGGTATCCTGACTGATGACGGTGACATGTTATTGTCATTTGACATTCGTTTGTGTCGCTTGGTTACCCAAAATACAAACAACGTAGGTATGTGTTCTCATAATTTTAGTAATATTAATTAGTTTTATGAATAAATGAAAGACATTGCTCAACAATTACGTGAGTATAGACTTTATTTTTTATTAAAATAAAATATAAGAGTATCGTATTATTATGTTTCGCAAAAACAAATTGTTGCCAAATGTACTAAAAGCAAATTTCTTTTCAGATGAAGTCCAGACCCCTCAAAAGATGATGTGCCTTTATTTTTAAGGCCAATTTAGCTATTGATGTAGCAGGGACACACTATTATTTCTGAAAAGGCAAAATGTTTTTGTTACAATGGTGGAGAAACTCCAAAGAAAATTCTTAAGATGGCTTTACCATAGGCAGTACGAATACTTCGTAGGTTATCCCTAATTGTATCCAAGTTTATTTGTACTTGGAATGACAGGTTACGATTCCCTCGAAGTTCGACGATACATGGCTCTACTGAACTATTTTTACGCTAATTAGAGGTAGTATCTCTAACCCCTCAGTGCTGGAACAAGTTTTATTGTATGTACCGGACAACTATACTCACGCACGTCGACGAAGGTTGTTAGCAGTACCAAGATGGAATTTGCAGTGGTTCGTGCAGTAACTTTGCTCAATGGGATCCTGGCTTGGAACCCAGATCTGGACATATTTTACTCGACATCTGCTGTATTTCGCAGAACGGCCATAGATTATTTACAACGTGTAAATGTAAACGCTGTTAAGTTGAAATTAACCTGTTATCTTTATATTTATTGGGAAATAAATAAATAATTTCAAAATATATTTTACTTAAAAAAGCTTTGTGTTCTTGTTTTATTAAAATACCTACTTACCTATAACTTTAAAGAAAGAAATTTTCCACAATTCTCATTCAATGCCGTTTTGCTTAATCTGAATCTAGGTACCTACTTATAAACAAATTTGGATTCAGACAATACAGTCATTATATTTTTACGAGGATAATTTCGGCGATCTTGGTATTAAAAAAGGCGGAATCAAATTCACAGGCTTCACACCATTCAATATCACTCATCACTGATTAATAAATCCATGATTCTTTGAAATTTTTTTTTTCACTACGAGAAATCTACCAATTATCCGTCGAAATCGAGTGATATGAAAAGTTCCGACAGTTGGTAACTTCTAATACCGACAGGTATCTGTCAAAGCGTTATTGAGACACAAGTTTTCATTTTTGTATAGACCAACATACTCTCCGGTATGAGTAGGCCCTCCGAACGGTAGATCGATGTCATCGGTAGATATCTTCTATCCACCGAAGGTTATTGAGACGCAAAAATTGACAGATATGACAGATAACATACTAATGTATGCCCTATCTACAGTTTGTTGTACTGACAGTATATTATTGAGACCGGCCGTTAATCTAACTAAATGGTCTTTAACATCGACTTTATGAGTAGGTCAGTTACACGCGAAGAATGTGATGTTATAAAAAGGAAACGTAAATGAAAAGTGTATCCACACACTTATTGTTAGTTAAAAATGTATTTCTTGTGCAAGAAGATATGTGAATTGTTTAGGTAGACATGTGAATGTGTGCAATAAAACAGAAAGGTGGATAACAATATTAAACAAACAAAAAGTTATGGAATTATTTACTGAGTATAAATCGTCTAGGAAACGAATCACGGGAAATCGTACCTATTCACTGTCGTAATACTTTAAACCGAACATGAAATACCGCGCTTTCCCAAAACATAACAAGAACGGTATTGCTTTATAACGTCGAAAATTGAAGAAATTCTCCAAAGACTTCAAACCATCAATTCAAAACTACAAAGTTTTAACGAGCGGGAGTCGAGTGCAGATGGAAAAAGAACCGTGGAAGCGAAACGGATGCAAAAAGTACCTACGGGTCAAATAAAACAGTTATTACTTCACAAACAAACTTACGGCGACCCTTTGCGTTTCTTCAAGTTCAATCAAGGAGAGTAAATATACCCAATGTTTGGGCCTCGAGTCGAACAGTTGTTAGCGTCGATAGTGATGGGATAAAAAATGTTTTAGGGGACATTGTCAAAATGAATTATGAGGGTTTTTTAAGTTAACTGATAGAATTTTTCTTAAAACATTAAAAAAATTGTATTATAATTATTTAAAATGTAAACACGAGAATACAATAACACACATTACATTAAATAGTTTTAAAAGTTGTAGAATTTCTTTCGCCAATTCTTCTCTTTCTGAATCACTTTCTGATACCGTCAAGTGGTAGAAGCAGAAACTTAAATCCATTAGCGTATTGACATTACTAACATTAGAGATAGATGATACCTGAGCATTAGATCAATATTCAGAGCACAGATTACCATAGCTACTAACTGTGTCAGTTAGTCACTCGTTTAGTCGAGGTTACTCTGTGCAAATACTTTGTCAGCTACACAGCTCCGTGGGCCCGTGGGGTGCGAGATGCAGGGGAGATGCAGCGGGTGACTGGGTGAGTCACAGGGGCAGGAGAATCAATAAGTCGACTATCGCGGTCGCCGACGATTGTCAACCGATCTGACTAATATAATTGATTTTGTATTTAGTTTAACCATAGAGTTTAACTTACTTTTATGGGTTGATATTGATACTAAACCTGAAAAGCTGTTATGAGATTGTGAAAGCGCAACATGTAAAATTAGACTGTTAATTTTAGTAATGATTTTATTTTTCTTCATAAATGCTATTTGGTAAGTGTAACAAAATAATATTAAAACCGATTATAATTTTGGTGAGACTATTTTAATGGCACATTAATAAAATATTTAAACCTTTGAAAGTTATATCAACAATGAACGATTGTGTGTTTATACTAAATTTCATCTATTCTTTCTATGACTACGAACTGCTCTTAAAGTTAAAAACATTCCTAGACACCCATAACGTTTAGGCCTAAATAGCCAGCCGAAAAATCACGCGGTTTAATTTGCCCGTCCCATCTCCCGACTGCCAAATTAAAACATTTCAATTTAATAAAAATTCACCCCACAGTAAGTACCGCACTAATTAGTATTAAATTAAGCGTCAGGCTCATCAGATGTCCCTAATGTTCAATTAGAGGACACAATGCGGGGATCGCAACGCATACGTCAGATGTCAAGCCTTGCGGTGGCCGCTGTGACTTGTAAGACCCCTCACGCTTTTTGGGACTCATTATTATATGTAATTTATCGGGGCCCTAAGCTGTTGCAGAGGGAGCACAAATTGTTTCTTGCCCCTAGACTATGCTATAGTTGTAATAGTGAGCACATTTTTTCTCTCTTTACCTCTAGACTATGATATAATAGCGACCCTTTTGATACAGTTTCGTATTCAACTTCTTAGTTTTTACTACTACTTTTACTGTTACTAGTTTTTATCAAGCGTTTAGTAAATCTATATATTGGTAAAAGAAGGAAAATTCCACTCATATAAGTGGTTTGTGAAATTGCATTCAGACACAAATATTATACTATCAATGTACTTTTTAAAGCGCTGAATGGGTTAAGTAAGATTCGAGTCCTGTAAGACAAATGACTTGATGAAATGAGACGTTGACGTGAAATAATATTACGTCCATACCATTCTTAACCTAATCTTCGTGCGGGGCATGATTGCGTTAGCATTTGTAATTTTAATAGCACATTTACAATACCAAAACACACTGTGAGTTGAGCCAAGTCGCACGCAGTAACAATTTGTGCAGTTTATAAATCAGTAAATCGAAAAAGGGAAACAATGGTGCTGTTGGCTGTAAGTATTACGGGCTACCATTGACTGCTGACTCACTGCATTGCAACGGATGCACGGAATCGATACATTTGCCTGCAGTACATGCAAATTACTCTTTTTTGACGATTAAAATCTCTTGTAGCCATTTGTTTGATTTTCGGCAGTTATAGAGTGATAGGTGGGGAGACGCCGTTTTCTTCGTGGCTGGTGGTGATGACTTTGGAGTATAATTATAGTATACTGTAAACCATGGACCGTCAGGTAGTTCATCTGATTGACTGTCGGCTATTCTCGTAAAATGTTATGTTATGGTGTCTGTTATAGAACCCAGAAAATCGAACCCCTGTGAAAGTCACTTTTAGAAAGAAGACGAGATGGTGACATTTATAGCCCCTGAAAAACTGTATAAAGTAATTATTTTTCGTTAGCCCTTTATAAAAAAATTTCTCATATCGTCTACGACTGCCAAATCAATAGTCAATACGACGCGACATGATCCGAAAATTCACAATTGAACAATTAAAAACCTCTGTAACAGCCCTAAATCATTCACGAGGGTGACGGAAGTGACGGGGCGGGCGATAATCGCTCGCTGTTGACAATGGTAGTAATTAACTGGTTTTAAAACTTTTTCAGGAGTGCCGACGTCGGCGATCTGTGGCTGTTGAATACGCAAGAACCCGATTAGAGACGCGACGCTTTGCGGCTGCGATCAAAAGGTAATCGCCAATTCAGAGACGACGATTTTCAAATCTTACTTTACCTTTCTGTGATAAGTACAGAGTAACTTTATTAACAGATCTCGGTTATATTCGATTTTCCGCGTATTTGTGTCGTAATGATTATACTTAAATACTTTTTATACTTTTAATCTGTTTTTTCTCTCCTTTCTTCTTTTTAACCGACTTCAAAAAAAGGAGGAGGTTCTCAATTAGACTGTTTTTTTTATGTTTGTTACCTCAGAACTTTGGACTGGGTGAACCGATTTGGATGATTTTTGTTTTAATCGAAAGCTGGTGCTTGTCGTGTGGTCTCACATAAATTTGAATGAGATCTGACAATGGTATCCATGTCAAAAGTACAATGTACTTCATTTGAAGTCGGTTATTTTTTTGTTAAAATGTTAGATTATCAGTTTCAATGATAATATGTTACCTAGTTATCTAAGGTGAGGAAACAATAGTTTCTTATGATGAAGATACAATCGTCTCTAATGTATTAAAACATTCATGTAATCAATTGATTATATTTGAACGTAGACGTTTAATCGTATGTATTAACCACAGACATAGATAGTGGTATTAACAGTTTTAATACGAAGACAATCGTTACAGTGAGTGAGTGACTTATTGTGAATTAACTTTAGTGAGCATGAGTCACTTAGCTTCCAAACGAGACTCTGATAAGAACAAACTTGATACAATTTCGCAACTATAAGCTCAGCGATTGTCTAAAATCGTAAAACCTACCGAGACACTGAAATAGAAACGTAGGAAAAGTTTCGCGGCATATAAACGAGTAACGTTACTCTTGCACTTTACGCTGAATAAAGGAGAAGACAGGGATATGTTCCAAGACACACATAAGTTGCACAGTTGACAACACTAAGGAAAGGAAAGAGCGTAATGACATGACAATGTAGTGCGCGCGGGCTATACGCGGGGTGACAGTCAGGGAACTTTATGTGTACCATGCACAATAGTCAGTTAGTGCTCGTTTTTAGAATTCGGTACATTTCATACACATAGTTATGCAGAACATTTGTATGCTTTTCTTGACTGTTTCATAGTTTAAAAACTTTTTGATGATTTTTGTTAATATTATTAATATTAACAAAAAAACAATAATCGACTATCATGGGTCCCCCGGTTAGTTACTGAGTCCCTGCTCACCGCGGTACATGACGTCAAAGTATCACAGATGCGTTACCAGTCGGAAGAAAGCTATGTAACATTATTTGTTGTTGTGCAATATTAGACCAACCTATATATATTTCAATGAAGTAAGTTGTTGTAACAGTGTTTTATAATTACTGATATATCGCACCTTCAGTGGAAAAAAAGCATAAGTCGTAGTATTACGTTGGAATTTAGTTCGTATTAAGTTAATATGATTGGAAAGAGGGACAAAAGCTGCATATGCTCATTTTTTTTCAAATTTTTATCATTAATCTTGACGGTTTTGTGCAAGAAATCGTAATGTAAATTCCTTTAACTTCTTACTAATATTTTAACAGTTTTTTCGCTCTCCTGTAAAATTGCAATTTTCATCTTCAAATTCAAAATAATTTATTCATATAGGTATCACTGATACACTTATGCACGTCATTTTTGGCTTTTCGGAAGGTGCTTTGTCGTGGAGGAAAAGAAAAGCCTAAAGAAACTCCTCGGCACATATTTAAAATAATGAAAAGTTACACAATATGCTCTTACCTACGCGGAACTGGATGCGGCACTAGTTTCCAGGCGTCTTTGTCATTAATATATTCATTTATACCATAGTATCTTATGCCTTTTTTCCACTGAAGGTGCGAATAACTATGCAAAACTAATACTTATGTCATTTATGACCCACAAAATGGCAGTTGTTCTGAAGGTAGGCACTAATTCAAGGGTTAATTGTCGGTCGGATGGACCGGCCGATGTAATGAATATAATGTTAACCCATTCCACCCATCCCTGGATTTTACTCTTACGGAAACACGGCACTAACGCCATAATGGACTTATAATGTAACTCTTAATTAATACATTTAATGACATTGTACAATTACAAAGTTGTGTACTTAATCTGAGCAGAAAAAGATACGTTTTATAATATCGTATAACACGAAATACCCATTATGAAATCCTTTTTTAAATAAGGGAAAGTCAAATAAAAATAGAATGAAAACAATGTTATTAGCGGAAAAGCACTTCCTTTTGCTAATTTTATATAGAATTTTTCTATTCTGCGTGAATCTTATTGCTAAGTAACCATATCTGTTGCTAGACAACCGCTGTATGTTGTCATATAACTGCAACTCTACTACTATGTACTACATTTTAACCATTTTATATTTTAACAGTAACGGGACTTTTTTGTGTTTTGTAAGTACGGTTATTTCGATCATGGATCTTAGTTCTTACACATGAATTATGGCATGGCCATGGTCACAGTGAGACCACAATATGGCAGGAAAAGACAGACTGATAAAACACTTAAATGTCATTATTCAGACAAGACGAGACTTCTGTCACGTTACAAATATACATGATATGTACGGTACACATACATGCATACATATGGCTTCTGTGCTCGTTATTATTTTAGTGACTATTTAAGGACATTTTTAAAATCTTACCGTCACTCAAGTTTCCTTTGTTCAAAGAACGTCTTTCTTAATCTCAAGGTTCATAACAATTGAAATGCATTATAATTATACCGAGAGGCAGTAAAACGCTGTTCCGGCGACAATGGAAGGGGTAGCTCGAGTATGCACAAAGCAACACCCACAATTGACTGTGAAGTGTTGCCGAGTGTACTCCTGTCACCGCTGTAAGTGCATCTCGGAGTGCGCCATGTTTTGTACGTAAATACTGTTCGGGGAATACCAGCTGCAATGGTATGCAAACAATGGTTGCAGACGATACCAGACGATACCAAGTTCGAATGTCTGAGTGGTGGGATCGAGTACAAATTGACTGCCAGAAAAGCACAAAAGTTTGTACAAAGAAAAATTGCATGCGATACACATGACAGTTTCCAGCGCACAAGCATACGAAATGCGAACTGCTGAGGTACGGGTAAAAGGGTGAAACTCTGAGCGGCTGTACTTGTGTATGTATTTAAATATTTATGTATTATGTGAAAGGTATGCTAGAAACATGCAAATTTCAAGCATGTGTATCAGAGGACTGTCTGAAAATGAAATTATACAGATTATATCGCATTCGTATATAAATGTAAAAAAATGAGATCAGGTAATGAATGAGTGAACGATATCGAGTGAGCTTCTGAAAGTTAAGATAAATTAAAAAATAAATCCTCTATGAGAAAATCTCACATTCCTATGCTTTTCAAAACCACAACCTGTAAAACACGTTTACAATTTGCCCTGTATCTTGTACTTCTTTCTTGTACAGAAACAAGTCCCTAATTTATTGATTCATTTTAGAAGCTGTAATATTGGCTAGCGAGGGTGAACTTAACTTCTTTATGCTATTTTTATTTATTTTTAACCTGTTTATTCTAATTTACACACATTTCTAGTAAAAATTTATACAGCATTCTGCGTTCAACTCGACGTGGCTCGTTATTTTAATTTTCTTAACCAAACAAATATTATTTCTACGAATACTCACTTACGTAATACTCTCATTACAATTGTAAAGAAAATTAGAAGCAACATCCATTTCCAACAGAACACAAAGAGAGAATAAGCCGCCTTCTAAAACGTAGAGGACTATTTTATTCAACAGAGTAATTTGATATCAGTTAGGATCCTCGTATAAGCTTGAATTATGGAATGAATGAGGAAAATACGGGGCGCAATAATAAGGTTTGCCTTCGGTTTCCGTTGCTTTATAAAAAGGAGCGAAGAAAGTAGGATCAACTCGAGAAAGACTCGACGTCATAGGGATTCGTAAATTTAATTTCGAGGATGGTATTGTTACATATTGCATTTATATAAGTTTTTCCTCGCTTCATTCACATGATAATGGATGCAAAATAACAGAAAGTACTCTCAGTTCCCGTAACTCCGAATACTCCCAACATAAATAAGGGCTAAATGTATGTTGCCCTACAGTCTATACGTCTCGTTATTCCGCTATCCAATTTGTCATGTAAATACGGCTACAGGTACGTCGAAGGAAAAGTTGGAGGAAAGTCTGCGAAACTAAAAAATAAACAGACAGACGTGCCTCATTAGTCCACCGAAATAAAGTTTCCGGTTACCCGATTCAAACATTGTAGAGACTGACTAACTTTGTCATGCAAAGCTCGGCCGACTCCTCCGAATTGCCGCGGAGTATCGTCTCGACAGGGTTATGGTCGTAGCGCACATATCAACTCGGAAAGGGAACGGCACCGGATCGCCTCGCCGTCAACCTAACGTAAGCTCGGCTACGGCTAGGCGACGCCGCGCTTACGGCTAGGCGACGCCGCGCTTACGGCTCGCCGGCCGCTGGTTGACGGAATGTATGACAGCAGTTCGCCGACGCAGCGGTAGCCGCGGCGCCGCGGCGCGGGGCGTGCACGAGGAAACGGAAAGTCGAAGGATAGCGTACGGTGAGACGTAAGCGCGGGTACGGCAAGTCGTCCACGCACCGTACCGCGGTTCGTGAGCTTGTCTCGAGGCGAGGCGATTACGTTACGGATCCGATAAGTGTGCTTTACAGTAGGGAGTTTCATACAAAGAATACTGACATGCAAGAGTTGATACGTTTACGTTCCGTTTACGAGTTGATATGTGTGCTACGACCATTAGGCGAAATAGATCCGATACAAGATGACTTCGACAGTATTCTATTCGATGATACCTTTCACACCTTTTGGGGCGTTAAGGTCCTTTCAGAAGAAGCTTTTATTTTGATAGTTTTTTTCATAGAATCTACCGTTAAATATTTTTAAGTGCTGCGGTCACTACTTATTGTTTCTACTTCAACTTATTGTTTCAGCCTACTCATTTGTTTATTCTTATAAATACAAAGCAACTCACCTGACTTAGGCTGTCTCCCAGACTGCCGTCAGCGTCAACCGGTCGGAACAGAGCGTCTTTATGCTGCAGCCGCTTTCTGTCTTGGGATTCTTTCATCGCTTGGTTTTGGAGGCGCTCGAAGAACTCCCGAGGCTTCATCGGGGGGTCGTCGGGAGGCGGCGGGGGCGGGGGCGGCAGCCGCGTGCGGGGGGAGCTCCGCAGCAGGGAGCGCTCGTCATCCTCGGTGGAGCGCTCATCGTGCTCCGAGTCTGAACTGCGGCTGTCACGACGTCTCACGCCTTGGAGATGCGGTTCGAGGAATGTAGCATTTCTGGAACAAATGAGGAGTTACCTTAATGATGGAATTTAAAAAAGTAAGGATCTGAAAACAGTTAAACCTAACATCTCCAAGTCACAGGACATAGACTATGATTTTGATGAGTTTATGGTGTTCATTCCAAGATGACAATTTGCACCTAACCCTCGCCGGCTTGGGCGCTATGATTCAATCCAGTTCATGACAAGTAAATTAGTATGTGTTGTGACGTTTCTTATCTTGTTTTAATGTAACAATGCCTCTAAACTACTGCAAAAACTGAAACCTAAAATCATAACGCAAATGGCTTCAAAATATTTGGAAGATTACCTTTTTCGCGCGGATATTGTATTGACAAAATGTACTTTACTTAAAATATTTTCCCGTCCCTATAAATAGAATGACAATTAGTAATTAATTAAAGAGCAATTGGAGATCCCACAACAGAATCGATCCACGCACTGTAGATGCACGTGAGCCATTGGAGCAGGCTGACCGCCGGCCACTGCGACCATTAACCAAGATTTATCTCGCTACACCGTACGGCACCCAGTATTAATTAAAAACCTCTACACGGCGCGAGTTGCCGAACGAAACGCGTGTTTCGGACGCAGCGATAACTTATTGTTATCGTTCGTGTGTTAATCGCTTTCTTATGTTTACTTAGCTTTACAATTGTTACAGAATGTGTATTTTAGATGTATTATTGCTATAAAGATTTCGTATTTATTCCACGTCTCTTTAATCCACGGTCTTCGTATTTGAAGTTTTAATTAAGTTTCTAGTAGCCTCACTTTTCTTTAAGAAATTTTTTTCCTGATATGTTTTTATGTGTATTGTTACTTAATTGTTAATAATTTCTGGAACATTAGTTAAAACCGTTGAATTATTAAACCATCAAGTTCGTTTGTATGTAATATGTCCAATTCTTAGTATTTCCGGTGAACTAATCGGGGTAAACATACATTTTTAGACGCTTAAAATATCTACTTCTTGCTGTTTTCCTGCTAGCATATTGGTTGTTATTTTTGGCATAGACAAATTATTTCACCATAAACATGTCAGACAAACAACCATTTATCACACAATCCTACATGAAACAAGGAATTGACTTGGGATATGGATACATACGAATGAAAAGATGATATTTATTTTCATAATATAGACATTTTGGAGACTCCCAGTGACAGTTGAAGTAGTCCTAATCTTTCACTGTCGGCTTTTATCGCATCATAATTCGCACCCTCAGTGGAAACAAAGCATAAGTCATGTTACTTTTAATTTATTTATTAATATGATTGGAAAGAGGGACAAAAGCTGCATATGCTCATTTTTTTTTTATTTTTATCATTAATCTTGACGGTTTTATGCAAGAAATCGTAATGTAAATTCCTTTGACTACTTACTGATATTTTAACAGTTTTTTGCTCTCCTGTAAAATTGCAATATTTAACTTCAAAAGGCATACTTTTTTTCTACTCAGGGTGCGAATTGTCCATGCGTTTAGGAGCTACACGCATACAAATAGACACACACACGCACGCACACACACACACACACACACACACAAACAAACAAATAAACACACACACACACACACACACACACACACACACACACACACACACACACACACACACACACACACACACACAGAGAGAGAGAGATATACAGACACGTCAAACTGATAACACCCTTTTTGGAATCGCAAATGGGATCAATTCTATTACACGGTTTGTACTTTAGACTAGAGGGTGTAACTAAATCAACATGTATTTCAATAGCGTTCGAAACATCCTTAGTAAAGGGGCCTTTGCAAAGAAAGGGTAAGAACTTGAGAGAAAGGACTTGCCTCGTACCGATATCGGCTTTCACGACAATAATAAGGATGAAGTATCAACATTCTCCACAAGTTAAAATAATAAAACTGCTTTCTATAACGTATGTTGTCGGGCCTGAAGCCAGAATGACGGAGGTGACACTCAATTTGTTTCAGACGGGACGGTCACGCCGTGACGAGAATATCATGTGACGGTAAAGGGGTGACTTTGTTTTTTAATCGGATGTGTGACTTGTGTTTTTAATTTAACTCAGTGTGCCAGTTGAAAGGTCACTTGTGTTTTATGGTTTCAGATGAACAACTTTAGTAAGGCTGATGGGCACACCGCATCGCTGAAATATTGTGCAAATGTGAGCGTAATATTAATGTTGTAACTATTATATTAAAAAAAAAAGCAAAGCAACAACCCATAATTGTCCCACTGCTGGGCTCGGGGTCTCACAATGTGAGGGGTATAGGCCATAGACTACCACGCAGGCCAAGTGCGGATTGGTAGACTTCACACACCTTTGAGAACATTCTGGAGAACTCTCCGGTGTGCAGGTTTCCTCACGATGTTTTCCTTCACCGAAGCAAGTGATAATTAACTTGTAATACGCACATAATATTAGAAAATTGGAGGTGCGTGCCAGGATTTGAAGTCGGGCCCCTTGGTTCGAGAGACCAACGTTCTAACCGCTAGGCTATCACTGCTTCTTTAGGCTATCACTATTATATTAACTACTAGCAATTGCCCTCGCTTCGCTTCGGAAAAAATCTTAGGTGCTTTAGTTAACTTACATAACATACTCTTAAAGCAGCGTGATCGCTCATTAGAACCAAGTTACTATGAAAGGTCAATACTCGAAATAACGATTCGATATTTTTAGGGTTCATTACCTCAAAAGAAAAAATACGGTTCCCTTAAGATCACTTATTACTCCATTGCCCGTCTGTCTGTTTGTATTTCAAGACCTTTTTTCTCAGGAACGCGTGAAGGTAACAAATTAAAATTAATCCAACACTCAGGTCTGCAATCCCTAGGAGCTGTGAAAACATATAATATTCTGTATCGTCAACGCAATCAAAAAACATTCGGCCAGAAGATAATTATGTCTTAGGTAAAAAATAGGTTGAATAAAAAATTTTAAAAATGTGAATTTGTCAGTATCACAAAAAAAACCTATTTGCAGAACTTGGTAATTTGTTCGGGACCCATATATGGGGACAACAGTTTTTCAACGGCAAAGTAAAGTGTTAGGTTTTACTAAATAGTTAAGTTAGGTTCAACAACCCTAGCGCACACTGAGCTGGTTGCTTTTACTTATTATTATTATTTCATCATAGTATTTTCTAAATTTTGTGTTTCCTACTATAGCTACCCTTCCCATTTCCCTTAGTACTTAAATAACATTGAATAAATAAATTGTACGATGACGTTTGCTGATCCATCAGTATTTCACGTTAGGTACCCAGACTTTAAAAAAAGAAGTAGTCTTAATTATATCGTTCTCCAAGGTACAATCTATGTCTATACCAAAACACATCAAGATTGGTTCAGCAATGAGAGAGAGTTAAGGTTAATTCGATGAGTTATGTGATACTTAATGGTAATAAAGGTGCAACACATTTTCGCATTCATTACATTGTAGTTTCGGCAAATCAATAATTCGGCAAAGGGAAGATACTGCTTCACAGAAAATGAGAAAATTCAGCACTCTGCACCCTCAACACGATGTTCCTCAGGACTGCATTATAACAGAACTACAACATCACTACTACGGAAATCTAAAAATTACGGAACACTTAGTTATTTCAAAGAACAATCCTAAGCTTGATTTAACACGCCGCAATACGTTTTGTTTAGTGGAGTTATGTATTTTATTATCAATTATTCAATTTGTTCAATGTCTACTATTTGTGCAACACTAAATTACGATTTTCAACCCCTTCCAGAGTGAAATATAAAAAAATGCTAAATTTACGTTGGAGGTCATAAATACGCAATTAATGATTTAAAAAAGTGAATATAAATATAGATATTTAGTAAAAAATACTTCAGTGCCATATTCTAGCTCCATCTTGCGAAATATAAATAAACTAAGCAATGTATGTATGCCTTATTTTGTGTGAAGAAACGGTTTTTGTAAGTTTAAAACAAATTAAAAACTCGTTTTTCGGTTTTGGTATCGTGCAAGTATCGATTTACAACTTAAAAAATCATTTATTTCGAAATAACAGACATACACTTCAATTATATTTATGTGTATTTGAATTATTATAAATTTGTAAAAAATAAGTACTCCAGTGCCACGCTTTGGCTCCACCTTGCAAAATATAAAAAAAAAACTAAGAAATGTTTGTACCTATGCCTCAATTTGTGTAAATAAAAGGTTTTTGTATGTTTAATTATGGCTTTGTTATGGAACACTAAAAAATTGCCTATAATTTAAGTTGAAGACTCGATATTGTAGTAAAGTCCTGTTGAAATCCGTTCAGTAGCTTCAGAGATTAATGAAGACAAACAAACAGACAAACAAAAATTAAAAACTGATTTTTCGGTTTTGATATCGTGCTAGTAACGATTTATAACATGAAAAATGCTGTTAGTTCGAAATCACAGACAGACATACTAATTATATTATATATTAAAGGTGTATGTATTAAAGGCGTTGGCGTGAATCAACACATACAGAGCCATCTAGTTGCCAAGATAGTAATCGATTATTTATTGGATATCGGTTACTCATACAGACTTAATTTGCGTTTTTCTACCACTTCCCAGATGAAATTTATAAAATGCTGAAATTATATTGTAGTTCATAAATACGCAAACAATATGCTCTTAAAAACAAAATACAAAAATAGATATCCACTCAGTAATAGGGATTTTAATTAATGAAAAAAATAACCTTTAAATGCATTTTATGGCCTTTCCATGCAATATAAGTAAAATCTAAGAAATGCATGTATAACTCTTTTTGTACGGAGAATACGTTTTTAAAAGTTTAAAACAAATCGGCTGAAATTTTTTTATTTTTCCATACAAACTATCCCTAAGGAACCCTTTAGTATGGAACCCTAAACAATTGCTTAGTTGTTAAGTTGAACACTTTGCAATATCCTAGTAAAAGTGTTGTTACAATTCGTTCAGTGGTTTCGGAGATTAGCGGAGACAAACAAACAGACAGACAGACAAAAATTTTAAAAACTCATTTTTCGGTGTTGGTATCGTGCAAGTAACGATTTGCAGCTTGAAAAAATCATTTATCTCGAAATCACAGACAAACTCTTCAATTTTATTAATATGTATAGATTTTATTATATTGTAACTAAGATATTACTTAAAAGTTTCAATTTCTGTCGCCATGAAACTGCAAGATTTTGTAACATCACATCACCTGTAGCTTGCCTAGTGAACCTCGTATCTGATTGCTGGGGACATGACATTTAAATTGTAAAATGTTTTTAAATATTGACATTTAGAATATTATTATAATTTTAACAAAAAATGTGTAGTTTTATGAAATGTCAAGAGTCATGCATTGAAAGTTGAAAATCAATTCGTTCCGCGCCGTCAAGCTGTTTAATATATTACATAACACAACGGGGTTATTTTAACAAATACATTTATTTGCTGGTCAGTTCCGTTCCGAGGGTTTGATAAATACGCAACAATAAAAATTAAGCTAACGCATATTGTGGCGTTAAAATATATTTTGATTTTACTCAACACGATGCAGAGATGGTCGAAACACAAAAAATCTAAGAGTACCAATAAAGGTCGCCGATAGCTCTTCGAAAGATAGTTTAATTATTATATGATGAACGTAATAAAACGATATATCCGTGGATGTGGATACGTAATTGAAAATGTCAGTACCTCATAGTATCATAAACACTTTCATGATTTGGAGCATGCTGTCTTTCGCTTGGTTACTGCCTGAGGCCTGGAATTGATACCCCTAGCTATATAAGCCTAGCTGCTAATGTGAGCAATTAATTTAAAATATTTGGCTGAAGTAAAAATTTTACTGTCATAAAATAAATCAGGTGTTACACAACGCTGATACATATTCACGGCTGTGACAGTCAATTTGTTTGAAGCGGATGGTCCCGTGTAACGAGAATATCGTATGTCAAGGGGAGAGGTCGCTTTTTAATTAAAATCGGTTGGCTGTTGACGGGTCAGTTACGGCAGCCTAGTGAAGTGCAGTGCAAACTCCGTAGATGGTGCTTCAGCGGCTGCGGAATTTTACAGCTCATATTAATGACGGGGCAACAACTTTTTAATGATTTATGATACTGGTTCGTTGTACCAGATCGTTATATTACGAGACAATGTCTGGTTTGGAGATATTCAGATAAGGAGGATAGCATTGATATCCAAATATTAAAGATCTACAGGGTCTACAGGGAAAGAAATCTCAGTTTTTGAATCTTAACGAATTCTGGTCTTAATTAGTGTTCAACCGAAACAAAGTTCTTTCTTACTTTATTTTTTACTTCTGTCTTCTTTCTTGGCTGACAAATCACCCGTAATGTCTTATGTCTATGGTATTCTTGATGTCTATAGGCGACGGTAATTGCTTATTTACTCCAGTGTCAGCTAATAACCAATCATAAGCGTCTTCAATATTATCTTCTGTTAACTCATCTCACATAACATATTAATATATAACATGGGTCAGCAATATTCATCACAACAAAATCAACACCGCTACACCTGTGGCTAAGTGAGCATCTGATTATGACGTTTTAATTAATGACGTCATACCGTCGTTTGGCGTAATGACCACGAGAGATGCGTCACATGCGCGATTTGTCACTGGACACCGGGCGCCGGCCTCGTCAGATTAATGTGTTTGGAGCGTGGTGGGTATTTGTCTTCACTAAAGTTATTAGGAAGGTTATCCATAGATAGGTAGGCTTGGTTACCTTAGCTTTACCTCGAAGCTATTGCTACTGGTTGTCAATCGATAGTGTTGAACGATAATGTATATGGATGACCATATTATGTTGTAAATTGATGAGTGATATTTCTACCCCATACGTCAACAATACTGATGGGTTATCGATGCCTTGGCCAATAAGAAATCGGTAAATCCATTTTCAACACGGTATTTTGTGACAACTTTTATCACAATCCTAATTATTTTTTTCGAATTGTTACTGTTGAGTAACAAGAGTATATTAGAGTCAATACTCTATAGTGCAAAAGTTGTACCAAATGTACGGCATACCTATTGAACGCACTAATGTAACAAAAGCCTATGTTCTCAAGGAAAAAAAATGTTGTGAAATTAAAGCATTAGTAAGAAAGAAAATAATTTCTGCCTTAAGTATAGCAAAGCAGTGTGTAGGCAATGTTTATTGGTGCTTTTGTTTTTCGTCAGTCATCCCGACGGGGGCTTCTGTTGTTGTGGGACAAAGGAATTCTTCTTCGCGGTTCATCTGAGGATGCATGCTTATAATACCCGTCTGGTAGCCATTGTGGGGCTAATTAAATATCGTGTTCAGTTGCTAATAACCTCCACTCTCTCTGATAAGCTCTCTATGTTGATTATTTTCAATATGTTAATTAATTATTGTCTTTATGAGAAAAATAATGTTAAGCTTTTGCTTTTTGTCTGTAATTTATCTTGAGATTTTATATTACAGTTTACAAAATAGCACTGAAAGATAAGATAAAGTAAATCATCATTTTGGTACGGATATTTTTCAAAATGAGTCAACCTCCCTGGACAAGAACAGTAAATTGGAAGATTTCACACAATACATATCAATAACAATATAGTAATATTGGCATTCATCATTCGAAAAGCAATTTTTGAATGTTGACATCAAATATTTATGTTTCAATCTACATAAATACCATGATACCGGGTAAAAAACCTGCCTTATCAATTGCCTGATAAATGTGATTAACCGTTAAATCCCTAACAATTATATCTTTTATTGTACAAAGTGACGTCTAAACTCATCTCATCCCTTATGACAGGCATAAAGAATTCGCATTCGTCATTGTCAAGAGCATAATTAAAACAGAAGTCGAAGGAGGCAGTAGTTCACAAGGTTTGCATAAATAAAGCAAGCATTTATTAAGTAATGTACCTACATTCTTCTTAACTTTAACTTAGCCTGAGTAAATTGAACTTTTAAGTAACTTCAAAGTGTTAGTTTTAAGTATATACATATAGATTAATAGAACATAATTCTCCCTTGTCCAGAGGTGGGCGTAAATGGCTGCGCCACAGTTTGATAACTTTTGCAGTCATTTACGAACAATTTCAATATTTGTAATTTCTGTTTATGTTCAATAAAATCTTTGAATCTTTGAATTTCTTGAATAAAATTGCACGAAGTCACCACGGTATACAAAATCCGCAATAAGGTATCAAACGCTATAGCGACACCTTGAATAGTTGAATTGCAGTAGTAACACGAGGCAGTGGCGCGTGAACTCGATTGCATCTGTCACAAACTGTCACAAGAAACTGAGGGTGTTGAACGGAGTGGAATTGGCCTGCTGCTTGCTGCCTCACTTTGCCACAAATGGCTACTTTTATTGCTATGAAGCTTTTAAAAAAATTACTTCGATTCAATATGACAATAATAAAGTAATAATGAGATTTGGGCATATTACTAATCTGTGGCTCCTTCTATGAATAAATTATGAAGAAAGCCCCAAAAATAATTTTCAATTGTAAAATGTCATGAAGTTCATTAGAAAGCTTTTGACGAATTCTATCACCACGTTTAATTTAAGGTGCTTCTATTGAGTGGGAGACGGAGAGCCAGTAAATGTCATTCCCTACTCTTCATCTTTGGACGGAATCGTGCTGTGGTTGTCTTTGGTTATACTGAAGTCGTGTTCGGTGACTATCCAGTACTTACCATCAGGTGGTTTATCTCATTGATTGTCAATTAAAAAACCAAACCGAAGAGCTGCCTATGCTTTCGAGAATTCTTAACTCCTCTTCACAAAAAGAGGGGTATTTTAAGATTGACGTGTGTCTGTGTTTTTTGTATGCCTGTGTTGCCAACATAAATTGATAAACGAATGGACCAATTTTGATGCAGTTTTTCTGCTTGAAAGTTAACATGATCGAGGTGGTTGTTAGCTATATTTGGTACAAATAATTGTCGAGAGTTTTTAATATTTTAAAATTTATAGTTATGGTAATAACTACTTTCTCCAAAAGAGAAATACAAGACTGAGTCACCTTACCTGCACTAGGCTAAGTACTCAGGCAGTATCATCAATCACAATGCGTTTTCTAACTAGATACATAGATACATATATACTGCATAGAATGGATCAACTAGTTTCGCACCTACGTGTATACCCACGCTTTTTGCCCGCGCGACGAGCGCAATTTGGATGCATCAGCTTATTAAATATACCTATCCTACCTATATCCTACCTATTGCTTATGAGATAATGCGATGGGAACTTGGAAAATTAACATTGAATTTGCATAATAGTAAGCATCGTATTTTATTCCTTGAAGTCAACACACCACACGTGACACGAGTGATATATGAGTTTATTTACTTTCAAAGGCCTTTAAAGTAGTATTCAATGTAATTAACCAACTTCAAAAATAAGGATCTGTATTCGACTCGCATTGAAGTATGTAGGAGTATATTATGCATATTATTTATGTCTGTATGCCGGCCATTTTTTCAAAAATTACTAATTCCTTTGGAATAGGGTTTTCGTTAATTAAATGCATATTTTTGCGGAAGACTTTCAATAACTTTGAAAAGCATTTAGTTTTATCTGTGTATTTTAAGCGAAGTCAACATCATCATTGTACACGTAATAATACAACCAACAACTATTAATTACTAAAGTTCCTTATAGCCGAAGTATTGGTATACTGAGTCTAGACCGCAGGGAAGTGTTCTGCGAAGTGTCGGCACCGGAACGAGCTCTCGAGAGCGCCGATAACGACACTCGGGACACTCCGACACTCGTAGCTCTGCGATCACTGATCTGCACTTCATTACAACAGTCGACGGTCGAGTCTTCAACTGCTCCATTAAGGAGTTTGAAATTAAATTACTTAATTGCTATGATATTTGCCGAAATTGTGTTATTCTTGTTCCGTCTGTGGCTCGAGTGCCAGTACTTTTTCTGTCCTGTTTTTTGGACAACGCATGGGTGATGCGTTTATTGTTACTGTGACTTTGATGTCCATTGGTCCAATGTTCACTTAGTCTCTCGTCTGCTGATTTGGTTATTAGTAGTACTATAATACGAGATTTTTTAACTGCCTAGCTAGATACCATTTCCTTTTTAGAATCAATTTGTTTCTCACTTACATCATCGCCAATAGCAGTGATACTTAAGTTACGGTCCGGGGGTCCTCTGGCGGCAATCACAGGCAACATACCTAAGTCTCCAGACCCACGCTGGACAATACTTAAAGTGATCGCTCAAAGCCGTCGCGACGCTTCTTCGCGTCAATGCACTATAATAACGTAGTACATCAATGTACGTTAACCAGATTTCTCTGAAAGCCTTATATAATACCAGCGGGGCAGGACGTCGCCTTTGCTAATACGATTATAAGTGCACCTAGGGTTGTGCTTTTGAAACATCAATTACTGAAATAAACAAAAGAAACTCACTAACACACACACTCACAATAAATGCAAGTAATTATCCAGAATTGAACAGAACAATACCAAGAACACTGTTAATTTCTGAACAAACATTTTTCCTACGCGGTAGGTACAAAAACATAATTATCTTCTTGGGATGTAAAGTAGGATGTATAGGATAACTTTTAAAGAACATGGACCCACATGAGGTTTTATAAATATTCCAAGTTCATCTTCTTAATGCATGAGGAAGGTAACTATATAAGATATCGACATTTTAGACATCTATATTCATAAATTAATTCAGGAAATAATAATATACAGGTTCTTTTCAGATTTTCCTTTGTTTAAAAAATAAATCATAACTTTTTATGAACAAATGTGTTTTAACAAATGTGACAGCCCTTAGTTTACCTAGGATTTTCGCGTGGAGGGTGACAGTCAGCTGTAGTCTGGGAACGTTTTAGCTTTCCTACAAAACGCCACGTAAAATTAAATTGCGAGGTGCGACAGCTCATTCATAATAATTTGTAGACCTCGTCTCAACGATAATGGCATACGGGAAGGTTTCCATTAAGCGAAGTTAATTTTTACGCAATCTATGACGTATACGTACCTGTTCTTATTGGGTGCCAGCAACAAAGATAGTGGTATCTTTAAAATAGGTTGGAGGCGCTTTATATACCTTCTTGAATGAGGGTGGCAGCCAGAGCAATAAAAAACCAGACCAGTATTCAAATAACATCATAAAATAGTAGATTTAGAATCTTCTAGACTTTATTATTCAATAAAATCGGTACCAATCTACACCAAAGTGATAAAGAGGGAGGGATCTGTGAGTACAACTACTGTACCGTTACGAGGGAAGTGATCTCCAGAACCACCGCACCTATTAGAAAATTTTAAAGGTACATAATTGCAAAAGGTCAAATCATTTAGTATATCGTACAGTATAAATTACCTAGAGCCCTAATGATATTCGTCAATTTAGTCGAAATAATTCTTGAAAGTTTTCACGGCGTACGTTGCTTCAAGTTACAGGAAAATAATGTCTGGCTGAATTGGCCTAAAAACTTTCTTCATGAATAGATTTTTTGTTACTACATATTTTTATTTAAAGTTAAAGGTAGAGCCATACTGAGCTATAAAGTAGAATTTGTTAAGGGATTTTGAGAACATTTGAGTTGAGACATTCAGCGCCTGCATAATTTGTTTTCCCGTACGACAAGTGTTAGTAGTATTTGCAGAGGATACCCTATTAGTGCCGGTCTATCTGTCGGTCTCCTGTCTCCGAGGAAACTTCCGGCGTCTAACTAATGGTACACCAGACTCCAGCCTACCGAACAAGTTTGAGGTCCTAATGAATCTCACTTCAAAAGGTCACAACAAATTACGATCGTTAGGTAAAACCACGTTGCTAAATCACTCGTTGATATTTATAAAAAGGCATACGAGTATGAATCCTCGTTTAGACACACCACGCACGAAGTTTAATATTCAATAAAAAATTTAATAAACGGTTATCGTTCTCCTTGCTCCGTTATCAATTTATTTCTTTTTAAACCGTAACATTTACTTTATCGATTTTATCTAAATACTTGGACCATGGTCACGGCGAGACGGCCGTGACGAGAGAAATTCTTGACAGTTCATATTTGACAGACACTAATGACAGTGAAATCTGTCTACTTTACGTCTAATAAGCTACAGTTACACATGTTACAGTACACGACACTATAATAATGACATTTTTCTGTTGATTTCTGTCCAATTTATCCGACATGAATACCCACTGAATTCCACGCTTGAGCTAATTCGAACTCATTTTCTCTCTTATTTTTTTTTAGGAAACTTCATGAGCTCTATGAGTGTTGCTCTCTTTCGTCAAGCGTTCCATTCGCTGCATTGCGTGTACATTGAAATCACATAAGTGCAACTTAATGCAAAGGTTTTTATCGCCAACTTCAATCATATGTACTACGGAGGGCTTCTTTATGTTTCTGTTTGCGTGAAGCTGTAAATTCCACTAAGGCTAACAGCAACTTTATTAAATAATCCTTTTTTTACTGCGTTGATTTGTTCTCGACGAAATTTTCTCCAATATAGGAGCTACCGTAGCGGCATAGCGCCAAAAGCTTATCTACTTACAACACATAACTGACACTGTTACTCGGATTTTCACTTACCCTATCATATTATAACTGACCCTCATTCACTTAACCGACACGACATTAACCTTTAAGGCAATTTAAAATGAGTCTCTTATCAGGTCTATCCATTTACATTCCATTTTACATGTTTAAATATTTTTGTCGAAAAAGTCAATTTATGTAACCACTCGCCAAATAAGAGGGCAACACTTATCACTGTCAGGCCATAGCGGTTAATCTGTTTAAGGCTGGATACACACCGCCAAGGAGCTAGCGATTAAAATATCGCAGCAGCCAGCATCGTAGCAATGTAGCATTTTGAATTTTCTTAGTTCGCAGTAACGTTATTAGTTGTAAAGAGACTCGATCATTATTTCCACTTTTCTTTCGGTACTCGCTTATACAACGCTTAAACAATTTCGCAGTAAAAATGATACTTAAAGCAATTTCATGTGAAAAATAAGAGTTTATTTAAGACAACACTCCAAATACAGATGTGTAATTAAGTGCTCTGTAATTAACGGTGTCGTCCGTGTGGTAATTATATAATTACTCTACGTTTTTACATTATAAGTAATATAATATAACAAATTATTGAAATTGCTGACAGTTTAGTAAATAAACTGTTGATTATATTAAACGTTTACTAATGTTTAAACATATTGTTTAAATGCTAAAATAAATAAATTATTATATTTAGATACAAAGAGGCAATAATACGTAAAGAACATTGATTTATTCAAGAGGTTGTAGCAGGCAAAGGAATTTACCAGCAGGTAAGGACTATCATACGGAATATAGAGCCAAGTAGCCCCTTGTGTGAGAGGTTTGTACCAAGCCGTCAAAGGAAACGTCACAAACAGTCACGATCCGAAAAATATGTCACATTAATGTCAGCCACAGACTGAATCGAACCCGGGATTACTCGCTTGGAAGAGTGACTTTCATAAGGGCTACAGGCAAATATTCCATCGTAAATAAAACCTTACAGTTACCCACCATTGAAACAAATAGTAATAATTTCCACAACACAAGAACAACTAACTTCACTTAATATTAATGAAATACAATTACCGAGTGTTATAGAGATTATCTGATTATTATTGTAGCCGGTTCCACAGGTTTCTATCATTATTAAAGTGGAAAATTTTGCTTTCGATGTCAACTATTGGTACTTTTAAATTACAAAATACTGCTAATATAAGCGTTGTATCTAGAGCATCGAGCCCGGGTTTACCCGAACCGAAAAACCCGGGTTTTCCCGGTTCTGAGGATTACAAAAAAACCCGGGTTTTAAAAATCAAACCCGGGTTTTTCGGGTTTTTTTAAATACTTTTGTTTTTGTTATTTATTAAGTTTAAGCCACAAGAGAGGAGAAAGTGGGTCCCTTCGGAATTGGACGACGGAACCACCGAGGACACTTGTTGGCTAAATTTTGGAGAAGGAAGATCTCTTTATGATGAACTCCTTCTTCATAAAGAAGCCTCAACGCAGGTGGACTTGGATAAGTCCTGATGATTCCACAAAAAGCGAGATAGACAAAGCAGACAAACAGCACATATTTAATGATGTCTCTGTGATCAGCAGGTTCAAAACCGGAAGCGATCACCGTCTTGTGCCTCTTACACATTAAATATCGACGTGAAGCTGGAACGGTCATGCCTGATGAAGTCTATGCTTCGTCCAACACCTGTCCAAATCCAGGGATCCGAAAACTTTCAACTTGAGCTGCAAAATAGTTTTGCGTACAATGATATTATATGTATAAAAGAGGTAGATGGGTTACTAGCGCGCCGACGGCGAAGAGCGAAAGAGTAGTCAATTGACCACGCTTGCTCGCATTACTCGCAGTCGCTCTCTCAATACTCTGTCGATACGCACGCTTTTATTTTTGTCAGAAGTGCTGGAGATTTGACATACAGCGTTAAAATGCCTTCGTGTGTTATGCGTAAATGCACTAATTACTTACGTAAAAAAAATAAAATTCATGGAATAACATACCACAAGTAAGGAATCATGATTTATTGCATTTTATTTCATTTCAATAATAAAATTCTCTAACAAAATAAGTATGGCGGCATGACAGCGCGCCAGCTTGGCGCCAGCCGAACGTAAGGCGATTTGTGACGCGAGCGACAAACACTAGCTGTCTTTTTCACTATTATGGTTTTAGTAATGCTATCCCTTTTACATAATTTAACAAGCGCTGATTGGTCGCAGTGTGTCGTACCTGTTTTCGGAACAGATTTTTCGCTTGATTTTTAAGGGCATAACGTATCTTTAATAAACATCATTGTTTGCGTACCTAGAATCATGCACGTCGGTGGAGGAGTTTAACAACAGGAGTCCAGGATGGTAGCGACTGTCCACGAGGTAAGGTCGAAGTATTCAAGACCCACCCCAGTGGTAGATCTCAAGTTCTCTCAGAACAAAGTCTCGGTCTTATGAGAGATCGACGAGAACTATGTGTGCAGTCTCCAACCTCTATGGCGGAATACCGACGGCTCAATGAACAGATCTCCAAGTGTAGGCGACGCAATTTGCGCAAACACAACGCAAATCCTGTAAAAAATACAATAGAGCGAAACCAGGGCTCCAAAGTGTTCGCCAGAGACCTGTCTATTGGGCAAAGTCAGCTCACAAGGTTGAAGACCGAGTCCGGCACCATAGTTACGTCGAAACCTGAAGTTCTAAGAGAAACTGAGAGATACTACGGACGGTTGTATACCTCCTCTCAAGCTCCACCTCCCAGTGAGGAGAGCGACAAGAGAGCTAAATTAACCCGACACTACACAGAGGATATCCCGGACGTCAGCCTGTATGGGATTAGAAAGGCTCTCAAACAGCTTAAAAACAACAAGGTACCGGGAGATGACGCGGTATCACCGCTGAGCTGCTAAAAGCTGGGGGGAAACCCCTCCTAGTGGCGCTCCAAAAACTGTTTGTTACCGTCATCCATACTGGAACTACCGCGGGAGCGTGGAGCACAAGTGTGGTGACTCTGTTTTTCAAAAAGGGCGATAAAGCCCTTTTGAAGAACTACAGGCCAATCGCACTTCTGAGCCACGGTTATAAGTTGTTTTCGAAGGTGCTCACAAATCGCATTGCACGCAGGCTTGACGACTTCCAGCCTCCCGAACAAGCAGGATTCCGGAAAGGCTACAGCACCATAGACCATATACACACACTGCGGCAGATTATACAGAAGACCGAGGAGTATAATCTGCCGTTATGTGTCGCCTATGTGGACTATGAGAAAGCCTTTGATTTTCTCGAGACCTGGGCAGTACTAAATTCTCTTCAGCGGTGCCGTATTGACTACCGGTATATCGCGGTGTTGAAGTATTTGTACTCATCAGCCACCATGTCCGACAAAGTACACGACATAGCCACGAACCCCATCCAATTGTAGAGAGGTGTCAGGCAAGGGGACGTTATATCCCCAAAGCTGTTCACCGCTGCGTTGGAAGATGTGTTCAAGCTGATGGAGTTGAAACGACCACGACCACGTTAACATCAATGGCGAATACATCAGACACCTGCAATATGCCGATGATATAGTCATCTTGGCAGGATCCCTGGAGGAACTAGGTACAATGCTCGGGGACTTGAACAGCGCCTCACAACGGGTGGGTCTTAAGGTGAATGTCCATGTTACACCCGTACCGGTTGTTGTTGACGGCGCTGCTCTCGAAGTTGTAGACGAATACAATTACCTGGGACAAGTGATCCAGATGGGTAAGTCCAACTTCGAGAATCCAACTCGAATGGGCTGCGTTCGGGAAACTGCGTCATATCTTGTCGTCCAAAACACTACCTCAGTGCCTGAAGTCGAAGGTGTTCGAGCAGTGTGTGTTGCCAGTGATGACATACGGATCCGAGACGTGGTGCTTCACTATTGGCCTAATACAAGCTCAGAGTAGCGCAGCAGGCTATGGAGAGGGCTATGCTTGCTATTTCTCTAAGTGATCGCATCAGAAACGAGGAGATCCGTAGACGAACAAGAGTAACCGACATAGCTCAAAGAATTAGCAGGCTGAAGTGGCAATGGGCCGGCTACCTAGTGCGAAGGACCGATAACCGTTGGGGAAGAAAGGTCCTCGAATGGCGCCCGCGTCTCGGAAAACGGAGTACAGGACGCCCCCCGACAAGATGGA
The DNA here is from genome assembly GCA_963932265.1 of Thymelicus lineola. Lineage (NCBI taxonomy): Eukaryota > Metazoa > Arthropoda > Insecta > Lepidoptera > Hesperiidae > Thymelicus > Thymelicus lineola. The sequence goes on from OZ010695.1 coordinate 14,141,959, forward strand.
CCGACGACCTGAAGAAGACAGCGGGCATCCGCTTGATTCAGAAGGCTCAGGACCGGTCAGAGTGGCGCAAGTTAGGGGAGGCCTATGTCCAGCAGTGGACCTCCAAGGGCTGATGGATGGATGGATGGATGGATGTAGATTACTTACTAAGTTTTAAGATATTCTGAAGAAAAAAAAAATCTTTATCACTTTTTAAAACATTTTAAACTGTGTTTGTAATTTGTAAAGTACTATTTCATTTATTTAAATTCTTCCTCATCCTTTATAATTTGTACTCATTGCAGGAAATCGATATATAAACGCAGATTAGTGTATTTTAAAAAAATACAATAAAAGGCTCGAAAAGCTCGAAAAACCCGGTCTACCCGGGTTTTGATATTCTTAAACCCGAAAACCCGGGTTTTCAAAATTATACCGAGCTTCGATGCTCTAGTTGTATCACACGTTCTGGCATAATAACGAATTACTCTCATGATTCTAGAAATTAAGCAGAAACATAATGTAAGTTAAATAGTAATTTCAAGTTATAACTACGTTATAAAGTGTAACAGGGTATATAAATTGCCTTAGTTGTCTAAAGCCACATCATAAAGTATTTAAAAAAATTGCTGCACGTAACAAATAATTTAAGCCTCCTAATATAAATGGCACGTGGCGGCTGCGGCAACAGTTTACAGGCTAAAATTGATTTTTCAAGCTGATATAGCGGATAATTATGCAAAAGCGGGACTTCGTAGCCTTCTTAATCCCTGGATTAGAGGAAAGAGGGAGGATCAAAGAGGAGCAAAATGGGAACATCCCTTTGGTTAATATATAATGAAGGTTCTCCGAGCGCCGTGTTTACATTAATTTGGCGAATGTATAAATGTTGCACGAAACTTCCCGTTGAAGTTGGTTTGTTTCATTTTCGTGTAATTTTACGAGTCTATTTTGTCTGGAATTAGTTGGAGCGGGAATGTGTTTATTATAATGTTTACTGGATGACCTTTCGCCTTACTGACTTCAAAAGGTACTGGCTTTAATTTGTTTTATTGTTGCTACTCAGCTACATCGCTATTACTTTATTATTATGCTATAAAGAATAGTTCCTGTAATATTTTATGACGAAATGTATAATTCATTTTTGTTGTGTTACTGCATATGTTTTAGTATAAAATACATAATATTATGTGCCTTTAATAAAGATGTATTTTAATATAAAGAAAGAAAGAAAGAAGATATTTAAAATATCTTCTACAATATTTAAAAAATCTTCTTTCTTTTCTTTCAGCCCTTTACACCGTTTAGCCTAAGATAATATTGTGAATAAAATAGCCACTTTATTTCTATAGAAAAAACTATTATTTAAATTATCTTCAGTAAACCTGCACACTAATCTAACATATACAAATAAGATGTAATTTTATGTTCAAATAAAAATCCTCAATAGAGCCGTGACTAATGCTTTGATTTAGACAATTTGTTTGCACCAAATTTCAGGTAATACTATTTTACTTACATTGCTTCTGCAAAACAATGAATTCAAATGAATATATGGGCAGAAATCTATCGAATACAAATAATCCCAGTCTGGTATAGATATCAAATAATAATATGTAAATATCGTTCAATGTCCATAAACAAAAGTTGCTAATAATGACCAAAAAAGTGCACAAGAACGCATACCACAAACTCGAGCCCGACTTAGTAAATTGCAGAAGTACAGTTACAGACCAACAGATAACAGAGGCAGCAAGTGCAAGTGCGGTAGCGGCGGTTGATTGCTGCAATTTGTCTACCCGCTGCTCGTGCTGCGCTAAGCTTACTGAGCGTCCACAATTTACTGTTTGATGTTCCACAGGCCATGTTGACTTAACAACACTATCGAATTTCAAAGCTCCAGTTAGCTAATAATTAAGTAAATAGATCAGCGCTTCAAATGCTTTAATTGTATAATCCATACAAGAACAATGATCACTTATAGACTACCATTTTCATCATGACCGTGGAACCAAGGTTGTTAGTACTTGTTAGTCGTTAGTTCTTTTCTAACATGCAGATGGTATGGTCAGTGCTCTGGTAGACATGTGTTCATTGCTCATTAGGTAAACAATTATGAAAATATCATACGGGTTATAAATACCATAATGTTAGTATGATGAAATAAATAGAAGGTTAAAAATAGTAAAACCGTTAAAAATAATGGGTTATAAATAGATTCTATACAAAAGTCAGATATGAATGAAGCAATGAGAAATTTTAAAATCGTCGTCATTATCCGAGCTCACGTGCACAGATATAATGATGATAATTGGCCTCGTCTCGTGAACGACTGCGTCTTGTTTGTGTTGCTGTCTGGTTTACTTAATACGAGTGTAACATAAATGCTCGACAAAAATTATGCCTTACGACTGTTGAATGAAAAGAGAACTCAATAAAAAAAGAAAACATTATTAAAGAAGTAACAAAACTTGTAGATACAGACAAAGATGTAAAGTCTTACATTTTAAATCAATCAGAAATAAATGTACCCGCTTCACGAGTTGAATAAGTCCTTTAGAAATTGTTAAAGTACAACACAAATTCATTTCACTGAAGACGAAGGAAACTTTCAAGACATTTAAATCTATTCGTCTGAAGTTTCTGGCTGAAATAGAACTACATGCATTTCCTGATCTAGCAAAATTACCTATTTGCGTTCCAGTTCAAGGAAAATAGAATCTAAGGTATTGAATTAAAAGTTATCAGGATGTTTGAATTAACTTTGTTAGAAAATACTCGCAGCATTAAGAAAGTATTTTATTGATGCAATAAGCACTTGGCGGTGATCTGGAAATGGGAACACCAAATTTGATGATACTCGAGTAACTAAGGGGAAGTCATATCAATAAAATAAATGGTCATCTTTCAATACAGATAATGAGGTATTAACCATTAAAAATTTCGCAAATGGGAATGCATTTCATATAAATATATATCCCGTGGCCATTTTAATATTTGAGAAGAAATAACGTCTTTTAACAATATTAGCTAATGTTGTTGTAGCTAGTGTGTTGATCTTTAAAATCTTTACCACAGTAGTTATAATTAACTACTATAAACCTTGGCATGTACGTACGTTTACACAGAAATTTAATATTTTCTTTTTAATATAAAATCACTGAGTAACTTTGCATAGTCATAAAGAAACATGAAGCATTTGCATATTTCCTCTTTAGGGCGTACATAAATATCTTCATAAAATATTATAATTTTAAAACTAAATCTCGATGGCGCTCGAGTACTCAGACGTTCTATATTAAAATTCTTGAAAGTAGTATACATTTCAAGACCAACCACAGCTCACTTCATTGCATCTTTTTGCATTACAAAATTTGTTTTATCTCTAATATTAGCAACTGCATATCCTGGTGTACGAATATCTTTAAATACTTATTCCAACGCGTACATTACAATTCTACATTTATTAATAGATTCCTTGATTGAAATCAAGTAATTTTTTAAATGTACAAAATTAATTAGATTTAGCCAAGTAGTTTTGATTTCTTTATGATATTATACTAATAATAATATTAATGATTCATTTAAGTTGCATAGTTGCCTCAAGTATCGTTTCCTCATCGCATTTACCATGTTTCTTGTGAGAAGTAGGTCAAGTTATTCAAAATGTTTTACAAAACTTATTGTGTGAACTCACAATACAAAACTATGCCATTTGCGCCGCATGTGTTCCTATTGTCCAATTTAATTGTAAAACGAATCTAGATCATCCTCGTTTAGACCAATTTATTGACATCTGTTTCGCGTAAGACCGCATTAAGGAACTTTTAAACAGTTGAAATTCATCTAATAACATTGTAAAGAAGCATTCAGTGATATTAGCTAAAAGCCTCTCTCTCTCTCTCTCTCTCTCTCTCTCTCTCTCTCTTCTTATTTTAATCTACGTCATTGACATAATTTTACACATTAGGTATATCTTGTTATTGAAAGAACAACATGCGAATCCTTTTTATCGGTTTGGCTTCGGTCGTGATGTAAGAACATCATTGGTTTGTTTATACTGGTCACGTATCGAACAAATTTAATCAATTGCGATCAATGAATCCAATCAACTCGTTACGTGTCGGTGCGGTATTATTCACGGAACATGTTTTTATTTTTATTTTGTTTGTCAAATTATACGTTCAACTATACTTTTAGATGTTAAGTAATAAAACATTGGAGTGCTTTTATAGCAATTCTATGATAAGTTTAAAAATAAATATAGGAACATTTTTTGTTCAGACATTATACTCGTACATAGGATATTAGATATGAAAAAAAATTGTACAAGGGCACTTCTTATTCCTAATGAAATATAGTCATAATTAAGCTCACAACGAAGTTTCCTAAAAATAAGCAGCACGTATAAAACCTGTTGAGCGATCAAGATATCGCGATATAAGAAGATCAAGACGAGGAAATAACAAGCAGTCGAAATGTACTGAAGTGACATTAACAAACGCACGTAACAGTGAAACTAACTTATCTGTGAATTAAAGAAAGGCTCTGTCAGACGCATTGGACCAATCATTGGACGCAATTCGACTGACAGATGAATGACCACAAAGTACTCATGAATGACTTTTAAACATAGTCGCATTAATTCCAATTTTCGCCACTTCACAGATAAGTTGGTGGCTCTATAACGCACGTTTCGTGTCTTCGCATTCGCTTTCGCATCTTGGTCGCTCACGCAGGACGCAGCGTTAATCTAACTGTAGTACTGTTAATCACTGTTATAAAACGTTTACATATTTACACTGCACGAATGACAAAGAATTTATGTAGAGAAATTCCCATTATAATAAATGGCCACAAAATAAATAAATCAGAGTCGGAATTTGTACATAAACAATATCTCATTTCAGACATAATTTTAAGTCGTTGTTACCTAAGACTGCGTGTCCACTAGATTGAGGAGATCAAAAGTCGACGTTTCCTGCAAATAAATCACACCATTAACTGCCACCGTCAAAACGCAACGTTCGAAGATGCGCGTCGCATAAATCAACGCGGAAAACAAAACTCAAATATTTCCATATGTCTGCGTTGTGTAAGATTACTGTAACTGAATTAGGGCAAGATATTTTGGACGAATCCATCGGGATCTCTATGGGATTATCATATCGTACTAGGAGATAAATATTGTGTGAAAACAAGGATGATGAATTAATTAAGAAAGTAAACATTGTTACAAAACCAGGTCGTCTTTATTTTTATAACAAAATGTAAATCTTGACTATGTTTTCGCTGATATTTATAATAATAATTGATTAGTGGATTTAGCGTGATACAGGTTAAGACAGACACAACACAATTGCAAAATATTAAGTATTTGGTATAACTAGTTTTTTTATAACATTGAACATAATTATATATTTTGAATTAGAAATTCAGGACCATTTAATTTTAATAGAATTATTAATTTAATTCTTGGAAAATATAATTATCATATTATTAAAATTATTTTAAAGCTTACCGAGCAATACCCATTCATTCTTTATCACAGATAGTTGTTCTACTATCACATAATCCGTTTACGAGTGAACTATCTGATGCTCACCCAAATATACAAACACGTGGGCAATCGGGCATTGTCGTATGCAAGTGGGTCAGTGAGTGCACAGATAACGAGGGATTAAGGGAGATAATACGGTTAATTAAATCCAGTAACCGACATAAGTTATTGGAGTTTTGATGCCTTCTCTGAAGGATAGTATAACATGTTAATTGTACTTGTAATCCGAGGTTTCAATTTAATTCTCAAATATGTGTTGGAAATGTGTGTTGGCCTAAGGTTGGCCTTTCAAAAACGGGAACTAGTAACGCATCGCCATGTGTAAGTATTGTTACACGAAGTACGAACCATTTTGAGCTACTTTTGACACCTTCCCAACTCGAGATCTATTTAACCAAAATACCTACGTACATGTTTGGCACATTAATTAAAACCTTTTAGCTTATTACGAATTCACAATCATACATGTAGCTCAAACTGTTATTGATATATTAACGTTTAAAAACCCGCATTTTGGTGACTGACTCACTGACATAGGATCAAAAACCTAACCTATAAACTTGATATTTGGCATCAAAGTAGACTATTAGGCGTACACTTACAAAGGAAAAACTCTAAAAACTGAAAGAAAATAGTGAATTAATGGGTCCACTAAGTATTATTATTATTAGTTATTATTTTTCTTGTCCTTCTCCTTCTCCATTTATTTTCTTCACTCCGTGACGAAGCACCTTTCCGAAAAGCTAGTAGATAAAAAAATTATGAGGTGCATAAGTGTATCAGTGATACCTATATGAATAAAATATTTTGACTTTGACTTTGATTATTTTTTCTGTACTACAACAGTATGGGTATCAAATGAAAGGGCTTCCTGAGAACACGAAAACTAATACAACGTCACATTATAGCTTGTTTTTAAAAAGTTTTCTTACCATTAATTTATTTCATCTGCATTGGCATGCGTTTTCATTACTAAACTGATGTACTTAAAATAAAAAATAGAGTTAAAGAAATATGTAATTAAGAAAAAATATATCAAATCAAGTCTAAGGTAGGAAAAGTTGTGTCAAAGAACAGATTGTAGGGGTGTGTTCACCCCGGGTGGGGAAAGTATAAAGGCTTCACACTACATAAAGTGTCACACGCCATTACTTGGGAGAAACGTCTTCACTTCCTGTAGGGAGTCAGTCTGTGAATAGATTTGAGATGGCCCCAAGCATGGAGTAAAAGAACTGTTAATTAAATCTCTGCTTCGTTACAATCCTGACTAACCACCTGGCCACGGAACATTCGCCATAGCGAAAATTCGAGCGGCGCCAATGGCGGAGCATCTAGCGACGAAAACAAATGTATAGAAAATATACACTGAAACTTTTATTACCAAAATACTATCTATGCTGTCTATTTAGAAGTCTGGCCACCCACAGCATAAATATAAACGTGCAATGAAGAGATTATGGCATGAAATAAAAATAATTTATATTCGCTTTATTCTCACTAGTTCGATTCATTATAATAGTTAAATCGTCGAACCAGTGGGATTTTTTTTCTCATTTGTTCGATCGTGGAACCATGAGTAAATAATGAATTTAAAATTAATTCTACTCAAACGGGTGGTGTGAATGGATAATCCTCTCATTTTAATATCATGTTCTCCACAATATCTTCCAAATATTGTTTTTGATAAAAAAACTATTATTTTCTAAGCAATTTCAAGATAACTTTGATAAAAACATTTCGCTCTCGGCATATCTGCTGGTCGCGGCGGCGAACGTCCGTCCCGTGGCCGTCAAACTATGCCGCGCGAATTGACGTCTCGCCCGCTGCACCGCTATTCATGCCGCCCGACGCCTACGGATATTACGTGAGAGTGACCTCTAACTGAATACTAACTTGAACTATGCCTGTTGCTGACTTACAAATGAAATATAGGAAAAGGGAAACAATATATTTTCTTTTGCCAGCCGAATCTCCTAATGTCAACTGGGTAAATCACTTTATAGAAGAACATCCAATGATACTTACGGAAAGATACAGTATGTAACATAATATACTTTTTATGTATTCATGGATGATGCTGTACCTGTAACAAAATAAATTTATTTTTTAATAAATGACAGTAAACATGACGTACTTTTACAAGTGATGAATTGCTTGCGAGATGCTCAAAGTAGTCTAACAAATGATTGTCGTTATCGTTGTTAATTCCAACAAGCACTCAAAGAACAAGTCGTTTAAAATCAAATATCGTATGTTTTGCGTGTTGTATCAATTACCTAATTTTATTTATTAGAACGTTTTAAGCAAAGCGGAACGGTATGGGAAGGAAGTTTACCACTACAGGCAAAATACTAAGTCGGTACCAAGTCAATCGATGGAGGAGTGGAGATGAGGAAATTACATTTTCCATATTGTCCTATACAAAACAAAGTTGCCTTGTTCCTGTGCTCACAGCTTTGCAGATTGGCTCAACCAGATCTGAGTCACCAATAAGCCAATGTTTTTCTCGATTTCCCCTTTTTCGTTATTTTTACCACCTTCGTACCTGGATGGAATATGCTCCAACTTATTCAAAATAATCATGCCCTTCACTATAGTGAATCATTAAGTGGACTTAAATGTTAAATAAATTATTTACAGTACAAAGGTACCTAATTTTCAAATTCTCATCAAAAGATAGTTGAAGATTTACTCGATTTGTGTCTTTGTCCTCCCTAGAAAGTTGGCGAATGGAAAACACTTTGTCCCTATTTCCCGTGCAAGATTTACCGCGAAGGGATTTATTATTTACCCTCGAAAAGGGCTTCTTCACAAAACGTAGGTTCTCGTACTGTTAATGGAGTATTAAAGTTTCTGTAATGTATTTATCTTCAGGTTTAGAGTGGATACTATACAAATTTTTGTTCCAGTTTGAAATGAAGTAGGTACATCATTAGTGCCTTTGACAATATTTTGAAATAAAGTTTAAATACTGAGTAGATTTAAGCTTAGTTGAAAAAATAAAGAAACTAAATCGGTTAATTTTTTAAACGGATGTTATCGCATAAAACGAGTGCACCGATACCGGTTATCTTAAGAGAGGCCGCTTGCCTTGTGCCGTATATAAAATACTTCTAGTAAATCTTATCACCAACAAAAAGAGCTAGTCGCAACTAGCCCATTTATGAACTAACTGCTACTGTATTTTATCATTTTCTCGACATTCCAGGCTTCGTCTGCTACCTTATTACGAAAAGATAAGAAATATGGGATGGAGATTATTATGTCATGCTCTTCTGATGAATGGTAGGAAAATTATTTGAGCATTTGTTTTCTTAGATTGAGTTAAACATTTATTTTTCAAATTATATCTTTCATGTTATTTACCATACACGTAGAGTATTTATTAAACAGGTAGATTAACTATAATAGTAATGACTTTTGATATGTACTGATAAAGAGTATGAAAATAATGTAACTACTATGAAATATAATGTAACTACGTGTGTTTTGCAAACATTTTACGTTTACCTAAGAATATAAACTATTTTAGAGAAGGCTTAGTGGTATTGTCAGTCAAACTGCTTTGCATGTGAGGATGGCACAAGTTTTAGTCAAATAAATACTTTATTAACAAGTAATAAGAATCAATAGACGGACAAATGTGAATTGTGAAAATGTAAGATTTATATGGGGGTTATAAACACGCGAGCGTCAGGGGTTGAAAGGTGTACTCGAGATAGGCTTTAAGTCACGGCTGCGGTTGAAATCTGTTTTCGGGTCCACTGACTTAATGACACGGCGCGCCGAGCTTTAAGCTTTGATGTTACTGGGGAACAAAGTTCATTTAAGCTTTAGTTAGTGGTCTAGAGTCTTGTCATGACGTTATCTGATAGGTATTATAGACACATATATTATTACATGAGTTTCAATTACTTTAAAGTTCCTGTTACAATGAATCAATGGTTCAAGTTGGATTCAAAATGGTGACAGATTAATGGGACAGTTTGGGTTCAAGCCGTAAGAATGACAATAAATTACTTGATTTTTTAGTAGAATTATATCTTATAATATGCTAAAAGATGGCTTATAAAAACAGGATACATATTATAGACGTCCACGACCGGTATGTACCGCTCAAGTTTTAAAAGTAGGTCTGAGGAGTTTCTTTCGCCATTTATTTCCTTCTTAGGCTTCGAAACGGTGGTACATTCTAAATATTTGACGTTCATAAATAAAATAAATGATTTTGTTGGGTATTCGATGGGAATGATAACAAAAACAAAACTTAATATTTTTTTATTTATGTTCGCATTTTCTTATGTTTACGTGCGTTCTTTGACGCAAAGTACGGAACATTTTATAGTCAACGGATTAACAAAATGGCCTATGATCTAAACCGAGAACTGAAGCGATGCCGTCGACCTTTGTATCTAGTCCACTATGATATTCTTAGCCATTCCTTCCTAGTCTCACATAATGTTATTTCTCATAACATAATGTAAGTCACGTCTAGGTCGTTAAACTTAGCATTAATCCTTTAACAATGTTAGCGGCTGAATTCTATTGAAGTTCTGACGTCGTTTGTAAACTAAATATTTAACTGTTCAATATTGACTAGCTACTGAAACGTGCAAAATACTTGCTTAGTACTTAGTACCTGTACCGATATGCACTAAGAATAATATTATAGATTTCAAGAAGAGGCATACAGTAGCAAGTAGCAACCTAAACATTACATGAGTTATCGCTGGCAAATACTCTAGACCAGGTTCCCAGACTTTTCTTATAGACAATTTTCAAAATTTAGCTGAAACCGGAGGACCCTTTGCAGCTAAATTTCTACCATATTCTCAAAACTCGACAAAAAATGTGAAGATTAGATCTAATTATGGAAATTTGCGTTGCGGCTGAGTGTAAATTGTATAGAGATTAATAATTTTCGAAAAAGTGAGAATTGATTGGTTAATTAATTAATTGTTTTTTTTTGTCACACCAACATGGATCACCGTCGAGTCTCCCGTGGAGCCCTGATGGTCTACCTGGATCACTCAGGAACTAAGGCTAAACTAAGAAATCAATACCAATTATTTGTTTTGCGGCCCGTGACCCCAGGTCGAGCACTTATTTGTGGTCCTTAAGAGAAAAAGGTTGATAACCACTGCTCTAGACTCTCTAGTCTGCTCTAGAGTCAAGTCTAGAGCCTATAGTTATCTCAGAACTGCTGTATTAGTTTATTAAATAGTCAAATATTTTATCACCCATATTAGTGGTTGCTACGGAAAGTTCGCGATAACAGCTCGTACGGAGTCTCGCGTATTATGTTGTTCAAACAGTGAATGTCTCAATACGCACGGCATGTAGGTCACTCGTAGGTTAGGTCTGAACCGGTACCATTACTTCAGTTAACAACGTATAATACATACAACGTAACCTACACGTGCTAATGTTTAGAGAAACGGGATTGACTTTTTTTGCTGAGTTCAGTTACTTAAAACCGTTGAAAAAGGTCGTGAACCTTACAATACGAAACTTGGAAGAAGAATATATTTAATGTAATGAATAGCTTAGGATCGGTCATTAGAATAGTGAACTTCTGAAGGCTGATGTATAAATGGATGGATATATGAATGGATGGATATATGAATGGATGGATTAATTGTTATGTACCTATACATTTTATTTTTATTATTATGTATTATTACAGCCATAATTCTAGTCTTCACGTCTAATGATTAAATTGTTACCAACTACACCATGGGTTGACTAGGACAGAATGCCCCGTGACATTAAGTTCACCATTTGTAGGTCTAGCTTGTAGGTTTTACGAAAAAGTTTATAAATAAATAAAAGCTTGAGAGGTGTCAAGGGACACCCGGATAGAACGAAGTTCCTTTCGATTTAAGTATTGTTTTTTGAAGTGATTCAGAAAGTTGTACAGCGCCATCTCTGAATCACTTCAAAAAAAGTGTCGTCATTCGTAAGAATCAAAAAGTGTCGTAAGAATTTTTTCCGTCCAGCCCCCTTTCACAACGCGCGATAAGGACCTTCGTTCCAATAAATAAAATAAATATTCGGTATCTTCATAAAGAATAATTATAGGTCTTCATAGAGAATACTTATAGGTAACTACCTAAATAATTTCGTGTCAGTTACCCTGGTTATTTAACTGACTTCTACTAAAGCTATCATAAAAATCCTCGAAAGATGTTTCTGAACACCGACAGATTAGTATTGGGGACGTATTATAAAAACGAAATTTTTACCTGCAAAAACCAACTCATGTGAACAAATGTAAAGGTTACCATAATGAAAACTTTGAAAGTGCATTTTTTCGTAACGATCTCCCGTAGATATGTGAACACACTGAATACGCGAAATATCAGTGACGGCATGCAGGTGGTAATGTTTCAGCTGCGCCGCCTAGTTCTCGTGAAAAATGCAAGTGCATTACTCTTTCCGCACTCCTGAGCTTCCCGGGTCGCGACCCCGCTAGCGGAATATTCAACGTCGTTTAAAGAAATTGTTTAGCATACTTACTTGTACGTACGGCGAACGATCACCGAGTTTTATATTAGGTTTATACCATTTTCCTTTGTGTGTAAATATACGTTTCATAGTTGAAATGTTTTTGCAATAATTTGCGTCTAAATGGGATCGGCTTTAACCTAACTGGGTACGGGTCTCTCCTCTTGAAGAGGCCTAATACGTGGAGTATTATTCAGTCACGCTGCACTGTGCGGATTGGTGGAGGGGTTAGTGGCCAACCCGAGTGTCGGAAGTTTTTAAACCGCCCGAGGGCCTCCGACATGGCTTAACAACTGATATCTTTATGATAACAACCGGGACCGACGGCTTTACGTGCCTTCGAAGCACGGAAACGCTCAAGAATTTTTTGCCACTAGCGGTCAGCCATCCAACTATCCGCGCTCACTGTTGCTAACTTTGTCGATCACTTAGGATTGACGCAAGCCGCCGGGGTATGAGCGCTCCGGTAACTCATAGCTTAATTATAAATGGCAACCTCAGCTACGTACCTACTAAGTAGCAAGTACCTTATTATCATCACAATTCATAACTAACCCACATCTAGAATATCTATAAGTACGGCAGAATTGATCAGCAGCATTTACATTGTTTCCAGGGAGGGAAATGTGTGGACGAAGGCAAAAATACTATTTATAATGGACAAAAGTTAAACTAACAGTTACTTTTACACGTTCACACAAAAACCCGCGATCCAAAAACAAGCATATTTTATCTGACACATAAATGTCTGCCCCGGCCACGAATGGAACCCATTTGTTAGGCAGGGTCAATTCTAACCATCCAGGAGCATTGTTATAGTAGCTGCAAGACTCCTCTAACATGAGTAGTCATAATATATCAGATGTATACAGTGGAAACCCTTACGCAGATTAGCTCAAGAAATTTTATAAAACTCTACCATTCAACTCCTGACTATATTAGCCGTTTTACCAGTTGACCACATTATAGAGCCAACTTGCACAGCCTTTAAGCCACATGCATTATTTCGCCAATGGATCGATCGTTGTCTCATAGCGGAGCCAACTATAAATATTGTACATGTCTAACATGAAAAGCGATCATAGTAAACAATATGACTGTATGTTATATATTTAGCCGCAATATAAATAGTGGTGGGATTTATTGTGGCGGCACTAGGCGCGGATCATTCGCTTCGAAATATTTGTCTGGCGTGACGCTGGCTGTGCGCCAGGGGGGGGGGGAGTCGCTTTCATCAAACTAGATACAATGTCCATGCACCAGATGTGTTACCATACTCGATGCAGGGTATAGAGTACATTGCGAAAGAATTGTTTTGGTTGCAAATTTTCGGACAATTGCTTTTGTCTATTGAACTACTGTGAGAATAAAGGTGTTTTTATTGAAATAGCTAACAAAAGAGCTGTCGATCCACCTGATGGTAAGTGGCTATCGTCGCCCACATACATGGACTTCAGCAACACGTAAAGTTAATGCGTTGCCGGCCAAGAGAAAAAAAAAGAAAGAAAGTAAGTAAGTAGAAAGTATACGAAGATACGATAGCAAATATGTGTCACTTATTGAAATACGGGTTCATATGTGACTATTGGCGGGCAAGGTCACTAAAACTACTAATACTAGGGTACGCATCTGTTTGATTGCTTTGGACACGCAAATTAGAGCCATAATTGAGCCGTCACCTGTGTGTGATCTGGACTTCAAAATAGGTTGACTGTTGACCTGTTTAACCAGGTAGGTATGGTCAAAGGCACTAGTTTGACTGAATTGCATCAAATACGATACATAACTCGATCATCTCTGGAGTCCCAAAGGTGCTTGATTCATAATCAAGTAGATATACTCGTGTCTACAGACTTGGAAGTTCATTAATTTACTCGTAGATTGACATAGTTTAGCGCGTAACACTGAAGTATTCGTAGCTATTGTTGCTAATAAATGCATAATGCATGCCAAGATGAGCACTACCAGTGACAGTAATGTAACCGACCTTACTCGAAACTTGGCTTGACGTCTTGGCCATCTGGGATTCAACTAGGCCTTACATTAATATTCATGTTGCACTTGTAACAAATATGTAATGTTCGACAACTTACGATAGCAATCGCAATAGTATAACGCTACAGCTGCAGATTCAGCTAAGATTCACGTTATCGCTACAAGTGTGGACAACAATAATTGTGACGAGAACATTGCCGATGTCAAATAAGTTTTATCGCAACAACAATTATCCGTCCGCTAATGTAGCCACAGCATAGGATTTTTTTTGAGGAGACACAGTCATTTTGAAAATTGAGCAGCCCGGAGTTATGAAAATTAATTTGACTAATTTTAGTTGCATGCTGTAAGACGTCTTATGGGCTGTAGTATTAGAGAAGTAGTAGGTATAACGATCAGATAAATAGATAAGAGAGAGAGAGAAAGAGAGAAAATGAGATTAAAAAACACACCTAAAATAATGTAGTACCCCTTATTTAAAATTGGCATCAAAAATGCGCCAAATGCTCAGACTTAGAGCGAAGTACAAACTTCTAAAGGTAACAGGATACGTTGTCCCAGTTATCAGCAAGGTCCAGTAATGGCTGGCGATACATCTCGCCGCAAGTGTCATCTGTCAAGGATCGCCGTCGACCACTGGTTCCACACCACGCGAAAAATGCGAAATTTATTTCAAATAGCTAATGACCTCGCTTCGCTTTGGTAAACCTTTCGGTAAGCCCAAACTCGAATAAATGCTTGGACGGTATTCTATTAATTGACATAGCTTTTTTATTTGTGAATCAATTGAAATAAAACAAATATTAAATGATAACCCAAGCTCATTGCAATACATCAGTGAAAACCGCATCTAAATCTGTTAGCCTTTTTTGAGATTAGACGGAATAAACGTACAAACAAACAGACAAAAATCAGCCGTGACCAGGATACATGCAACTGGGTCGAAATATCGATGTACAAAATAAATAATAATATCATGAGTATTATAATAGTAATAGAATTTATTCTGAGAATTATTTTTATTGCATCGGAGCGTTAATAAAAACCTAGGTAAAAGTTTTTCTCAAAATCTTTCAAATATCTTCCATGTACAGACATATACTTATGCAAGCCCAGCTCGTCAGCTCGTAAGCCAAGTCCACTTGGAGGTTGGGAAGGTTAATTAGGAACTAGATAGTATGTTGTAATCGATGTCAAGCTCAAATAATTCCTTTCTCTTTCTGATGGACCCTAATTGAATAGTCGGCGTTTATCTTGTCAAGTCTTGAGGGTTCCCTGAACAGACCAGACGCAATGGAAATAGCTGGGGTGATTAATGTTCATAGCGTAGCTAAGTCCATTAAAATTGGGAATGTATGTATTGTTTCTGTTATTGAAATATATTTTAACATTTTGAAAAAGCTGGTATTTATTGATTAAAATCGCTTGCAGTGAGACAAGCGACTATTTAACAACTATTTACATAATAGCGAAATGTAAACATTTTTTTATCAAACGAACGTGAGAGGAAGTTCGTTTGTTTTATTATTATAAGACACTACAGGTAAACACAATGAGTCACAAATCTGTTTATAATAATTACAACTAAATGTAAATAATAGTTCATTTTACTTATCTCATATCTGACTTAAAAGCGCGAGCCGAAAGGAAGTTGAAAAAGTTTTATTTGTTGTAGATGAAATATTATGAACACACGTCCATGATTCGGAAGGTATGTTGTACCAAGTCATTATTGTAATAGATAACAGTGTGTTGAACTTTTCATTTATTTGTTTGTTTATATCTCTGAATGGGAAGGACTCAGGGCAAAGTGAATATTTAATGCAAAATTTGCTATAATGGAAAATACAATAATATCTATCAGGATTTAAAGTAATAAATACGGAAAGGTATTTCTGCATTTAAGAATATAAAAATCTGGGAATATCTATTATGAAAATAAATAGTTCAGTATAGATTACCTAATAGTAAATTAAAGTAAAGCTTAAACGTAGGAAGATAGTCGGAGCTAACACAAATAGAGTGAGTGTATTGTGAACTAATATCGAAAACACTTTACTTTCCAAGAAACGATAAGAAGTCTACGATTGTTTGTATTCTTCATTATCAAAGGTCACTGACATACAAGTTCAATGATATGAAGGTAATACTATAGTGGGAAAGTCCTCCTCATCCTTACTGATGTCCACGGGCCACGTTGACCAGTTACTTCTTTATGAATAAACATTTATAAATATACAAAAAGTCAAATTAGCAAAGAAAAATTTCCAATGTTTGTATGCCGTTTGCATTGTATACTGAATAGAACGTCAACTGTGTCAAGACGATGACATTATCCTAAGTAAGCGTCATGTAAATGCGCTCTGAGCGACAAGATTCAATCAAGCCAAAGGCAATCTGACTCCGAAGGTTAATTCCAGATGTAAGCAACGGGCGCTTTGAACGTGTGTAAAATAGATTCCGTTGAGAATTCTCCGAGAACACTCTGATTTGTTAGCCGTCTTGCTATTCAGACGTATTTCCCATGAATTTCAAAGGTTACGAGAACTATTCAAGAATTTGCAGCAGTGACTTTTGGAGGAATGTTTCGCAAAAATGTATTTGGTTACCCTACAATCTTGGTAAAGTAGAGACTTTGAGTAATTTAATTTTGCATACTGCAGAACGTTTATTAAAATAGCGAACTGCAATGTTATCGATTAAAATGATTACGGTGTCGCGAGCTGATTGGTTTTATCCTATCTCAAAAATGCAGAACGCACCTAAAGAGTTTTCATTTCAAAAATTTAAAGACAGCGTTAACGCAGAGGCTCGTTGAAAAAACATAAATCCTGAAAATATGGCTGCAAACTATTACCTTGTGTTCTAATGTGAAAATGAAAATAATATTATAAAAAAGCAAAGTAACAGAATTTGTAATAAAATCTCAGTATAATAAGCCTGTTACAGCAGAAAAAGAGTGGGTATATATTTTAACCACTGTAGGCGTTGAAGGGATGGGAAATATTTTTAGAGATTACTTACATCCAAGAAATAAAAATTGAATTCATTTTAAATATTTTGTTGGCTTTCTTCGGCTTAAAAATATTTGTAATAAAATGTACCGGAGATCTATTAAAATGAGCTAAAAGTATAAAGCCTATATTTGGATTATCTTTTCATAACTCCACGTACAGAGAAACTATTAAAAATATATAGTTATACAATGTTTAATAATACATATGTACCTATACCTAACAATGCTCAAGGGAACTACAAAGTTATTGCTATGTCTATAACCGCAAAGACATTAGCAGCGGCGAATATTACCCATCCTTTTGAATGCAAGAGGGTTGCACGCAAATATGAGAGAACTTAAAGGGGTAGCTAAAGCGCGATGATGACAGAGGCAATGGTCCTCACGACTACAATAAATAAGGCTACAAGCTAGGACCCGCCATTGTTATTTCCTTAACGGGCCGTCTTATGACCCTCTTAATTAATTTGAAACTTTCTGAGGTCTCCCGTGGCTTGCAATTTGAATAATAGCACGGATAGGGTGCCGAAGCTTAATTTTAATTGCAAATATTTATGTTAAACGAGCCTTCGGGCGGAGTCGAATGTCTTCCAAATATTACAAAGCATGATATAGTGTCGGGACAATACCTCGGTGTTTTTGGGAAACAGAGATGTTCTGATCTTCGCTTCTTTGTTTCAATGGGTTTGCGTTTGAAAGATAATTTTGTGTTATACCATACCAAAATTGACATCATCTAATTTTGACGTACCTGAAATAAAGGAAAATTACAATTAAAAAAAAGCTTATCCAGACAAACTGCATAAAAAGTAATACAAAAACTGCGATTGGAATTAAAATTAATAAATTGCCTTCTAAATGTGTACTCCTCCTTAGTGAGAAATATGCACGTTCCAGCAATCCATTAGACCTCAAGCCACACTGGTCGTTAGAAGGCGAAGTGTTAACAGGGGCTCGTGTAGTTTACAATGAATATCAATTCCTGTCTTCTTTCCAGCATACAAATTCGTTAAAATTACGAGCTGTCCACAGTCTTTGATGATAATGAAAAAGAAGATTGTCATGTGGGACGGAAATAAAAACCTTAGTGGAATTAAAATTGGTTTGATTTAGTTAATTAATGTTAAAAATATTTCAATCCCAAAAACTAACATAGAAGAGTAAATTGTATATGGTATATCCACAGGGTATATCAATGACTACATAAGTGATTACAGTTTCTGCTGCTGAATTGAAGTAAGTAATGTATTAAGAATGTTGTCAGAATTTGAAATGTATCCAAGGCAAACAGATAAAAAAAAACTAATACATACTGAAAGACAAAAACGATAACCACGTGCAAATATCCAATGCTGACTGAATGCTCATTTGGTGGACAATAATAGTGTCAAGTTCAAAAAACCAGAAGATCGTAAGTAAACATGATTGGTATTAAGAACACGGTAGTAAATGAGTCTGACATTACAGCGTAACAGCTACTTAACCCACTTACCTGATAATCAAAAAGCGATAATATCTACGTTAAAGACAATAGCTAATTAGCTACCGAAGCGATAAGAACTAATAAAACTTTATCGTAGTATAACGTCACTGGCACATTTCAATCAGTAAAAATAGTAACACAACATAGAAGAGTAAATTGTATACATTATTGCAATGAATGAATTCGCAATATTGTTTACTACATAAGTGATTACAGTTTCTGCTGCTGAATCGAAGTAAGTAATGTGATAGGATCTTGTCAGGATTTTAAATGTATCCAAGGCAAGCAGATAAACAAAAAGTAATATACATACTAAACAACAAAAACGATAACCACGTGCAAATATCCAATGCTGACTGAATGCAGTAAACATTTGATGGACAATAATAGTGCTAAGTTCAAAACACCAGAAGATCGTAGGTTAACATGATCGGTATTAAGAAAACGGTAGTTAATGAGCCTGACATTATAGCGTAACAGCTACTTAACCCACTTACCTGATAATCAAAATGCGATAATAACTACGTTAAAGACAATAGCTAATTAGCTATCGAAGCGATAAACAAACTAATAAAACTTTATCGTAGTATAACGTCACTGGCACATTTCAATAAGTTAAAATAGTAACACGTTTAACCGTCGTAAACATAGTCACGCTAAAAACTGCGAGACAATATCACTGAACTCGCATTCGGTAAAAGATTTCATAGAAATTTCGCACGGCACGCGGCTTCTATTCGTCACTGTCGAGTAATTAAGCGAGTCGCGAGGCTGGAAACTATAGAATTAATGGCGTTTGTAAACCCTATCACAACGAAAGAGGAGCTATTTTAGATTGTTGTGTTCCTACTGTTATTTACGATAGGAATAAAGACGAGAGCGTGCGGCTCCCGGGACGGTCTCACGCGATGTCTACTACCGAGTAGTTGGGAGTTTCAAAATATGCGCGTAAGGTATACAACTGTAAGGTTTAATGTCAACGGCCAGCGGCTGAGTGTCGATAACTGTGAGTCGAGAGTTTGTCGATAACTTAATAAATCAACTATGATTCGGTTATAAATTACAAACGCCTGTCTAGAATAGCTTACACTTTCTAAAAACGTTAAAGGAAGTATAATAAACGGTTAATTAAATAATGGTTGCAATATTTGACAGTTTTAGCAATGATACCACACCATTAACTACGATAATCCTGTAGTTTTGTTGATAGAGACTTTATCATCGAAGCGGAGGACAAACCCAGGACGGGTTTGGGGCAGATTTATGTCAGTTTTGTAACTGTTAAGTTTTTGTTCTCGGATCGTGTTTATGTTTTCTTATTATGTGTCCAAGCTACCCGCGACACAAATAACCCTAATGCGTGTGTATAGCTAATTATTTAAACTATTATTAGATATTAAAAATATTTTTCCGGGATATGTGTAAAATAAGTATTTTCCAAAAGTTTACCGCGTCATACAGGGCTCCAATCCAAAAATTCTGAACCTAATACATATTTTATCTTTTATAGACTGATGTACATCAAACAGTGTTTGAAAAGGCATTGTATTATTATGCTGACTTTACACTAACTCCTCCTAAGCCTTTCTAGAATGCCATGCCCCATGCATGCTTGCCAAGACAGGACAAGTTGCCACAGGTTAACGTTGCTTTACCATTAAATTTTACAGCTTTTGGCAGCTTTCCGCCTCTATCTAACTCTAGGTATTTGTAGAGACGTATCTATGTACAAATTGTAGCTTTCTAGCACTGAAGCTCTCTGCGCTATGCTGCGGACAGACAGAAATGATTATAAGGGTTTCGTTTTGTCTTCGAAACCTTAAAAGTTAGGATAAGAGGAACGAGATCTTATTAAGCTTGCTACATTTGACCAACGCAAATAGAGTAAGCTACAGGTAAATAAAACCGTTTAAAAAGGAGTTGCTCTATGGGCACGGGGTATCTGAATAATCCGAAGCAATAGCGAATAATACGATGGGTGAAGAGTTAATATCAAAGCACAAGCAAACTATGGAAGTAGATCGATCGGCGGCGCGGTGTTTTCATGCACATGGCGTATTGCACTAATAGTACGGTGTGCATGGTGAGACACCAGGTGGCGCTGCGGTCACCATGCGTTTGGATTATGTCAGGACTATAATTTGTTATCTGTTGCAGGATACTACCAACCGAGGCTACACACTTTTTTGTGGAAATAGCCGGCAAAGGTGTTGACGATCAAGTTGAGGTAGTGCCTTTATAGGCAAGTTAGTATTTAACATTGATAATAACACAAATATTCTGTAATATTAAACATCATCGAACGTTTTTGTTTCATGCCATCAAAAGTCAAGTGTCAAGTGGATCCATTCAATCGAATTCAACGGCGAGTTATTCGTCTTGTCGACCCTCTAAGCTATGACATGGGGTCCTTCAAGAAGCGGGTCTATCGTCATCTTCTTGGCCGACAACGAGCTGGTGACGCCCCCGATGTTACTAATGTCCATGGGCGGCGGTCATCACTTACCATCAGGTGAACCGTCTGCTCGTTTGCCTGCTCAAAGCATAAAAAATGCCCTGTATACCTAATTATTTTGCCGACTGTACATATGTTACTTGCTTTGGGTGTCCTACAACACAGAAATAAATTAAGTTTAACATCCGCACAATCCTCCGTTTGTAAAGAACGTGGAAACCCTAGCACCCCTTCGGATATTGCTCGAATTATCAGCGCATGACGACCACATAACTGTATGGCTTTCGAATACGATATGGTTAAAACCGTTTTTGGGAAACGCTCGTAATATAATGTTCTGCTGTCACACTCAATGGATGAAAGGAGATGAATAATTTACCACGTTATAATCCTATAATACGCAAGAGATGCCTTACAGCGTCGGAAGATGTTAAATATCTATGAGTACCTAATTGATGACACCTTGTATACTTGTATATTATTCATAGAATTACATCTATGATGACAGGGGTTGATTAGTGAACCGACAAATATTTATATATTTAGACCCGTGTGGCGCAATTGTTATCAGCCGGACCGCCACAACAAGGGTCCTGGGTTCCAATTCCCAGCGAGGCTTCTTGTCTTTGTGTGTTGTTCGTAGCACCTACGAGTCCTATGACACAGGGAATCCTAGTGTGGGGTTATGAGTATGTTGCGTTTTATTTTCACAAATAATTATAAGTACTATACTAAAATGTAGGTATTAAATATACCTCCTACAAGTACAAATGTATTCAACCGGAACGCAACGTGTGTGGTGAATAATACAAAACAATGGTTAGGAACACGCTGGCGGGTCAATGACACATCTGGCATTAAATTAATATTAAACCTATTGTTTGGTGTCGGTCAAATAAAGCCTCTACGGCTGCACAAATGTTAAAAAAATACTGATGTACGAATCTGTATCAGGGTAAAATTTAATCCTACTCTTCTACTGGGTGAATAATATTAAAAATGTGAGAGTTTGTGATTATGTTTGTTCTTTCACGCAAAAACTAATGTACTTTTCATGAAATATAGCACACACATTGACCTTGATTTGGAATACGTCATAAGGTACTCCATAAGGTCATAAGGAAAACACGAGCAAATCCACGGGCAGAGCGCTATACAAGTAACTAAACGAGCAGAGTAACCAAACGGTACTTACCACCACCTTTCAATTCAAGCACCAACTTTCGATTAAATGAAGCATCATCTAAATCGGTTCACCCAGTCAAGTTCTGAGGTAACAAACATAAAAAATACAGTCAAATTGAATACCTCCTCCTTTTTTGAAGTCGGTTAAAAAGCCGTTATACTACGCATATACGCAAGAGAAGTAGGATTAAAAACATTTGCAGAGCTAAGAGATAACACTAAACCCATATGATTATTGTTTTTAAACAAGATGTTACAAATACTATCTCGCTAATCCCTTGGAGTATGGACTGGCAACAAATTTTCTGTAAGCTAATGATAGCTGGCACCATTACCTCGCTTCCTTGTATACATTTCACCAGAATGTAGGGCATCGCATTTTTAAAATCTTGCAATATTTTGGTTATAAAGTGTACTAAAACCATTGTAGTATTATTACCTACTAGGTATAGAACCGACACCGCGAACACCACGTATGTCCCAATGCATTGGCGCCACGTGGCTTCAATCTTCAATGGATTCGTTCAATTTTGAAAATGAAATTGAAAACATTTTGTTCGAGATGTCTGTTCTATGTCATTATACTTCAATGACTAAAACACTTTCAAATGTTTATCTTTCTGATAACGTTTCAGTCTTGTACGAGTATTATGCGTATCTGAGGGAGTACTTGGTGCAGATGAATTGACAAGGAGAGAAAATTGTACTTCGACAATGATGCTTAAAATTAATTAAATTAATAGTAACTAATAGTCTATATTATTTAGAAATAAGGCGTCTCAATCTGTTTGATTTTAAGACCGCTTAGTTTACACGCCGTTTGTTAGTAGAAAGTCGAGATTTACCTTCAGTACGTAGGTCTCCTTGTTATGTTTTTCCATACTAACCAACTCACGATGTTTCATTCAATACCCGTTAAGTTACGATCACACACAAACTATTCAACGTGGTTGTTATCGAGGACATATTTCTTTTTGAAGTCCTTAAATGTGTCACTATTCTAAAAGTTTTAATTAGACATTTATCATACAGACAGCGAATAAACGAATAACTAACAAAACAATTTAATGCATTAATAAAAAATTGCTGTATTGGGGCGGCTTAGAGTACTTACCCCAATCCCATGCCGGATGAGTGTCGTAAGAGGCGCCGAAATCCGGCTTGCTGGTGGTAGGGCCCTTCGGACGGATTATATTGGGAACATAATATTGATTTTATTAATTGCTAATTAATACCAATATTTTTATTATTTCCCCGTGGAGTTTGCCTCGATAGCTACCACCCTTGAGCATGAGTCAGCCGTCAAACGACTCGTAGTGTTACGGCTGGAGGCTTGAGAGCCAGTTCTTTCTTTATTTTTCCATAAAAAAACACAAAATACACACATTTGTCTGCAGTCCGCATCGATCTTACTCCAAGTAAACCATATTTATTTAATTACCTATCTGAATAAAATCATTTTTATAGCTACTCTCTACCCGCTCACGGTGAAACCAAAGCGACAGTTCCAGTCAGTGGTAAAGTTTAACGATTGAGGTCATTATTCACTGCGGTTGGCACGTTGTAGCCCCAAATGGTACCGCAACGATACTCTGTATTATTACTACTACCTATAATGATCTTATGAAACCTAAAATACAGTGACTGCTGTATTATACTGTTAAGCTCCAAAACTGATACGTTATCGGACTATAATAACTTTGTACAGCGTTGATGCAAGTGTCAGATTTTTATTTATGCCTGTTATTCTGAAACTATCTAATCAGACTTTAATGAGTTGAAATATTTTTCGTACGAAAGTATGTAAACGTACCAATACCTCAAAAACTACTGAACAATTTTTTTCAAAATAACAATCGTTATTTAAATAGGAGGATAAATATTTTCAGGGAAGCCTTCTGATATAATGATATATTGGCATCTAATGAAGATGTTTACAGATAGACAATTGAATTCTTCAAAAACTTAATATCAGTTGTCAACAATCCAAAAATCTTCACCAGGTATCTAACTCGGCCTATTATAAATCGAAATCGTTGCTCTATAATATAAGAATAGCAGGTACTAGCAGGGAATATAACTGGCAACAAGGTCATCGTATACTTCAATGTTATTTACCCTACGATCACAATACTATGGCTAAGAAGAGCGGTAATCACATGCAGTGGGCATTAGCGGTAATCACCTTGAAAATTACTAGACCGTCGCGACCGGTGTTTGGCAACCGCGAACGAGGTTACTATCGAACTTTGTGCCCGTTTATATATTACATTTGTATATGTATTATTATATTATTTTTCCTACCATACACATTCTGATAATTGTAGGATTTAACTATGCTATGCCCATGCTATGATTATGACCTATGATTAGGACCTAACCGCGAAAATGAGACTGTTTATTTCTTGCCACTTATCTGATCGACTTGAAATTTTCTTGTGTGTATCTTTTCTTATCATTGTGTGTTGTCCGTGGCACCCACGACAAGGGAAACCTAGTATGGGGCTATGAGTATGGGGCTATTAGCGTTTATTTTTATTAAGTAAATTTATTTTGTATTTTTGAGATGGGATGAAACCATACAGTTCGCAACACATCAAATTTTAATCGACACCTACCTGTGGCGCCATCTCTGAGAGAAGTACAGAACTATAGATACTTAATTTACAGCTCGTATTAATATCTAGATTGTAGTTTACATATAAGATACTTTACGAAGCGTCGGCAGCCAGTCACTACAAATGTAATGAATAAAAAAAAAACTTAATTTAAAAGTATTTCCTGCACAATAAAATATTTCCTGAATATTCAAAAAATATACACGTAATTGTTCAAGTTTTCACTTCTGTTGGCACTCTCGGAATGCCTTTTTCTTTTTTTATTTATTCAGCGTAAATCTTCACACGTATAGTCCATGAAAAGAAATCAAATAAAATCGCCCATCACTGAATAGTTGTACACATCTTCTACGCCCTAAAACGGCACTTCATAAAATGTTGTAATGTAAACAGCATACGTTCTGATCTAGGTCATATACTGAAGTATGCAGCATAAGCATACCGCCTGCGGTAACATCTGTGTCACGGAATAATACCGAGTTGCATAAAGCTATGTCATCGCGTTAACCCGCTTTGATCCGCTAAAGCCTGTTCTGTGCTTTGAAAAGTGTTAGTGTATTTCAAAGCGAATACTGCAAGATAGGCTCTTCTATTAGTAACAAAGATGACAAAATGTTTGTTATAAATGACTATTGGAATTCATTTACCACAAATGTTATAGTGACTGAATTGATTGTCAAAGTTGACATTGATAAACGTACAAAGTTGTATCATTCAGAGCAATTCAGATGTAAAAGTTCACAGCAGCGATCCGGGAGCACTTGAAATATAGATAGAAAGCAAAGGCCAACCGCGAAAACGAATCACGCGACAACCGCTAATATTCGTAGCTATCAGATTAGAATTCAAATTATTCAATTTCACCGTGAAGCTACCGATGTTATGGTAACCACACCTAAAATGAACCGTATGACCGTAAAATATTAAAATTTGCCTTCGTAAAAAAGAAATAAATTGCAACAAAATACACGAAGCACGAAGTTTGTGAATTTTTTCAGTTACCTATTCTCAAACAAAGTTTTCATGCCGGTGTGGTGAGGTATTAATGAGTGACGTGTATTGGTGTAAGCTATGTGGGGGGGGGGGGGGGGGGAGGAGGAGGCAGACCGTCAGGTATTCACAAAGGATGTCTGTGTCTGATATTGGAGCCGCTATAGCGCTTCAGGCTATCGGCTATCTCTGCTTCCTACAATGCAGCCGATATGAACATCAAGACAATATTATATATTTTTTTACTTTAAAAAAGAAAGGTGTTTCGTTTTATCTGCTTCTTTAGTTATTTAGTAAGATTGTTGATTTAGGTATAATGTTAGATGAAAAGAAAATAAAGAAAAACACACTTATTTTAGTTATGTGTTAAGTTTAGAGTTTCGAGTTAAATTCCTGGCTGAAAGTTGAAGTAGACGTTTATGCAACCATTTCCTATTTTTCTTTATGTTTAGAGAAAACAAAATCGCATTTTACACAGTTACACATAGTAATTCTCATACAAAGTTCCCATTTGAGCAACTTCTCGGGCACTCGTTTCGATTTCAAAAGCGGCAGTTGGTATGAGTTCGTTTCATTCGATTCAATTCATAACTCGATCATTCAGTCGCTTTAAAACGCTTATTGACGTCACATCAACTTTCCTTTAGTACTTAAATCGCAAAAAGACTGTACAACTCGCGGAAAACAATTTGAATTTAATTTCAAGACAGCAATGGACTTTTTAATAAAATATGCAAATGTAAAAAGAGAAGTGTACGGAGTGAGTAGACTGTCTGGAGTACTTCGTAGAGAATACATTAAGTCTTGCAACAGCTAGTTCAGGTGCGTTTGTAGAGGAAATAGTTTTCAGTTAGTGGAAATTTTGTTTGACTAGCATTACTTCTAGTGGAATTGTGAAATATTACATCCGTACCAAAATTCTATGAATACATTTTATGAATTAACAATGAATGGTGTATACTGGACTCGATACAGATATACAGTCAAAGATACATTGTGCAACAGATGAAGCGACACTAAAGCAATGCCAGCAAAGAAAGCAGTAAATCAACTCGTTTGTTAAATTTTGCTTCTAGATCCACTGGTTGTGCTTCTAGTTGTGCTGTGTGATATAGAATCTGCCAGTCAGTTACACTGATTGAAGTATGGTGGAATCCAACATCCATATAAACATACCCTGTATCTGTCACGAGTCTTTAATATCTTGAAGTATTCAATTTGCTTTGTAAATAGAACATTATTTGCAGAATATTAAATTTTCATTAGAAGCAGTGCCAAGGAAAACATTTTTTTTAAATGCCAAACCAGGAGTAGTCGACTGGATGGATTTTATTATTATTTCTAACTTCTTTCTAAAGTGCAACGTTCTTTTATGGGACTAGGTGTAAAATTTTATAATAAAGTCCCAAAACAAATACGTGATTTACCGGTGGAATCTTTTAAGAAACGTGTAAAGGCTCAGCTCTTAGGCAAGGGCTACTATAGCATAAATGAATATTTAAATGATAAGGATGCTTGGAAATGACTAGCTAGGCAACCAGTTCAGCACAGGTTAGAGAATACCTATTTTTGTAATAGATATAAGTTTTATTTTTAAAAGATGTGCTGAGGAGTTTCTTTACGGTTTTTTTCTCCTCTATGACAAAGCACGTTTCCGAAAAGCTGGTAGATTAAAAAAATTACGTGCATAAGAGCATCAGTGATACCTACATGAATAAAAGATTATTTCATTTCATTTCATATTAGTTTGTAAATTGCTACATATATTTCGAAAAACTTGGTGATATACCGTAAATATTTTTCCAGTTTCCAGAAAAATTTAATACGAATTGAAAAATTAGTACTTTTTCAAACCTACTACTCTCAGCGGCAGTAGCTGCAAGTAGTTCAACTTCAATCATCATCAAAAGTCACCAACTAAGATCAATCTGATGAATACTTGTTTTTAGTGAAGAACACATTGGCCACAGCGCAACTTAGAAACACCACGAATCAATCATTATCCTTAACCTGTGGGGCGTCATGGGAGCGAGCGAAGTGATCCCCTGGGGGTTCATTACAAAGATGAAGGGACGAGGTTTTAGTGGGAGGGTTCTTAGTCATGGTGGTCACCTTTACTACTCCGAAAATGGTTTTAACACAGCGCTTTAAAAAATTTTTTATTTCATTGCGCTCGTTACCAGTGTTGCCACCATAACTTTTAATATTTCATCAATGGTAATAAATCAATCGCTGTTTATACGAGGCTGATATTAATTTTGTTTAAAGAGGGCGTCAACACGTGCTGGATATTTGTAAAGCACTGCTTGGGTTTTATTCGACGACTGGCATAATAAACTTATTGAAGTGATATATTGTGTAAACAATCAGGATACGAATAATTTCAAGTAACAACAATTTACAATCATTGCACGTGTTAACTATATGTAACCAGAAATAAAATATCTATTAGAGGGATAGGTAAATAAGATACTTCCATAACATCCTTCGTATTTAAAAAATCTTTATAGCGGTACACCTACTAATTCCTGTGTATTATTATAAATTCATTGATTATTAGGTATTAGATACACAATTAAATAATGTAGATAAAAGTAGCAAAAGATCACTTAAGTTCTGACGTCTCAAATACTATAAGCTCTTACTTAATTCAGGTCCTACAACGTGAATTTTAATGCGTGGAAGCGTGGAAGCAATGTTTTAAATAATAGGCTAACACAAGATTAACGAATGGAGTTACTGAACTGAACTTGTGTCCAACCTATAAAAAAACTACACAAACTCGGTTGAAATAACTTCTTTTGAATAATTTTGATGAGTGAATATAAAAATATTATTTATTTTGCACGCAAAGGGGATAATGGCACTGCAATATTTTCAACAATGATTAACCAACTTATACTTGAGACATAAATAGTTTCTCATTTTGATTCTGAAAGAACGCAAAAACGCGTTCTAGGCTGAATATATTTCTTGCTCGTTGGATATGCGTATAACTTTTTAGACTCTCGATAAAAGACTTCTATCAACAAACATTGGTACCATCTTATCATGCCCTCTAAAGCATTTATAAAACTTCGTAGCCATCCAGTCAAATTACAAAAGAACTCGTTTTATTTAATACATAGATGATCATTTACAATCCACAAGCAAGCTAAGAGCCCTTTTAAAAGATATTTAACAGAAGTTACTCAACACTTCTCTACTGCCATTTCCTTAGTAATTTTACAATTATGTACTATTATGCCTTCTATAACATATAATAGCTTCTAGAACATTAAAATAGCATTCAAGATTCATTTACAAACCAGTATGGAGTACAAAGCAGGTAATTAATACTGGAGGTGTTCCTTCAGTTGAGACATGGAGCATAACGGAGTGAGGAGTGAGGCGACCTACTTACTACAATGGTGAATGACCTAACGCTCATACAAATCACGTTACAGATGTGTAAAGTGCAATTCATCATTCATTCATGTTTGAAGTGTTGGCGCAGATATTGTAGTAGAGGTGATGTTATAAGAAAATCACTCTCTGAGTGGACATGACATCTTTAATTAAAGATCGCCTAATTAGTTATTGAATCCATTAAAAAATAACACAGCTGGCTTCCTTTTTGAAAAATATAACTGATGCTCAATATTTCAACTTACTAAAAATATAATTTTTATCTACCACTAGGAAATCGCCCTCGCTTCGCTTCGGGAAAAATAGTAAAAAATAATAATAATATAGCCTATGTCACCCGGGGATAGTGTAGCTTCTCAACAGTGAAAGAATTTTTCCAATCGGTTCGGTAATTTCGGAGCCTATTCAATGCAAACAATCAAATCTTTCCTCTTTATAATATTAGTATAGATTAATGCACATTTTCATTGCGAAATCTCGCCATGTCCTTTATTGCATTGTTTTGGTAAACGCATCCCGTTTAAAATTAAATTATGTATAAAAACTATATCTCACAATAATAACAAAAGTAGGCACATAACCGAAAATCCTATCGCATAAAACAAGGCATTAGTAGCTCTAAGCAATGATCATTTAGACCCGTTAGCAAGAAGTTTCATGTTACTTGTTTTACAACTATAATTTCTATTATGACTCTGTTTTCCCGATCTCTAGAAGGAAATTCAACTGCCGTCGTAGTCACCAATAAAAGTAATTGTTATCTCGGCAGTTTCTGTTTATACGACAAAATAAAAAACTTAGCCTAGACTGTCGTAAGTTTAAACTCTTAAATAGTTCATTAAACGTAAGTATTATACCTATTATTATTGCCAAGGAAGCTTTGATAACCAACAGCCAACCTAAGGTTATAAACTGCAATTGAACAATATTTATAGACAAGTCGAATTTAGCAAAATATATATTATTGTTGATAAGGACGTGGTAACTGTGATCAAAAGTAAGAAACCATCCTTTGTAAATTATGTATATGTTAGTAACATTTGAAAATCAAGCAAAACATTCACAACGTGGTTGGTGGATGTTTTCGACCAAAATGATTATGGTGTTGCGAATTGATTGGTTTTATCAAACATGCCCAACGCGTGTTTTCACTTCAGCAATAAAATCTAAAGCGAAACTATGTACTAAAAACATAAAAATCATTATTTCTAATACATACACCATTTTAATATCCACAGCTTCCTTAATTAATTGACAATATTTAAGCGGTGGCTGCTCTAGCATTGCCGTCATCGATTGAGACACCCCATTATTTTCACGTGACGGATGCCGTCAGATTTTCTTTGTGACGTGAAATAGCCCCGGGGCTTCCGTGCCCCTTGTATCTGTTTGACGAGCCCCACACATCCCTGCACCCTTTACAATCTATTTGTAAGAAGATGAGTATATAATTTCCCCCAACAAGAAGCGACGCGGCATTTTTTAGTCCCTGAGGGCTAAACGATGCTCCATAGAAATCCTATTTACCTCACTTGCTGTAAATTCTGCTCTTTCACCTGAGGCTTTTTCTTTAGAGTTCTATTACAAAGCCAAAATAAGGCTTATTATTAACACAAAAATAGGAAATGGCAGTCGAATTTTAGTCACAAATGCTTTAAGAAATATTATAAGTTGTAATATAGATCCTAGGGTCTATAAATTCAAGTGATAGAAGTCAAATTTCGCGGACTTTCTCCGCAAGGTTAAGTTTAGCAGTTGCTAACTGATAGCAAAAATTCAAAATTCAAATTTATTTATTTGCTCGAAAGTGGGTATTTACATTAGCATTACTGTTCTTAGAGAAATTTGTAATATTACAGTATAATATTATAATTAATAACATCTAACACTTGTCTCCAAAGCGAAGTGCTTCAGATCTCTTCATAGAGAAACCCACTTTTAGGGGACTGATAGAGATATCAGTGAAAACCAATGTGAGAACCAATGGTGATGTGGTTCTTTTTACTTATGGGTTCTTACGATTCTTTCAACCACTGCATGTGTCGTCGCAGCTACCTATAATTATTAGTCGGCAATATTTTGCATAATACCTCACAATTATGAATAGCGTGTTCACGGTCTTATTAACTGGAATAAGGCACTAGCGTTCAATCCACAATAATGTAATCTTGTAAAACAATTTATAATATTATAAAAAAGTTCTTATTAAATGTAATAAAATACGAATAATAAATAATACTTTGGCAAATAACTGCATTCTTATATAGAATTGAGCTGTAATCATTACACTGATTGAAGTATTTACACACGTCCATATTGGGCGCACACTCAGTTAATTTATATGCCCTAGTTGGTCTATACAGTTACCTTTTTTACCTATAATTGTAAATTAAACAGATTTTAATGGTGCTGCAATGAATTTTAAACAGAACTTAAGTTTTATGATAGAATTGTCCAAAATTTGTCCAACTTCCAGATTGTTCAGATTTAAAATCACATTAATTATTTCGTATTAAATCAAGCGACAATATTGGCTCATTATACCCGACCGGAAGAGAGGGACCTCGCAGTCCATTTATTAAATTCAAAGAACCCAAGTCAATAAAGTACACTTAACTACACAATTCCAAATATTAATAAGTTTGAACGTGGTCGGGTGTTCGCAATATATTAACAATGACTGCATGAATTTCCTGCAATTCAGTGCTTCGCTGTACTATTTTCAGAGAGACTGCCAAACAAGCGGAGTAAATATTGAATGAACCCCGAGTTGTCTCGATTCGTTGTCTGTCCGAAGGAAGGTCTTTTTGGGGAAATAAACTTCCTTTAAAATGATGCAATATCCCTCGGAGATGGACACAATGGGAATTAACATAATATGAAAGGATCTTTGACCCCTTGCGTAATGCAAGCAGCTTTTTGTGACGACTCATAATGTGACATTGCGATGCGGGGAGTCCAGTCAAGCTTGTCAAGACTGATCGAATGAGCGATTTTATTACTGAAATGCTTGTATAAAGAGTTGTGAAATCTCAGAACCGTTTCAGCTCCATTAAATTTTATAATCCATTTTTAGAATCATTTTTATTTCTTATTCTTCTATAAAGAAAGATTACACTAACAGCATATCACATCAATGAAATGACTCGGCAGACTTTGTTTTGCAACAAAACCGTTTCCGTCGCAGATAAGTTGCTGACGCCAAAAATTTATAAAATCCTTGAAGCGTATATGTGTCCAAAGAGCTCAATCGGTGAAGAACTTCGCGAGTTTTTAAATCATATACAAACCAACTTATCATTTTTATATAGGTGTGTATAAATAGTGGTCCTTTGATTCACATGTAACTAATATAATCATTTATTATTTATATCGTCTACTGATGCGACAAATTCAGTTCAATTGAAAAATGTGACCATTTCTCTAATTTTCTTACACAAAACATTATTTTCTTACGAGAGAATGTTTATGGCGACGCTAAATATATTTTTGTACCTCAACATAACAAGGCATCCGCTCTACATGCATTAGAGAGCTCGTGCGTGTTTCTTTACGGCCTAAGTGTGTCTCAGTGCAATTAAGTCGCGTCTAGTCTGCTGTAGGTGAACTGTGAAGCTTGGCGGAGTACGTCGGTGCCACTGCATGTAGTTACATACATAGGTACGTGTAATTACTGTAAGCAATGTAGTCGCGCGAGTTATGTGATGAGACGTCTTTATAAAAATGTACTGAAACATCCGGGGAATGTTTTTTTATTTAATAATAATAATAATAATATTAATATTAAGGCTTCAAACTTATAGCGCCACACTAGGATTTTCTGTGTCGTCGGTACCATGGACAACACACAGAGACAAGAACACTCACACCCAGACCGAGAACAAAAATTCAAATTTCCGCCTCGTTGGGAATCGAACCCAGGATTCTGGGCGTGGCGATCCAGCATGTTAACCTTCGCGCCAGACAGGTCGTAAAACTTAAATTTTAAATTAAACTATCAATTTCTCTCTGAATTCCTTGGGCGTAATAATATCTATGCATATCTTATCTAAGATTGATTGCTTGACTTCCTTTAAACATATTCTTTTCATCCAAATATTGTACAATTACAATGTTGTTCAAATTTTTGTTAACATTTATTTAAATTATTTAAACCCTAAAATTTTACACAAAGCCGACGCAAGATATCGCCTGTTTATCTAGACAGAAGAGGCAGTAAGACATGCGATCAATTCAAGCATGATTCCGATTTTTAACGTATTCATGAAATTGTAATGAACGCATCGTTAGGCTGATATAACAAGCCCAATAGTTGTTGTAAAAAGTAATACTGAACAACTACAACATTGAAATAGTTTTATAATCGATACAAACATAAACAAATCATGAATTCTATACTAAATAGAAGGATAAACAGCTGGGACCCATTCAATTTTCACAGGAACATTCCTTGGGAAGATTTGATTGGTTGATAATAAATTGATAATAAATTTTATCAAAAATAATTAAACAACCGTTCATGACGTCTTTGTAGAAGGTTACTTGATAATGGCTGCAGTATTATCTCACGTTTAATTGCGTAAAGTGGACAAACTCGACGCACACGAGGACGGGGCAGTCATTGTACTCGTTAAAAGTAAGTATCCAATGTTCTACCACTTTTTGTATCGGCGCGACATTCTTTACTCTGTGTAGCTTATATTATTATGGCTGTATCTTAATGTTGAAGTTAGTTGTTACATATTTCAAACGTACTTCATAAACCACTACACTTCATTTCTAGGAGTTGAACAATTGAAGTACAATATCTCATGGTACATATTATCAAAATATGTGATTTTTTGCGATGAAACAAAAGTCGTAAAAACTTCGACAAAAGTCGACAAATTTCTTAATTAAAAACAATTGTAGTTATTACTAGTAAAAGTAAATAGCGAGAGGTACTACTAACGCAAATTTTACGATTATTATCCACAATACTACACAAAGCTTCCGTCTAACAAATCTACAAAGCTCCTAAGACCTAAATAATTTCCGTTGATCTATCGTTGTAACAGCTCTAGGAAACGTCAATCTATTTAAAGCACAGTTAACCCACAGATTCCAGTGTCTTACTAATGTCTTGTTGATATCATAAAGCGCTTCATGCAGCTCATAACAACCTCATAAACCGTCCATTTTACCAACACCGGCGCCTTTACTGAGTAACATTATTTTAGTTTCTTTGTGCTATGTGCTTTCATTCATTGTTCTTATGGCCCAGTATAAAGGACAGCCCAGTAGTTTGCCGTGTAGTCTTATGTTGGTCACTAAACCCTCCACTAATCCACACTGAAGCAGCGTGTCTAGACTTCCTCAGGGAAAAGATGGGCATTAACTACTAGGTGGCACCCAAAAAAGTATTAGGTAGTACATTAAGTAGCCAGGTAATGCTCTAGGATTTCAACTACAACACTTAATATACTACGATTACAATTATTTTGGATCAAGTCATAAAATTAACTAGTTTAGTTCATTACAATTAAGGTTAATTTAAAAAGAAACACTTTCTCTCTGGTTTCGACTGCCTTGGAAGTAAAAACCTTGGACGGCAGAGAAAATTATCGGGCGCGGGAGAGCGGGGAGAGCGGGGCGCGCTGATAACTTTATTGTTATTGCTCAAACACGGAATGCAACAGATGCAAATGACTTGAAAAGTCATTCATTTCAGTCATTTCTTAATTTAAATTAAATTATTATGACTCTATTTATAATTATTTAATTGGAGAACGATTATAATAAAATATTTTTAGGAAAAAATAATATGCGGACAATTCTGTGAATTCGTAAGTGTATTTTTCACCAATATTATAATATTAGATAAAAAACTGCATATTAAACACCATATTACTTGATATTACTTTTGTGGTTGTTTTGTTTCATAGGATTTCCTGAAAATATATTATACCGAATTCCCATTACATTAATCTACTTGCCTTAAATTCTTAAATGAAACTGCATAAATAACTCCTTACCTGAAACAAAAAAAAAATGCAAATTAAAAAATGCCATATTTAAGTAATAACCATAATACACAAACGAAATTTTAAATTACCTGTACGTAATTTTGAAACAACCTCGGAAGCTTTCCGTTAACTATAATTAATTTTAATATTACTCAAAACAATTAAATGTCGTATTAAGATTTTCGAAGGATAATGTTACTAATTACCCTTTTCCTTTTAGTCGTTATTAGCCAGATCATTTTACTGTCAATAATTGTATCGTGAGAAGAATCACAATTTGTTTATGTTTTTTATTATTGGATGTAATAATTGAAGTGTATAGTACCTATATATTATACATAATACAGTGAGTACCTATAAAATACTACTTTATCACACGATTTGCCCATGTTTGAACCTGACAACTTCGCCCCAAATCTCCTCAATTCCCTTGAGAGTTGCTCCTAGCATGTAAACTTATAGTTCAAGAATTAATGCGGTCAAAGCAATTTCTCGGTGACTGCTGTTACAATTATATCACTCCCAAAGGGCGCTGCGTATTTAATTCGTATCGCATTTCAGCAATTTAATTCGATTCTGTCATCACTTTGTCATTGCAGCGAAAACCTTATAGTATTGATCACTTTAGCCTTATTACCTACTTATTTTGCACTTAAAATAAGTAAAGGTAAATACACTCACACCCCGCAATCGAATTTCCTGCGACATCTAGGTAGGGATGCACGATATACATCGATGTATTATAAACACTCGTTGTAAAGTATGGAAACATCGATTCAATCCGATGTTT
Organism: Thymelicus lineola; assembly: GCA_963932265.1. Taxonomy (NCBI): domain Eukaryota; kingdom Metazoa; phylum Arthropoda; class Insecta; order Lepidoptera; family Hesperiidae; genus Thymelicus; species Thymelicus lineola. Next base: position 14,177,950 of record OZ010695.1, read on the forward strand.
TTAATACGTCGACATCGAGTAAGCATCGATGTTTTTTATTCGATGCATCGAAGAGGCAAACCTAATAGGACAACCAAACAATCACAAAATCCACAGCCTACGGAATATTCTATTATTTAACCCTAAAACAGCGCCCTTAGGCTAATATCGAAAAGCGTTTCCTTAGTTTTTGGACATCTAATTCACTGCCGATGAACTTTTTTTAGTCCCAACGCTAGTAAAAATAAAAACAATCAATGTATGGAAAGCATCGTTGTATTTTGTGAAACTTCGATATAACATCGATGCCACTATGCGATGCATTGCATCGAAAAAAACATCGATGTTTTTTTTTCAATGTCCATCCCTACATCTACGTAACAAAATACTTATAAGACGCATCACATACATCCACGAATCAAAAATGTAGTAATACACTTTGTCATTCAGATGCCTGCTTCAGCCAAGAATCAAACCCGGGTCTTTGCCAATAAGGTTGAAGGGTCGTAAAGACTAAAATCAGCTGTGCAGTTGTAAGAATATTACTGACCCTAATTTTGCGTTGTGATTAGAACCAAACCTGTTTCAAGAAACGTAAAATAAATTGGTAATTATGAAGTAACGAATATAATCCTGACATAATTTGTAATTAACTTTTAATTATAAATACGCACTACGTACTTAATAATATTTGTATTAAAGACATTTCCATAATTTGCAACACACGTCGTATTAAAATTGACAAGCTAATTTTATTGAACTAAAGATCCTAACACACGATCCGTCCTAATTCATTTAACGTAATTAATTTAGTGTAGTAGGTATTTACAGATTTAGGTAGGATTTACGTAGGTATTTACAGAAAGTTGCGTAAAAAACACCTATTAATATATTTTTTTTGACGTGATAACGTTTATAAAGACGATGAGCCTGAAAGGCATTCACGAAAACCGAGTAACGGCCGCTCACGTCACGGAAGCGCGCGCAGCATTAGAGAGAGAGGCACGCTAGACCGGCCGTCTCTCTCCCACTCAAGCGTAATCGGTCCGCTTGGAAGGCATTCTCGAAAACGTGGTAACGAGCCTGCTCACGTCACGAGCCACAACGCGCGCAAAGTATCGAGAAAGAGATACGCTGAATAATAATAAAACGAAATATATATCTGTAATTTAATATGTAAAATTGTAATTTTCATTCTATTTCCCGTTCCTAATGTGCGAATTGACAATATTTATATCATAAATTATTCTTCTACGAAATAGACGTTATCACGTAAAACCATTGTCCGTAAACCGACTTTACAGACAACCAATTTTTTTTATTAATATATTTAAACTAAATAAAATATATAATTATTATTAATTCTTAAATAACTGCTATTTGTTGTCCTTAAATCGGTAACTACGTATTTACATATTTATGTGTGGAATATACACATATGTGAAAAATATTTCTAGCAGTATATTAACAACGTTATTCCCAACATTTTAAATGGGTATTATTAATTTTTTTAGTATAAACTGTGTACGGGCACTATGGGCTAACAACAAAGCGACACGGCTGGTGCGTTCGGGCCTCAATAGTATCACGTTACTATTAGTATTGCATCAACTGAACTGGGTCATGCCAGACTGATTTATACCAACATGCCTTTTAATACGCTCAACACTGACAGTACAGAGAGACTACAGCAAAAAGGTTTGGCTCGATAACAGTTAGATAAAGGGAACAACAATTTTAAAATTTATTTATTTTCTCTTTCTGTACCAAATAATTCTTGACAAAAAATAACCGACTTCAAAATTAGGGATTACTCAAAAACTACTAGTTAGATTCCCTGAAATTAAAGTAGGACTATATGACTAGCATTAGCTTTCGATTAAAAAAAGTATAATCAAAATCGGTTCATCCAGTCAAAAGTTCTGAGGTAACAAACATAAAAAAGATACAGTGGAATTGAATACCTTCTCCATTTTTGAAGTCGGTCAAAAATATTTGAATCGTATAGTATAGCAAAGAATACACAACATAAAAGGTGGCCTTATCGCGATGTAGCGATTTATTTAAGGCGACCCAAATTTAAATTAAGAAATACAAAGACAAGTGGAAAGGGTTAAAGTATACACACAGGAAATAGAACACAAACATACTATTTGGGCTGAGAAATGTAAAGTGAAAGATGCATAAGAGAGAGAGAAAAGTAAAAAAGATATAAGAAGGGAAAAAGGAAAATACTATAAAGAGAGGTAATGATTTTACAGTCCAATCAATATTTTTAAACAGTAATTTAATCTTGTATTCACCTCTTGTATCATATTTGTTAAGGATCTAGTATCGTATTGTAGTAGATTTTTAAAGATGGATTGACGTACAACGGTACAATGTGACGTACTAATAGGGTAGAGCAAGTAAGAAAAGTATTATATACACTATAATTACTATTTTGCGGATGTTGCAACAGTTTTGCATTTATTAACTATTTCATGGCCGTTAACACTATTCTTCGGTTGCAAAATTTCGCGAATGTTAATTCTAATTTCTATTCAAATAATAATGATGGCGAGATCTAAGCTATTTTGCGAACGTTGCAACATCACAAGTGATAAAACAAAACGCAGTGGGGCGTATTGGGTGCGGCAATGGTGCGTGAAACTGCGTTTCGAAGATTTATCTAATCTCGCTAGTAGGGCAGTGTCGTATCCATCGGAACAAAGATATTCGTATTCGATCCAAGAAAAAGTATTCAATCTCTAGACTTCGAGCACCATGCTTGAAAGTTATAATCAACTAGTGGATACCCGGCATATGCTACGCTAAATTTTTTTGTGAGAAAATCTACTTCATGAACGGACCTAATGTGCCTAATGCATTGTTTTAGTGGTCTTAAACCATCTTCGCATTTTTGCCTTTCAAGTGAAGATTGGGTCACATATCGATTGGATGGTTTCAAAGTCTATATCGTATATAGCCAGAAACATTTTTATGTTTTATATACGTAAATTCACTTCTAGTCTATACACAAATACATAGTACGATACATACATAAATAATACACGCACATAAACTAAAAAGTTGCTCGGATAAACTACCATGCAATGTAAATCTAATCGGGTTCGTAATCGATACCGGCTGCTCGACATGCGTAATCGATGTCTTGACTTCTCAAGTGTAATCGATTCGCGTCCGGCAATAAGTTAGAAATCGACAGCGGTTGTGACTAATTGCTTGATAATGTTAGTTGAACTTATTATTTATTTACTATGTCGTTACTCTATACGTCAACAATCCGCACTGGAGCAGCGTGGTGGAGTATAGGCCTCCTCACTTAAATGAGGAGATCTGTGACTGTAGTAAACAAATAATGGTTTCAACCGTTCATTCATATCTTAATTGACGACCCGTGTGGCGCAATGGTGACCATGCTGGATCGCCGCGCCAAGGGTCCTGGGTTCGATTCCCAGCGAGGCGGAAATTTGAATGATGAGTTTGAATTTCTGTTCTCGGTCTAGGTGTGAATGTCCTTGTCTTGTGTGTTGTCCATGGCACCCACGACACAGGGAATCCTAGTGTGGGGCTATGAGTGTGAAGCGTTATTTATTTATTATTTATTATTATTATTATTAATTATTTTAACACAGCATCCTTGTTAATTTGTCACCCAGTCAAAGTTACTACAAAAAGCGATAGGTACGAGTTTTCTCGTTTTTTTATAATCTAACATTTTAACAAAAAATAATCGATTTCAAATGAAGTACATCCCATAAAAAAAGAATCATCGAAATCGGTTGGCGTGATATTGAGTTATTCGTCCATTTATCGCGCACTACTTAATGCAAATTTAAGACTATATGCTTTTGACATGGATGCCATTGTCAGATCTCGCTCAAATTTATGTGGGACCACACGACAAGCACCAGCTTTTGATTAAAACAAGAATCATCAAAATCGGTTCACCCAGTCCAAAGTTCTGAGGTAACAAACATAAAAAAAATACAGTCGAATTGAGAACATCCTCCTTTTTTTGAAGTCGGTTAAAAATACACACTTTCCACGGTTTTATTATAAGTGTTATATAATTATATCAACACTTTAATATTTAGGTTCCCAAATTTAGCTTTATTAAATATTTCCTCGGAATAATAAAAAAATTAAGCCGACAAATAAGCGGTCAACGGTATCTAAGTGGTCAACTTCGTCATAAACACATTAAGCGTCACCGACCAAGAAATATTATTATGAGAGAAGAAGAAAAGATAATGTAAATGGAATAAGAGTCAAGACGGTGGCGGTCGCTGGAAGATACTACGCAGGCTTTGTTGCTGACCACAGAGTATTACAATAAAGGTAATCTAAGAACAAAGCTTTAATCTCCAGAGCTTTCTTCATTAAAAAGACTCGTCTTAAAAGCTTAAGAGGTTTTATAGACTTCAGCAGCTAAGCTGTTGATACACTACATAGATCTACGATGTTAAACGAAACAGCAGTAAATTAATTAAGCCTAATTCAAGATTGTACGCCTAAACAGATGTAGACTTTTCAAGTAACTGATTAACGTTATATTCTTAAAAAAACAAGAAAGTTGTTAGCATAATAAGTATTTGCCAAATTGAGTCATACCAAACGCTCGGACGGGCGGATATTGAATGAGACAATAGTAATAGAATTGCCTTTGATCCCGTCACGCCATCTTAGCTCCGTATCTAAGGAAAGTGACGTCCGATTAATGTCCCGCCGGTATGGCATAACTACCGAATTCGGAGCCCGCATCGCTCCGGGTCACTGACCTTCACATACTGCTCACACACACACACACACAATCTTGCATTCGATTGGATACGCTCTGGCAACTCTCAGTGGATTATCCACGATACACTGATTTAAAATTCATTGTTTCTTATTGAATTCTTTGAATAGGTACCTACTTGGTAATATAGGCGAATGATGACATTGTCAGCCATACGAACGGACAGACATAACTGTCACAGTTGTGTGCTCATTGTGTATGTCCACGCCACACACTAATGGATTGGAGGGATTGCAATGGTTGCCCTGATTTGTCAGTGGTGCAATAGTTGCGTAATGGGGACTAATGAATCATTATGTCGTTGGTTGCGAATCGTATATAGTTGTCAAATAACAGAACCATGTCGTTTATACTTCTACTTTACTTATAGAACTGTTGTTTTTCATAGAAAGGTGTAATATCACACTACATTACGTACGTATCGTTAATGTAAGTGTAGGATAAAATAATAGTGACTGAGTGGTTGGGAGACGTTACGCATTTGCTTCAGGCTGTTCTCTTAGCCCCTTAGTTCCCAAAGTGGTCCAGTGGACCACCAGGGGTCCACGGGAGACTCAACGGGGGTCTATGTTGACGTGACAAAAATCAATTAATTAATTAACCAATAAATTCTCACACTTTTTTCAAAAACTACTAATCTCTATATAATCTAAACTCAGCCACAATGCAAATTTCCATAGTTAGATCTAATATTCACTAACAATCGCATCAACAGACCCGACCCGACTTGCTCAAAAAATGTACATGAAAATTTCAATAGAAATAGTAAAATAATTCTGTATTCTCGTACAGTAAGAAGTCCTGCACGAATCCACTTCAGTCTACGGGTTTATTTACTATTTCTTACACGCGACATTAGTACCCTTTAAACCTATACAATCACCCTGATTTACGATGTTGACTTATCGAACCGTGGACTCGGTTATAACTAGAATTTTGTTTACTACAGTGTGAGATATACGCACGTGGTACAACAGTTCTGCTCACAAGTTTAGTGTTGATGATATCTAATTGCGAACTTCGATACGACACCTCGTTAATTGATCGAATCTGGTCAGAACTGGCTTATACTATTCAAGCAACATTGTTAGCATGATTTATTACATCGGTCATCAACCATAACTCACCAGAATGATAAGATAGTGTCAGTTTAGCTTGAGATATATTGTAGTTGCTTTAATTATACTTTTTGCTGACTTGTGTTTTAATGGTAATGCTTAAACAAGCCATTGAAAATTTTTAACACCAAGAACGGAAATATTGCGTTGCCAAGAAGTAAGAGCGAAATCTCTTTTTAACTGACTCTTCAATTTTTAATTACGTTTTTTCCTTCCCTTAGATTCGTCGTTTTAAAACTTTTCGTAGAGTCAACTAGATACTACGTGTTGAAAAAACGACATAAAATGTCGATCCTACTTTAAAATTTTCACGTTTCTGATTCTGAAAACAGTTACCTACTCAGTTATCATGTTATTAATACAGAAGATAGACCTTATATAAACGATAAAACGAACTCAACTTAACAATTATCAAAGTGAACAAAACTTACCCTTATACTGGTTAGAAAAAAACACGGAGTTTCGCTCTGACAGGAGGCAGAGAACAAGTCATGAACAATATATCGCTAACATCCGTAAATGTCGACATTGTACGTCTTAATAACGGAACAGACATAAATTAAGCCCGAGCATCTACAGACGATATTTAAAATTATCACCGGAGGAATTTCCCCTCGATCGAGCGTTGTGTTTATGTAACATTAAATTATGATGCCACATAATTTATTTTATAGAGGATTGTTAAATCCATATAGATAATTAAACAAATATTAAAATATTGAGTAAGTAGAAATCGAAAATAAGCAACTTCAAAATTAGTCATAACTAAAAACTACTCGTCAAATCTCGCTCAATAGGACCACATGATAAGAACCAGCTTTCGAATAAATAAAGAATCAATACCTAGTAAAAAGTTATGAGAGAACACAAATTAAAAAAATATAGTCGAATGAGAACCTCCTCCTTTTTTGAAGTTGGTTAATTAAAAATACTATATTTTTTTTTACATAAATGTAGCAAATGGCTGTTACAAATTTTAAGAGCACTCTTTTTCGATTTTCATGATTTTTGACGTGATAACGTCTATTAAAACGATGCCGGCCTCACGCATGAAAAAGCATGACTCATCTGTCGCGTTCCGCGAGCGAGCGAACAATGGAGAAAGCGCCATCTATGAACAAAACTATATACACAATTAAGTCAGAAAGGAACTTGCTGAAAAAATAGTTTAGTTCAGGAGTTCTAGATGGCGTTGTAGTATAAAGATAAGTTAATTTCCAGAGATAATATTATATTCGAGCACTACTTCATTAATGTTTTGTCATGACGTTGTCACGTTAACGGTTAAACTACTGTCTGTAAACCGACTTTACAAGCAACCATTTTTTTTAATAATTTAGACGATAGGCTTTTGTTTGTTATATATTTAGACGGCATTAGAGAAAATACTCTAGAAAATTATATGTAATAAACGGTCACAGAACCGTAACACTCCAAGTGAGTGTCCTTTGCTGTAAAAGGTGAACAATTTGCCGTGTCATTATGTTTTCCTTCGCTTGTTAAAAATTTGTTCTGCGTTCCACTTTACACCACGTCACTTGCTATTTTTACGAGCTTTTATTTATCTTGCCGCTACTCAGAGCGCTGTTAGGAAAAATGTAAACAAAATTAACGGAGATCTAAGAAATAGAGGATCGTTAAGAGGAAGTAAACAAACGTTACGAGTAGAAACATTTTGACGCTTAGAAGTGCATCTGTTTGTCAATATCTCTGCCAATTTTATAACCTCGTTTCTTAGTCGGTACTGCTGGTAGTAAATAGCCCTGACTGAGAGATAACGGGAATTCTCAGTTCGGGTTTTGTTCTCAGTTCATGATCGTTAGTTATGTCTTATTGGAACGAAGTTCCTTATTGCGCGTTGTGAAAGGGGGCTAGACGGAAAATTACGACACTTTTTGATTTTTACGAATGACGACACTTTTTTTGAAGTGATTCAGAGACTTTTACAGAAATGGCGCTGTACAACAAAACAACAATACTTAAATCGAAAGGAACTTCGTTCCATCCGGGTGTCCCTTGACACCTCTCATGTTTTTTGTATTATTCATGTCATCCGCGACAGATTGAATTTTAGTGTCAGGACAAAAATAAATGATTAAGATTCCCTATGTCGACATGTCATGAGTGCCATGGACAACACACACCCAGACAGAAATTCAAACTCATCATTCAAATTTCTGAATCGCTGGGAATCGAACCCTGGACCCTTCGAACGGCGAACCGGCGCGCGCGGCATTGTAACCATTACGTAACGCGGATCGTGAAATAATATGACTGTTTAAGTGTTTATATTTATATTTACTCCATTGCCTTTATTCCTACTTATGGAACGTACAAAAAATCGATACATGGGATGTTTTCGTTCGTAAACAAAATGAATTAATAATACTTCTCATACTTTTTCGTTCATCGAACTTGATATAGAATTCGTTTCCTTTTAAATTAAGTGATTCTAAAACGATCTCAATATTTAAATAACTTGCCGACGATTAACAGGCAGACGACAGCTATCAGCTAATAATTATGGATTTCACATTTTTGTATATAAAAGTATATTGCTATTTTTTAATCAAAAAACCAACAAACGTTCTGATGATAATATCAGTAATCGTCAAAGGTATTCCGGACGGGAAGTCAGCCCGTTAGTTAGACGGGAAGGCTGTTAATTTTTAACCCCTGACACAGAGTAGTGTTTAAGTTTAACGTGACGTGAGTCTGTGTTAGTGTACTCGAATCATCGAGCACAGACCTTATAGAGAGGTACTATGGTCCATTCAATTCCGAAACTTATCTGTCTTTTGCCACTAATAAATATCAAGTCTCGCTCGCGAATCGCGCTAAAACAATAAAGCGCCAACAGCCGACCTGTGTACTTCTCCGTATCATCACGAAGTATATTCTGATGTACATACAAATACTTAAAAACCTGAAAATGGTTAATTTTATAAGGAGACTGGAGAATGATGACTGGCAGGCTGATCAATAAGGTTCCTGTTTTGCTATATGCTCTACGAAGCTCTACACAACACCTAAACACCAAAAATATATCAAAAATATAACTTCTTATTTGAGCATGTCTAAAAGCATTTCAATACAGACACAATCAAAACTCCCACCATATTTTTTAAACAATCAATTTCAACCAAATATTTAATTCACTTTAAGTATCCATCAAATGATGTATTACTAAATATTTACCAACGGCCCCCGGGAAAAAACGCTAAGCGCGAATTGAAATTCTCCCAGCGTTTTGCGAGATTGAAGAGGCTTTTATGGAAATGGACTGAGCGTGCATCGTCCAATAGGCACCCCTGACGGTATTACACTACCTATTTAAATATTTACGCTCCACCCGCAATTTGGATACACCTGATGTTACACCTATTTGAGCCTTCCTATATTGCGCTTCTTTTATCATCCGCTGCTGAGAGGGTCTTCAACAAAGAATCACTTGTTGTACACGCACTTTTCAGAGGAACTTAAGCTATTATCTGCAAACAGTAAGGAGTATGTACGACATTCTGTTATAAAATGAACAGTATGCTTCAATAAGTACAGTTGGAAGCTTAGTTAAAAAGGGCACCTAAGGTCTAGCAAGGCTTAAAGATTGTTGCCTAAAAATATTAACCATAGGTATATACAAACATTGTGGAACATCGTCCATTGCTTGGAAATGCTGATAAGTTTTTACCGCCAGCCGCCAACTTCTCAAAGGTAACTTTTGATAATTACTTTATCAATTTTATATTTACACATACGCAGTATACATAATCCCATTTAAATATTCTCTGTGCGTGTATTGTTTTGTTTTATCCGCGATGGCGGGACGGGCGCGCGCTACTCGTAAATTATTTAACGCAAAGCCATTGTTTTGACGCATGCGGCATTTTTATGTCTGTCTGTGTTTTTTGCCAATGAAATTATTGGCAGATCCTGCGTTAGACGGATCCAGTACGAGTACATATTATGTATAAGGTTGTAATTTGAAACATAGTTGATATTAAACGCTATTGATCTCTGTGATCGAGAAACTATGAATCCAGTCTCCGAGTTTTAGCACTAAAATTTAACTCTCATATACTAATTATAATCATATACTCTGTTATGAAATCACTAAAATCGTTTGGTAACATAAAAAAAATAAGAAAAACAATAACAAATGTTTCATCCATCCATGCATCAGCCCTTAGAGGTCCAATGCTGGACATAAGCCTCCCCTAAATACGCCACTCAAAACCTTCAGAGCCTTCTGAATCCAGCTGATACCCGCTGCCTTCTTCAGATCGTCGGTCCACCTGGTCGGGGGGCGTCCTGTGCTCCTTAACAAGTGTTTACCATTATATTATTATAATTATAATAATTATTATTAGAAGACAATTTGTATAATAACCTTAACAATTATTGTTACATCCGGTCTTAAACTGATTTATCAGTAGATAGATACAGTCAGTCATTGGTTTATACAGGTCATCATATTTGATTTAGCGCGCACCAAAAATAGACGGATATAGCGGCTGTTTCTAGTATTTATCCAAGTATGCACAACGGTAGGTATGAGTAAACTACAGTAGATATACAAAGATTTTCCTAATAGCTTGTTAAAAACACTCCGGATGTCAAGTGCAATTCCATTTGGAATATTAATTGGCACTACCAGATCGCTTGACAAATGGAGAAACAATATCGAAATACTAATGGCCGCTCGTTTGCGAAACGGTCAAGCTGAATTCAATTAAATTGAAAGGACTCGCATTACACTACGCCATTAGCATGCACAATTTTTCATTGCAGTTGTCAATGGGCGCATCAATTATTCAGGAAAACTAATTCATCAGCGCAGACAATGACAGTGACAGGTATTTACGACCACTGATACGGAAACTGTAGCTTTTATTCGGATAAATTTTAATTGTTTTATAACTGGAGCTCTGAAGTCATTGAATTGAAAAAGCATGTAAATGAATCCTAGAGATTACATGATTACATTTTTTCGAATAGAGTTTCAATTGACCCTATCGGCCTTTGCATTTTCACGCAGATAGAGATTACAAGAAGTGTTCGCCTGGTAATTTGAACCTTGGTCTCCCCTATAGAAAAGCCAGAGTATCCTACATTCACACGTTTAATTTAGTTTTTCAAAGTTATTTATTTACGTATTACATATTTTTTATGGAAATAGCCGCCAATTGAGCCGACGATCCGCCTAATGGTAAGTCGCCCATAGACATCAGCAACACCAAAGGCATCACTGAAGCATCAGGAAAGAGAGTAGAAAAAGGAAGAATGAATCGGCTCTGAAGCCCCCAGCCGGAACACGAAGAGTCGTTTGGCTGCTAACTCAAGCTCAAGGGTGGTAGCTATCGAGGCGAACCCCATGGAGAAATAATAATAGTAATAATTAAAATTTAGTTAGATTATTCAAATCCTTCTTTACATAACAGAGGAAGTCCAACCTCGTATGGGTTGTGGTGATAAAGTTAAATCATCAATACGTTCTGTAGAAATTATCAAACCTTTCAAAGATGAGTCCATTACTCTCAGATAACAGGGTTGTAGACCTTTTACCTAACATCGTAAATTGCCAGCAAATCCGGCAGATCCTAGACTATAGAGATATTAAAATATGCGCTTTCCGGGCAAAGCTGCCGATCCGCGTCGTATTTGATTTAGAATAGTGACTTCCGAGACCGGGTATGAATTAAGGACATTATCTGAACCCAGAGGCTCGCTTCGATATTTGAATATTATTTCGATAAATTTAACGATTATTACTTCGTGGAAGCTAAACTCCATCTGATAGAGGCGTTAATAGTCATAGCAGGTACGGGTTGGACTTTATCGTTGATTGAAATCAATTTTATGACGTAACAGTAGCTGTTTCGTTCAAATTGCAAACGAAAACTGTTTTGGATTGAAAATAAAATGCAATTAAATACGATACTTTGAACATTCACTCATAGCATCGCAATAAGAACGCATGTCATGTGTTACATGGACAAAACAATTATTTTATCACAAAATTCACATACAACTATGTTCCTACAACGATAACTACTGTCACTTACAAACACGATCTGTCACATGAAATCTGGAATATCTTGCCGGGAATCAAACTCAGGACCCTTGTGAGCTTCGAAAAATAACAATATTGCGATAGATAGTTATCATGTAAGCTCCGAACGATTTCACCACTGAGGACATTTCCACACAATATAATGATTTATAACTCTACGAGAATCTGATGCGTGCCACGTAGCCGGAGTAAGAATAATTTATATATCCAGATAAAAATAATATGATAATAACCGCATGCAATAGATTTATGCGAGCCTATCGCGATTATCAGATGGAGAAAGTAAAGAACTCATACATTCAGATCCTATCGCCTTCAATCATAAAAACAACGCTATATAAACAACAAAAGCAGATGACACTCAATGCTTTATTGGCGAGTCACAATGGCTATAATCGCGTGCATTGAAAGTAAGTTATGATGTTTTAGTTTCAGTGTTTCCCTGTCTCCCACGACGAATTGGTCATCAATTACCTCGTTACGTATGTAATAGGCAGTCGAAGTGATCGACGTCTGGGATAATCACGATGCAGGCTTGCGGGCAATTGGTATTGTCAGCTACCCGCAGATATGTTTTTTAGAATGCTTTTGTTTCAATATTTAACAACCTTGCAGCTTATTTGGTCCCTGCTTGGGTCTCAGATTCAATTAGCGGTCGGTGCAGATCTTTTTGATTTCAGTACAACTAACCTTCTAATGCGATAATTGTTAAAACGCGAAAGTTATATGTGAAGATATTTGTTATCTTTTCTTATCTACTCACATATTTCGCAAAATATTTATATTTACAAATCATGTATAGTGCCTGCTATTTCAATTCACCATCCCCATTATGCTATTTCATCTCCACCCCACTGGAGCGACCACGGTGGCTAGCCATTGATTTTTTTAAAACATATAATAATAATAATAAAATAAGTTTAAGATAAAAAGCTTCGTTTGCACACTGTAAATTACTTTCTTTGACATCATCAGAGCGAAATTTCAAGTTAACGCGCACACGTTGTAGTGTACATATACTATTATATGTATAGTGTTTATCGATATTCAGTACCCATTCAATATCGAAAGACACCGAACTTTGCCAATATTATTAATACTTGATAACGTTATTATCTGATAGGACACAATATAGAGCTTGTATCAGACGTGTGCGTATATTGCGCGGCGTGGATTATTGGCCCCATTATTTAATTGTCGTAGGAAAACTTTTTGCATCGGCTGAAATCAAGTAACGCAGGTAAATGGCGTGTAAGTTTTAATTATATGAGTTAGCTTTGTATGTGGAATAGACATTCATAATGCCTTCTGCATAATATCCCTTAGTGCTAGAAAGCTGTAATTGGGCTTGGATATGTTACTGTAAAACCCCAAACTACAGAAAAGCTTAAGATTTACCAGTAAAACCTAAGATTTGCCAACTTTGAATAGTAAAAGTCCGAAGATTGTTCATTTCGAACATTTACCGTCATACATTCGGTAAATCTTCGGTTTTACCTCAGAGACACGGTAAATATAGAAAAATAGATATCCAAACGGGTTAGATGCATCGTCGCGTGCGCGTGGGCAATGTGAATTCCCCCACTGTGTTCAGAACACACCATAATTTATTCAAATTTCAACATTTATATTTAACACTAGAAAAAAATTACGTAATCGTAAACGAGGCACGCAAATCTATTTTTCACTTGTCCAACTCCCGTTTCTTGTCCAACAACCGTTTATAAGCAGGGGGGGTATACTTGACAACATTTAGCAAACGGACCCTTAATTCCAAAAATGGCCTTAGAGAAGACCCATACTATTTTTGGAAGACCTTTTTAACGATACCCCACACTATAGGGTACGCGACATCGACGTTCTACGCTGAATAAAAAATTCATCCTCACGTTACCTGTAAGGTAGCTTCCTGAAAAAAAATATTTTTCAATATTTTATTCTACGATTCTGGAGTTTTAATAAATATGTATATCCATTATCCATACCAAATTACAGCTTTCTAGCACTAAGGGTCTTGGCGCTTTGCTTCGGACAGAAGATTAACAGACGGATGGACAGACGAACGGACAGACGGACGGACAGACGGACGGACAGACGGACGGACATGACGAAATTATAAGGTTTCCGATTTTACTTCGGAACCCTAAAAACTACGACCTCGCGACATACATTTGAAGGTGATTATTTTTTTGGTGGGCGTGTGTGACCCGGGAACGGAATACGCCCACTGTAACGTATTCTTCATTGTTAACTCATCAACGCTCGTCTGTTTTTCTGTTATACCTAACAAGGCCATGTTTCTTACCAAATGCCATTGGAGGTCATAGCACCTAATATCTTAAAAGAGAATGGTCTGTTAATTACGAACGTTAAAGTATTGACTAGTTAACCATTAATTTAATAAAATTTATTAAAAACTACAAAGGCCCGACTGCGTAAAAAACTAAATTAAAAAACATTTGCCCAGTAGTTTAAAATGTTGTTAATCGACTTCAAAAAAAGGAGGAGGTTCTCAATTCAACTGTATTTTTTTTTATGTTTGTTACCTCAGAACTTTGGACTGGGTAACCAATTTGGATGATTCTTTTTTTAATCAAAAGCTGGTGCTTGTCGTGTGGTCCCACATAAATTTGAACGAGATCCGACAATGGCATCCATGTCAAAAGTACAATGTAATTCATTTGAAGTCGGTTAATTTTTTGTTAAAATGTTAGATTATGGAAAAAAATGTCTTTATTAGGTAAATGTAATATTGAACAACTACACCATAGAAGGATTAACAGTTGGGGGCAAATTCTTCATCCAATAAAATCTTGTTTTTTTCACAAGCAGCCCTGTCTACTACATTGTTTCAAATTGATTAAATTTTGCCATCCACCCAAGTGACAAAATGGAAGCTAAATAATTACAAATTAAACCACAAATATCCGTATAATCAGTTAAAGCTATTTGCAAATATGATAATATTAACGGAAATCACGGGAGCATTCAAACTGCAATTTGGTTACAGCGAACAGATATTGGATTTCCCTGCGGAACGCATTGGATATTGGGGAACACTCGCGGGTACGAGTAGGTACAGTCAGCAAAAGAGTTAGGTATACAGGACTTGATATAAAAAACAAAGACTAACTAAGTGTTATTTTATTATCAATGTTATAAGCTACCTAAGGTATGTTTTGACATTCAATGACACATAAATTCTGTAATATTAAACATTACGGAACGTTTTTGTATCATGGCTTGCATGCCTAACTCTTCTGCTGAGTGTACGCCGCCCGCCGGGAACTTCGGTCTTCGGGTAGGTACGAGCTTCAAACCGAATCAACTTTCCACTCACATCCATTGTAAAACGAAACCACGTTCGAGATTTATTTCGATTATTGTGAAGTGGACGATGAAAGCGCACAAGGATGCTTAAGCTATCGTAGAAAATAATATCTATTATATTCCTGAGTTTGGTTTTAAATTTTGATTTTAGTACTCATAGAATATTATTGGGCACCTTATCTTTGTGGTATAATTTAGCATCACAATTGGTCTGGCTCGGTAAGTTGGACTTGGATGCGATGGAAAGTAAGATAGATTGAAAGTTTCGCTATTAAGATAGACTAATAGATTAATGGTGTTTCCATGAATGCTTTCGTATTCTGGAGGGCATTTAAAGCAGAAAATTCTAATGAGTATCAATCGTTAACCAGTAGATATATTTAAAAGGCTATGCTTGATCGATTTCCGCCTAGTGAAAGTCATAAAAAAATACATTATTTGAAAACCCGAAAGATTTCTTTTGTTTTTTTTTTCATAGCATTTATAATATAGTATGTATTATGTTTTCTATCTTTAACATATTTATACGGTTAATGGAGTTGATCAGAAAAAATAGGGTGTAGGTAGGTATATCCCAAACATTTTAACATCTAACGGATTAAAGTAGGTATCGAACCACCCTTTACGCGTTTTCAATCAGTGTTCACGATTCATAATCCAAACAAGGTTGTTAAGTATGCATTGGCGAGCTATGTTTATTAAATTCCCCGTAATATGAGGGTCGGTGCAATTAGGGTTGGCCAGAGGACGGCCTGTCAATCAGGATGCACTAAAATCCTGCGGTAACATGATATCGGATACCGGAGGCCGAAGGCAGCCCTAAAACGATTCAATATCAGGTGCGGATTAAATATTAGTTTAGGTAACTATAGGATGTTGGGTATTGGGTATTGATGAACCCTGAGGTGTGTTGTGTCTATGGTATGGCGGCGGGGAGCGATGGGAATTCGTTGCTGTTAGTTAATTAATTGTAAGTACCGTCAAATTCGCATATAGCTACTTGTATAATTTTTGGTATGTAATGTTAAAGATACTTGCAGCAGGTATGATAGGTAAGATGGTATATTGTGGTAATAATTTCGTAAACAAATGAAATATTGGTGTTGTTCTTGACTGTTCAAAGTTTAAACTACATTTTGTTTCCGATATAGATTTCAGCTTCAATAAATGCTAATTAGTTTATAATTGACTTTGCATCTTAGTAGGGAAAAAGAGACTTGTATTTTATACAACCTTAAACAAAAATAAAATAATATAAAAAGGTTTAAAAAGATTTCGAAAATTGGTGCATTTTAAAATTATCTTAATTGCGCAATCGCAATGTCAGTACACTAACTTTTAAAGTCAATGTCAGTCGCTATAAGATTTAACGATCTGAAAAAAGTACTTGATTGTACGGTCACCTGCAGAGAAAGGTAACCCATCTCTTTAAACAGTTTTAATAAACAGATGGGTTACTTTTCTCTGCAAGTGACTGTACTAGATATCGCTTAAGAATCAATGTTCGTGTTCTAATAATAATTATAATATTATGTAAGACTTTTTGCTTGGGTAACTTGTTTACCCCGTTGTGCAGTCTTTTATTCTGTGCGATTCTACGAATCAACCAATATCATTACAGGAAGTAAAGCCAACCTTAATTTTATGTATACAATGCAAAATTTAATATCGGATCGGACGATCATACAGTATGATCGTAGGTAACATGTTTTTTATAATAAGTCACAATCGTTTAACTCATTCTAGCCCAGAGCACATCATTGATCCTTTGTTGATTTAAAAGCTTATTTAAAAAGAGCATTATACTATATAAAAAAATAAGAAATGAACGTTATACTAAATGTTATTAGAGCGAATGAATAAAATATAACATTATATGAAATATAACAATAGATCACATGCAATTAGGTTACGTGTTTTTTTTAGCATATTATTATGAAAATTATATTATGTGAACGTTATTACAAGTCATATTATACTATAATGTTATATGTTAATTACATATCTGTTTTATATTGCCTCGAACCTTGAAGGACTTTGAGAAGTATTTTCTTTTGTAATCCCGTCGTTTTTCTTTAATGTCTTTGTTTCTTTCAATAAACGAAACAAATTAAAATGTCGTCCACTTATTTCTTTCTCCTTGCAGAGCCACACGTTTTCTTGAAAATAAAGGACATGAATGCAATATATCGAAGTCTCTGGCAGTTACCTAATTGCATTGGTGTGTCATCAATTAAGTCGCGGAAGACAAAAATAGAGCAGTTAGACCGTTTCACGCTCTAGAGTAGTCTAGCCCGAGGCTCGGAAACCTAATACCGGTTGTGGGTTGGACTGATATTTAGTACCAAACTGAACTCTCACGTGAAAGCTTTTGGGACGAAAATACAACGCAGTGTTCGGTAAATCTTATCCCTGCAGCCACGGTCGACTGCGGTGTCTGTATTGCAACCATTATATACCACGCAAATCGTAGTAGATAAATCAATATTTTTAAATAAAAACATTGTATCACAACCCGATTCAAGCCTGATAAATTTTCAAAAAATTATACAAGTTTGTTGTAAAGAGACAAAACGTTATTAGATTCACAATTCGAATACACGAATTTATTATAAACGAAGGCACATCAACAAAAACAGTCATTAATATTGAGGAAACGATCTAACAAACTGTCCAAAACCTAAACGGCTAAACAATGCGACTTCCGTGATTCAAATCATTTCGGAAATTTGACTCTTTTCATAAATCACTGTCGAAGCGCGAAAGGCTTTGAGCAGTAATTCGATGGCCTCTTACAATTAGCCCTCAGGCGTCAAACTCGGGAAACGGATAAAGAACCCCTCATTGACGGAGCCTTCGGAAAACATTCACGTAACAGGAGCTGGTCTAATTAGTTTTAGTATTCATTTACAAGACTCTGTTTGTTTAGGATTCAAATGAGTAAGTATATTGACGTTTTCAACTTACTTGGAATCCTTTTAATTCATTATTTTTTATTTAAACACTTCATGCCTCACATCCTCGAAAGTATATATATATATATATATATTATAGCCTGAAGGGCAGACGAAAAACCTTTTTGAAGAACCCCATGTCATGGCGCTCCAGGAATACCTCGGAAGGAAGCCCATTCCACAGTTTGCACGTGCGTAAAGAGCCATATACCGTAAAGAGCTATTTATTAATAGATATTTTAAGGTATATTTTCTAAGTGTCAAATTAACAAACAACGAGAGAACGCTACATATCAGCCAATGCATTCTCTGCACAGTTCTATTTGAAATAGGTTACAAAAGTATCGTTAAATGTTTAAGTCAGCACTGTTTATAATTTAATTGATTGCTTAATTATTAAAGTGAGGCAGATATGCGCATGCCTATTGTCTAAACAGCAAAATATTATGCATATAGTCAGGATTTAGTCAGTTTATAACTTAGCTTAATTTGTATCATCAGTGAACAAAATAACAACTAAATAAATATTAAACCAACCATGTTGTTATTATTACCGTTATTTATAGGACACAAAAAAGCAATAGCTCTATAAAAATTCAAATTGGAGCGCGGGACAGTAGGAGTTAGAAACGCACCTCAATAGAAGCTTTATCCCACTCATAAAGGATAACGAGAGCTCCCCGGGAGCCTTTTGGATGCCGTGCTTTCGCATTCAGGGTTTTTGTAATGTTTATTTTGTTTTTTAATGATGCCAATGAATAAAACCGCATGGTTCGTTTAAAGTCAATCCTAAAGTACTAGCTAGACTTTAAAGATGTGGTACTCTCTCAATCTCAAATGGAAAAGTTTCTAATTTGACAAAGTTAACTAATAAATGAATTTGAAATTTATGAACTTAACGATTGAAATTAAAAACCATTTAATCAACTATGTTTATCAAGTTAACTTATGCACGTATTTTTTAGTTTTACCACCATAATGTAATTGTACGAAGTTAGTTTATGTATGTGTATATTTTATCTGCTTAGTAGGTATATTTTTCAGTTTTTTTATAGCATATAAGTTAATGCTTGACTACAATCCCACCTGATGGTAAGTTAACAATAAACAAAAACACTAAAAAGTTATACAACATTGAACGTTGTCAATCTTCATGATTTCTCAGAGCAAAAAATCCTGATTCTCAAACATACGATACATACGATAAAAGTACAGGCAAGTGCAGTCATTATTATAAACTATTCAATAAGCGTTTCTAGTGTCTATGTAGATAGATCCCCAGACAAGTTCACATTCTATGCCTTTTGCCTTTTTCTGTACATGCCGCACGCCACTAGAATATGGATGGCACAATCTCATCCAGTGGTCTCTGCCAGGAGTGCCAGCACAGCGACACCCGTCTTGCCTTGAACTGAGCGTAGAAAGCATAATGGATTACTGTTGTTAAGTTTGCCAGATAAATAACGAGTTTCAATCCTTTTATCGAAGCGTAACCTTTATTATTATACCGAGGAATGATTCTCATTACATATGCCTTCATTATAAGTTAACACTTCGAAGACTACGTTATATTTATAACACAGAGTTGGTTATGCTGCTTTTTTAAAAATTTTCATTATGTTATGTTACACCAAAGAAAAATAAGCATACTTTTGTTGACTGACTTTGGTTGCTGGCAGAGAATGCTTTTAGCATTAATTAGGTAAGTCCACCTTTTGTATCTTTTATTTTTAAGATGCAATAAAGAATAAATAAAAAAATACTGAATAATTTTTTCACAATTAATCCTATTAATTTAACCAACAATCATTTGATTCCAATGTGATTTTTTATTTCAGACTTCATTTAATATTATAGTACCTAAATATCTACAAGCAACTTAAGCTTACATTACATAACATTACATTACTTGTCTATGGCATGAAAAAAGCAACCTGCACTTCATAAAACAAAACAATGAAAATATGATTCATTTCTGTTTGAAATTCTACTTGACACAGTTCGATACATTGTTGGTTTGCAATAAGCTGGGAAATATTTTTCCATTTGATATTTTTCTCGCTAATAACATCGGGATGTCGTTAGGGCGCCCTCCAGCGGTTCCAGCCGATATTGTAACAAGTTGCTGCATAAAGTGCATGCCAACAGCAATCGATTTAATAACCGTTGACGGGACGACGAACCAAATTTAGCTCAATCGAGTGTTCTTGGTAAATTGGATGAGTCTTAATATTTATATTTGGACTGACGCCTCGGTCACACAACACAACTGACGGGCGTGAAATTACGTGGTTTAAAAATCAAGTCGAAGATAAACGGTGTTGATTATGTCAATTGATTTCGCTTGTTTAAAGAGTATTACGAAAGCCTATTGACCACTTAAAATACCATTAAAAACAAATTGACGTAAAAACATAGTATACGAGATCACGCAGTAGGTTTTCATATTGTAGATGTAGAATAAATTTTCTTTAAAGGCATTATCCCATAACCGAGCATACCAAATAAATTAAAAATCTAAAAAGGATTTAGAAACTCATTAAAATTCTTTTACATAATTTTACATTCACCTTCACACTACAGACACAAAATAATTTAAGAAAATAAAATCTTACGAAAACTTACATTATTGTCATGTCATGTAATGCTGTAAACCTTCATTCCATGTCATAATGCAAGGCTCCTCTT
The DNA here is from genome assembly GCA_963932265.1 of Thymelicus lineola. Classification (NCBI taxonomy): domain Eukaryota; kingdom Metazoa; phylum Arthropoda; class Insecta; order Lepidoptera; family Hesperiidae; genus Thymelicus; species Thymelicus lineola. The sequence goes on from OZ010695.1 coordinate 14,198,896, forward strand.
ATGAATGATTGGAAGCTCTGCCTGTGTAAACAATAACTAATCTATCTACAACACTGTTACCTATGATTAATTCATGGACATCTAACAAAAGACAGCGTATTAAGATATGTCCAAATGTTGCTATATGTATGTTACACATGCTATTCACTACAGTTTTCAGGCAACAGATATAGAATAGAAGTGACTTGAGTAATGTTAAGAAACATTGTATTGATACATAAATTAAGGAGATAACTTTAACTAAGAATATATCTAGCCAAATCAAATGGAGTTGTGACTAAAATTTTAGGGGTTTCTACTCAGAACTTGGCACCCTTTTAGATCTGTTATTTTTTTTTTGAACCAGGCTCCTCATTTCACATTTATGTTTTTGATAAGATATCATTACTTTTTGTCTTGTCAAAGTAGCTCGAATTGGTTCACGTCATATTACACTTGGTACTGTATTACCAGTTCCCATTATTAACTTCGGCTGGACACGCTGCCGTGTGCCTAAATAAGTACCTAATTAATAATTGATTACCTTTATTTCAATGAATTCTTAAAAATAGATAATTATTATGACAATTTCCACGAAACATTGAAATGAACGAATATTTACATATTCAACAAAATACGGTAAATAATATAATTAATGAGAAAGAAAAATATGTTTAATAATAATTTTATACGGTATTTGTTTTTTGTTTCCTCTTTATAAATTCTAATCACTTCTGACTTGGTAATGCTAGACGGCGTTGTAAACAGTTCTAATAATTAATCTCAAGTCATTTCTGACTCATATTATATTCTATGGTTGTATTAATCTAACATGGGACAGATCAAATCCGCTTCTATGTAATTAATGCCCGAAGCAATTGAGCCCCGAAGCCTTTATCTTTTGATTGACCTGTCGTGTCCCATGTTCCATGTCGCGTGTCCCATGGCCCGTGATAGACTATGCAGTCTCGCCACACAGTCGCATATTATCTGTTTTAATTATAAACTCAATCTAAATTATCGATTATATTAGAATACTTACACCAATCAGCACTGGAGCAGCGTGTTGGTGCTTTAGGCCTCCTCAAGAGAGGAGTCCTAAGAAAGTCCTAAAAAATAAGTCCTAAGTCCTAAGAAGACCCGTGCTCAGTAGTGGGCCATTAAATAGGTTAAAGCCAACTCTACTATAGTCACAAACACCACACAGACACACTACACGAATACCATCGCCGCCGCACCGGCCGGCGGCGACAAGGTCCCGTTTTCTTTATAGCCGCCATAAGGCATTCCCGCGTGAGCGGCCATCCTGCCCCGATGTCCTCCAACAGGCGACGTCCTAAGCCGAGGTCCGAACTCCACAGCGGGTGCCCTTAGGACGTCGCATGCTCCTACTTCTCGAGATGTGAAGATATCACTCCCACCTCGCAAATATGTCTTCTCGGCTGGGCCTCTCCAGGCTCGCCCACCTGACCGCGTGAAACTTTTAAGGCCACCAGGGCAACTATCCATTAAAAAAAATCTACTATATTGCATTTCATCATAATTCACTAAACGAATACGACATTTGTAATATTTATTTTAATCTATTACTCCTCAAACATTGCTAGTCGCTCATAAATGATGCAGTTATAATTTAATATATTATGTATCAATCATCAAAAAAAATGCGAAGTTTGTTAATCTTCCCAGCCAAGATTCACAATAGACAAGTTTAGTTATAGCGTTACCGACATTATGGGTGTAACGAGGTCCGTCAGACTTCACATGCAAATTTACATCTCGATGCATGCATAAAACATAGCATTTTTGCATCAGCTTCAGAGCTTTGTTGTGAACAGTCGATTGAAGCAAGGACAAAGGGGATTTGTGTAAAGCGCTTTACTATAAAATCATATTAAATTTTCAAAATCCCGTGTTTACATCATATCTATCGACTGACTCAGTTTGTGATTGAAATAGCTGCGAATGAACGCATAAATCATTTATTAGAAAATGTTGAAGCAATAAATTAGACTACAAAGTTTGAACTTATTAGTGCCGCAAAATCAAACGACACAGAAGTGATAGTCTAAGAACCAAATAAGAGGCGTTTCTTCACCCATCATGCTTACCGGATAGGCCTCACAAGAAAGAAAGACCCGTGCTCTGTAGTGGGCTAATAATGGGTTAAAGTTGGATCCATTGCTGTCATGGAAGCTTTTGATTGAGAAGAGAAATCACCATTTTTTTACGGAAATAGCCGGCAAACGAGCTGACGGTAAGTGGCTATCGTCGCCCATGGACATTAGCAACACCATAGGCATCACTGGTGCGTTGCCGGCCAAGAAAGAGAGAAGAAAAAGAAAGAAAGAACTGGCTCTCAAGCCAAAATGTGCATGATCAATGAGTAATAAGGAAAACCTATCTTAACCTAAAAAGGGAACATTGAGATAAAAACATTGTGGTAAAATTACACTCATCCAAAGCGGGCAATGGTAATCCATTAAAGCAACATGTTTTTATTGATTACACATTCTTTCGCAAAACTGAATCCGTACAAACGCAGTGCTGTAATAAAGTGAATCACCATGAGTTTCTTTTCCCTGCATTTCCTCCCACATACTAGAGAACTTCTAAATAATACTTGGAATAGAAAAAAGGGAAAAGTTTCATCTGAACAGAGGATAGTATATCTTTTTGCGATACAGTTTTAAGTGATGATGCTTACTGTAGAAGCATTATCTAAGAGATATTCTTTTAACGATTACAAGTATTGAAAAATTTATTATGTAAGCTGAGCTGTAAGTACTAAAACTTCAGTGATTTGTTAAAAACTATTAATAACAAACAAAAATATCCCCTATATATACATAATTAGTGGCTTAGGTACTAATTATGAATACATAAGGGTAGTAAAAATAATAAAATAATAACCATAGAAATTATTAGTAAAAAAATAAATGACTCAATAAGTATAAAACATTCACAATTGTTTAACAATCACAGCAGTAGACTTAAGCCAAATAGTAAGACAAGTAAATTAAAATACTGAGAATACATTATATGGTTATAATAACGTGACAATAATTGGTGACCTAAATTACGAGTACCAGCCGAAACTAGCTAATTATACAGTAACAAGAACAGCAAATGCTGATGGCACAGATGAGACAGCGGGACACGCATTAAATTCGTTAAGTGGACCATTCATACGTTGATGTTCGTTAAAAGGCCACTCGGGAACAATTAGCGACGGCGCCAATTGTGGCCGGCCAGTGAACACTACTGGATCTTACTTGAAGATTACAACAATTTACAACACGTTTATAAGGCACATCCTTAACCCAGATTTTTCTTAAGTCTTCTTAAAACAGTTTTGTAGCCTCTTCCAAGCAGTTTCCTACTGGAAGGTTCTCTTTTTTTCATAATAAAGAAAGTCTAGGACACACTGAACTATGTTGTGCAAATTACAGGCTAAATAAAATACCGGTTATTACGATGCACAAGATACCTATATGGCTAATGATAGCCAATATCGCTGAATGACCAATTATCACTTCAACTGGAAAATTCTTTGGAATATTATTAAATACCTTTGTTTAATAGAATCCAGACACTTTTTTTCGACCTAATAACTTATTAACTTTTTTTTACATTCAAAGAAAGTTGATAAGTTATTAACTTGATCAGTTGTAATGTTGTTATTTGAGATGAAATAAAAAGAGAAAACAAAAAAACTTTTAAAAGAAAAATTACAGATCTATCTAGATGCATCAAATAAAAAAGATTCAAACAAAGAGGGAGTTTTAACCCATACCATAAAAGTAAAGCACATTTCGATTGCTTTAAAAATTTTAAACGAAACCTGTGCGATGTAGTCAATATCTCACAGCGTAAACACAAAATAAATGAACAAGGAGACAAATAACAGTCGTTGTTAGGAAAGTTAACAAGGATTTTTTGCACAATACGGTCTGCGAGGTATAACAATAAATTGCCTGGTCTAGTCGACTTCGGTCTGAACGCAAAGATAGACGAAGTTCGAACTGCATTTTAAAAACATGAAAAACCGCATGTTGAGTTAAGACAGATTCTTGTAAAGAAATATTGGTTTTAATTTACGGACATGGAAATAGATTAGTCTTGTAAGTTAAATAAATAAACAATTTGACAACAATCCCACCTGATAGTACGTGACGATGAGTTCAAAATGTGAGGGGTTAGGAACAGAAACAGACAGATAAAGTAGACACTTAACGAGGATATAAACATCAGATTATCGTATGTGTTCCATGGACCTCTGTAATGAACCCACATAAACACACATTTACAAAAAGGGTTGATTTTGTTGCGGTTGCTTTGAACATACACAAAATGAGACATCAAATATTTATTACGCCTCGATATATATCGAGGCGTTGGAATCGACCACTTAAGTTACTACTTATCGTAATTAAAATGAATCGCCTCATAATTTCTAAGTTGATATCGCTAGCCCCAAAACCATTCAAACCGAAACACAATATTTCTTCAAGCCACTTGACACTTAGCCAATGTACTAAGAAATACTGCTTTTTATAGACATTACACCGGTCACCGTATTGCAGTTTAGACGCGTGGGTTAACTAACTAATGAGATTTATGATAGATTGCGTGCTACCAACCGGAAGGCAACTAGAAATAACTATGTGGTCAATATAAAAACGCGTAATAAGCATAATTTACGCTTCAATATCGGCAAGCGTAATGGTGTATCGCATAAAAATTTAAGTCAATTAGCGTTCCAATTTAGAATACCGTTCGGGTAGTTGCAACAAATTATCGCGTGCGTTCGTTATACCGAAAGGCGTGTGTGGGTTTTATTGTGCAAATCAGTCCGCGCAATTAGCATAACAAACAGCTGTCCTGGTCTAGGGTTGCTTGGTATCGGCCACACGTCCACTCCGTGCTCACCAGACCGTGCGGGCACAGCCATCGACGTTCCAGCATTGGAATTTGACGCTTTTATCGAACCCCCACGTAAAATTGTAAAGAACCTTTTTGGAGCTTTTCGTAAGCACCTTGTAGGAAGGTAGCATTTTTGTCTTTTTGTGAATCACGGTGAGTGCGTTATTAAATCGACTTTGAAAGCGAAGTATGTTAAATTCTTTTTTATGAGGGCTCAATTTTATTCCAAAACGAGGATCTTTGTGCAGATTGGTGCGATTTTCATTTATATCAGCAGGTTTATAGGTGTGTTCATGTATTACGTTATTTATACCGACAAGTTCACCAGGTTCGTTAGCTCCACGTTAAACAACCGCCTTTATCTAAACCAGTCCACAGTTTCCACATCACGTAGCGGTGCGCATTCTCTCGTATGAATCGATTTGAATGTCTATTGTCTTTTGTTGCTCTTATCGCCATATGTGGCCTTCGCAGTATCTTGAAGGGAAACTCGACAGAATCATGTATGGGAGATCTCGTTTAATTGTTTTACTGCCGCCTCTTTCTGTTTTTGTTTCAATTGTTTTAATGTTTGTTTCAATAAATACGATAGAATGTGCTTACGACCGGGCGACCCTAGATAGATTGGTTCTAAGAAAATTAGATGATTTAGTTAAAAATTACACACAAAAACTATTCGTTTTTCTTGGATCTTATACTGATGCAGAAAAAATAACAGACTATACTTATCCAAGCATTCCAGAATTCCATTCCATTCCATTATCAAAAACAGATAAGAAAGGGCATAGGAACATAACACTTGTAAAAAAAAAATATTGTCAGAGGGATTTTACCTGATCAGTGTTCAACATACAGACTTGAGTCTATGTGACTTTTCTTCTTCCTGTCTTGTCCAAGAAATTTCCACTTCATAGAGAAACTTACGCGTGAACTGACCGAACCACTAAAGTTGCGTGAAAGTCAAAAGAAATCACGGTAATTACAGGAGTGATCGGCGTAGAATTCCATTATCTAAATGAGTGACGTCCCGCGAGAGTTGGGACGAGCGAGTGTGGCGACCGCTGCAGCCTGCGGGGACCATCCAAGACGAAGTTATTGTAATGAGAACGACAGGGATATTTATGCCTCGCCACGCGTCCTGAATACGCAATGAGTGGCCCAGGACTACCACCGAATATTCGGATATTCAATAAGGGATCGGTACACACCACGTTTTTGTTATTTGCAACATTATTTACTCCGCAAACGGTGCCGTCAGGTGCTTTTGGTTTTTATGTAGACAAATATTCGGGCGTGTTCCGGACTAAATAAATTGATTCAAATAAACTCTACTGAATATCGTAAATGGAGAGATATTCTTTGATCCACATTTATGTTACTTATCGATATTTTCCTGAGAAATATTATTTGCGTTTATCTATTGGCCATTTTTGGTAATTATGACGTAAACGGTTACTTACTTACTTATTTCACTATAATGTTAACCTAAGATTAATAAATAACAATAGGTAGATGGAATTATTTTGTGACCTTTTTATGTACTCCGAATACTAACGAACATTATAATTATAACTATGGATTGCTTGAAACCCCTAAAAATCTGTCTTGCATCTTATACTTTTTATATAATAATAATATAATAATATTCTGTATATTTTACGATTTCCTACTGTACGATTACGTTTACTCAAAGGCAAGAATGAATTACAATTCAACATCATAACCATTTTTTTCGTATCTATAAGACTACATGCTATATCTTCACTGCAAATCCTTGCTCAATAACAAAAACATACTCGTACCGATCGGAGTATAAAAGACTCCGTACTGAAGAAAGAATTTAATAACCTCAGAAACCATGAAAAGGGTCTTTGAAATCCTTTCACAATAGTGTAAGATGTCCCGGCTTTACGAAAGGAAATTATTTTCCCGCTAGACTATTATTCTTGGGCATCTGATTAAACATGGCGCTTGGAGTTGCATGTTGCAAGGAAAAGACAGGCCATAGATTACACCCTAGATCTGTTCAACATAGTTAAGCCAATACAAAAAAGCTTTTGTATTGTCGACGAGATATTACATTGGAGACCTTATTTGTTGGCGTTTTTTAACCGACGAAAAAAAAGGAGGAGGTTCTCAATTCACATATTTTTTTTATGTATGATCACACCGATCACGGTCCGATTTTGATGATTCTTTTTTAATGGATGGGGTCTCCAAAGACCTCTCAAAATTATTTTTTTACTGTTTATTTAGGATCTTAATTTATAATAGTAAATGGTTTATTTTATTTTTCGCTTTTCAGTTTTTCAGCTTTTCAGCGAAGCGTATCTACCTATTCTTAATTTTAAATTTAACTGTAGTTAAAAATTAAAATTTCGTAGAAATATATAGTAAAAGATACGAAATAAAAATGCAATTGCATTCTTAGAAATGCATACTAATGTTTTTAGTCTTAATTTAATCAACCGCATCTAAATCGTCGTAACCGTAATTGGCTTTTCTACCGACCTCAAACAAATCGCTTAGAATGAGAACAGTAATTTTGTAAGATGACAAAATCTAATGTACCATACTACAAAGAACGGAAGGAACTAAGCCATTGTTTTTCTGAGACAACTTTCACTAAAATTACATGAAAACTTAGCGGTTTTACGCATGAGCGTGACTCACTTGCGTTCCGTCAAGGGAGCAACGAAGTGGAGAATTTCTATTAGGAACAGCTGCCTGAGATAGTTATTAAGTTAACTGTGGAATGTCATTACTATGTCTTCTATGACATTCCATTCTATCTCCTGCGTATTAGCTTTGATTGGTGTCAGTGCAATTATGAAATCGTATTAACCTTTTCCTATCAGTGGCGAAAGGCTTTACTGCTTTGTCATTAGGCTCCCGTTACAGTTTAGGGTCATAGCACACATAATAATATCAGCTCGAAAATGAATCGGCATCGTATCGGCCTTTCGGCTCGCTGTCAACTAGGCGTCAACCTAATGTAATCAAGCGGATGACCTATGACCCTTAGATGGGATTTAATAACAGCACAGAAGACATAATACAAATAACAGTTAAAACTCATAGGTCGACTGATTGTCAGGTGTAAATGATGATGATTATTAGTAATAAGCAATTTCGGACTCAGTCAAAGGCTGTATAGCAGCTATTTTACTACTCATACTTGGACTTACTTCTAGAAAAAAAAACTTGAGCACTTTTCGATTTCGAATTAATTAATAATTAATTATTTAATCAGATTTAACCTGTATCTTTTGCCTTGGTTGTCTTTGGACTCCATTGATGGCGACTAAACTCAATTCAGACTTCAGAGGCAGTGTGATGGAGGACCTTCATGGCTCAAACAAATGGATAAGTTCTCTGTAGAGCACTTCTTAAGGATTAAAAATACCGGTGGGAAAGATGTTAAGGTAACATTATTCAAAGCAATCAATTAGTATGAAAACAATCTGAACTGACTAGAAAACAAATCAAAGCGATATCAATTTTATACGTGATGATAACAGGCAATAAGCTGGCATTAAATACGTTATCTTATGATGACTGCGGCAAGTAATTGGCATAAATTGTAGTTTTATAGTAGTAATAAATAAAATGGCTCTCTGCTGAAGAAAACCAGTTATTTTGCGTAAACTTTCGCTTTTACGATTGAAGCGTAAACATCGTAATGCTGTAATCATTGCAGATAACGCCTAGGTCGACGACTTCGCAATCAGACATGACGTGACAAATCGCGTCTTGTAAACTCTTAGTTTATGAGTTTTATACAATTGTAAACTCTATTTACTCATTAAACTTCCTTCCACGACAAGACAGGACGATTTCTGTTTCGAAAATCTGTTCTCGAATGCTTTCTCGAACGAGAAAGAAAATTTTAATTGTACTATTTTGATAGTTTTTGATAATCAAAGTGACTCTGACATCGTAAGATTGCAGTTTCCTTATTTGCAATTTCCAGTGTAGTACAAGCCTACACATGAAAACTCGTATTGATCATAATTGTCAGCTCGCAATAATAAACTTCTTGATATTGAATCTAAACAAAATCTACTGACCTTATAATAATTACAAGTAATTACATTATACAGAGCTGAGATGTATATTTGTAGATATTATGTTCGACGATGCATTACATTCAATAGGTGCATTTCCGTAACCAAGTTATGTGGTTAACGGTGGAGTAACTGTAACCGCGATGAATTTGTGCATTCATATATTGCACCTTGTTTAGAATAATAGCTGTATTATAAGCGCACTGGAAATAATACGAAACATGAGTTTGTCTTTATTAATTTACGGTATTGTTCTATCTCAGACATTATATTATTAAATTATTATTATAACATTATTCGTGGCCGGCAACGCATTAGTGACGCTCCTAGTGTTGCTAGTGTCCATGGGCGGCGGCGATCACTTACCATCAGGTGACCCGTCTGCTGATCTGCTCGTTTGCCTGCTTAAGGCATAAAAAAATATATCAGAGAATTAAGAATAATATTGATTATACAGATAATAATGTTTTATGTTTAATCATTACAATCCGTTTCAGGAACTGTATTATTCTATTTGTGTATTATTCTGTTTATTATGTTGTAGTTTTTTCGGACATTTTTTGGTCTTTCATTCTTTTTCGTTTTCAATTACCAAACAATATTTTGTATTAGTACTTTTATGTACTATAGTTTACTCGCTCTATTTCTTAATAGGACATAAGGACAGTATACAGGTTGGTGTATTAAGTATAATAATGTAGCAAGAATAAGAAAATTGATTTATCATCCGAATCACTAAGCAGAGGTAGGTAGTATAACACTCTTGTAATGTTGTAAACATGCATTGCATCCAAGGTCTTCTAGTCCATAGTCCTCTGGTTGCCCACAATCATGCACAAAAGCTTCATTGAATCACACAACAATTCAAATTGTAGTGTCATTGGGCCGACACTTTTTATTGCCAAACAAAACTGTGCACGCATGAATAACAATTAAATTAAGTTAAAGAAATCAACAAAGCCTTGACCGGTACGTTAGTGGCTTGTTTAACTTTAATCAATCAATTATTTCAGTACTTACCAATAAATTTTAATTGGTCAATAGCATATATAACTGAAGTTGTTGACATTTATCGTACTAATTGTATGCTGTAATTTTGAGACTTGAAAATGAAATTAATTATGTGAATTATATTCTGATTTTTGTTATGTTTAACTTTTGGAAACTCCAGATTTATTTTCATTTTAGCATATTCTTATAGTTTACGAAGCAACGCATCATGCCTTTACGGAATTATGCACTTTTGCTTCTAAATTAAAGCTAAAAACAAGAAGTTGTTAATACTAAGATATAATAACCCCATATTAATTGCAAGTATAGGGGAAACACTTCAAACATCGCAGAAAGATGATAAAATCAGTGAGTTTCGTGGAATCATGAAGAGATAAACTCACCCCACTATAAAAGACGAAGTACTAACAGTCAGATTATTTGGCCATAGCCTTATCGAGTAACTTGGCCTGCCCCAAATTGAGTGGATGAAAATTATGGACCAAGTTTCTACTTACTACGAATAAAAGATAATGCGGAATCCGATTAGATAAATACGTTTAGCTTTCAGATTCTCCGCCAATAAACAACAAAACAGGATTATACAAAGAAATACAAAAATGTAGGAAATAAGCGAGATCGTTATTTTTTTCAGGTCATACGTGAATTCTCAGGGGACCTTTACAAAGAAAAAGAAGGTTTAAAGATACTTAATTGTTATAAGGCATCAGATGCATTTCAGATTCAGATGCATGTTTATTTATTGATTCTACGGCAAATTAAACAAACATAGTAATAGAAATAGTAATAGGAAACATAAAATATGTGGGAGGAAGATATTGAAAGTGTAAAATTAAATTTGTAATCCATCAACGAGGTACATTGTGCCTTTAATGAAACTCAACCCATCTTTATTAGATTCTGAAACCAATGTTTGTTAAACGTTTTCAGCTAATAAAAGTAATATTAAGGGAGCGCGGCTCGAACGAGAGGAAATGAACGCGACGAGAGAATGAAATTGGAAAACTTGTTACAAAATTACACGAGATGAAAAAGAAAATAAATAAGGCCTAGTGAAAGTTACAGCTACGTGCTCAGTTTAGTTACTGTTATTTACCTGAGAAAAACATTTCTGATGTTCGAGTAAACCTTCTTATTGGAAGCAGTGATAACATCGTACTTTCTGATTGTACTGGACGGCTGATTTGTTATTTACACGGAAGTGGTTCATCTGGTAAGATATCACTGCCATAGACCCGCCCACATCCGTATCCAACCTCGAATAAATATTGTACCAGAGACTTATTTGGAGTGAGTTATAAATGTATCGAGTATGTATGTATGTCTCATGTATGTATGTCTCAGTATTCAGATCGTTTCATTTATGATTGTCACTAACGCTACCGTTTAAGGGTTACATCCTACACACAATTTGTGCTAAACAAGTTTTTAGTGAAAAAAGTGATAGGCATAGGATAAAACATGAGTAGCAAACTAAGCTACGAATGCGTGGTTAGCCACATATAGCTACATTCCGTATTTGCTGATCTTCACCACTTTTATTAATATTCTGTCCGTCGACTCCTTAGTAAAAATTATAATATCAGCCGTCAAGTAAATGTTTGAATTAAACAGGCTCTCTAAAACAATATTCACCGGGCTTACCTTTTACTCCAGTTTCCTATCTCAGCGTATCGTCGGCCGTTAGAGCATCCGTTTCTCCTCACTTCATTTCCTCGCAGAGTCTGCACGGAGTTCCCGTTAGGCGTTAATATTCCGTTCGCAGCACTGTTATTGTTCCGCTCCCTGTTTCTCGGGAAGGTTCCTGTTCCCGAACGGAAAGTTGCCAGCTGAGGCGTCGGCTCCTCCAAAGCGAACTGTTGGAGTGGAAGCGTTACGTTGCCGCTCCAACTTTTCCGATTTACTGCAAAAGTTTTGAACGTCCTGTTACCGTTCGTCGGCGATGGCGTGACCCCGCAGAAGCTGCTGCGGTTGTGGCTGTTCTTTATGAAGGCACTGTTCTGCAGCGCGATTTGCGGCTTTATCGGCACCAGTGGCGACGCCTGGTCAATAGACATCGTACTTTTACAAAAGTAGACGCAATCTACTTTATTTATCTACATTTTCGTCTGCAAAGGAAGGAAATGAAGGTGTTAACTACTATCACATTAGGTACCTATGACAACATCAACACAGTCGCTGGGTTCTTGGGCAACGGTCGCTGTCGGAAATCAATTCGACCCGATCTTGATACTCGACTATTGAATGTAGATGGCTTTTTATATCAACTGGTTAAGTGACAGGATTTGAGACAAGGATTTAATGAAAGGCGACGGAACAATGGCGTGCAATCTAGGTTAATGGATAGAAGAGTTCCGTAACCTGGTGATAATAGTAATTTGTTTCTTGTCGGCTAGAAATAGGTTGCGGTATTTTGTTTTCGAGGTCATGAGTTATCAGTGGTGACATTATTGGGCATTCATAGTCATTACTTACATGAAAAGAGGGTGACGAAGAAGGAAAATTATAGGGACTTGTAGAATTTTCTAGAAAAAGCTAATAAAACATTGCTTTCTTCATACCAACTTTTCCAAATGTTCATGACTTCATCATAACTTGTAAGGTTTAAGCAATTTGCAATATTAAAAAACCTCACAAATCCCGGTCGCTTTCACAAAGAAACCGGGTTTCTACTAAAGATTCCCCATCCCATAAAAACGTTACATGAAATAATTATCGTAAAAGATAATGTTTCTCCTTAAACTTTCACAGGTAGTTAGCTAGCTATGACCGCTAGGCATTAAGTAGTCGCTAGTCATGCAAAGGATGTCGTTAAATAGCCGGACGCAATTGCTGCACCGTCTGATGGTTGTGTCAAAGAGGCCGCCTTTCGGCCGGTGTTGTGCCTACCCAGACTTTTATCATAGTTCATAACTACTGGGAGGTTAAACTAGCATTAATGTTTTCGCTTCAACAGATTCGTCTTTTTACGGATTCATTTGAAGGTTATATGTCGGCACAAAATACGTCTGTGCTCTGAAATATGTAACTCTATTCCCAGTTCCCATGTAAATGTGAAAATCTGTTAAAATAAGGTATGCTTCTCGATTTTAATGGAGTTTAATAAATTAGTCTTGAAGCCAAAAGAGAAAAAAATACTTTGTAATTGATAGGTAAATACCACGCATATTTAATTAATTGTTATGGCCTTTACAGCAAGCTATTTCGAAAGCCGAAACCTACCAACACAGATTAAATCTAATCTTGGCAATGCTCGTAAATCTACAGACATATTGCACGCCCGTATGCAGTCCAGGTCAATAAAACCCCCTTAAGAAACAACTATTCAATCAGTTGCACTGGATCGTTGTGATCGCTTCCGAAGCGCGTAAGCAGCACTTGATCTCGGCACTGAAGCATCGTGTCAACCGTGTTACCGTGCGAGCGAACAGGTCGACCTTGGGCGAGATTACGTTACGTTATTTAAACCCGTTGGCGGTTGAGTTCGTGAGCTTGCTATATTGAGAGCGACGTTAATGTTACCAAGTGGCCACTAAATACGTTAATATTTGCAAATGGAACATGAAAATTTATTTGCAACTGATGAAGACTTGAGCATTATACTGCCCGAAGCATGATTGGAAAAGATGTAGCCAAACGAATGTTAAAAGATCTTCAAAAGCTCCGTAGGTCTAAAAGAGATTAATCTACTTTTTAATCAGTTCTTCAACTTCGTTACCGAAATACGAAAAAACATTTATGGTCGTTTAAGGTTGGAGATCACTAGTCCACTAATCTTACTATGCAAGGTTACGTTCAAGACTTGTATTAAAATTGAAGAATTTCCTTAGAATAATCTAAGAGAATTTCATTTGATATTATGGGAAGGGGGGGCATAACGGGGTCACGGGGCATGACGGGGTCACCCAAAAAGACAAGTGCACATGCACGCTAGACGTTTGCTGTTTTCACTAATAAGTGACCATTTTGTATCAGTATTTAATCCGACAGTGACCGGCGACTAGTCTGCAGTACTAAATACTTTTTGATGTGATTTCATCTAATTTTGAGTGAATACGGAAACACATGTAAAAAGGTAAGTATTTTCATTACTATTATTGTTTATTTGTTGTGTTTTTGTAGAGATATTATTTATTGATATGTTTTAAACAAAATCACTCTAACTGTAGATTTGTTTTTTTTGTCAATTATTTCACATAATGTTACCAGTAGGGGCATGACGGGGTCATGGCTTTGGGGCATGACGGGGTACCCCTATCATGACGGGGTATCCATTAGCCTAAAGAAATGATGTGAATATTTGATTTTGGAATTTTAATTTTGTTTTAGGTATTACATATGGTACGAATGTACAAAAAGAAAAGTTCGAGAGGCAATACATACATTATACAAAACTTAGACGAGGATACTTTATGCCTGTATTGCCTTGATGAGAAACATACATATTTAAAGTCTGCGGAGGGTTGGGTGGCCTGCCAACTATGCAGACGATGGTGTCATACAGCCTGTGCTCGTGTTGACGACGAGAACCCAGAAGGAATTCACATCTGCACTTATTGTGAATAAAATAACCATGTACCCCATACTGCCCCTACCACGGGGCACAATGGGGTTTTCATAAGGGTTTCGTAAAATTAAAATTTAAGCATTATTTGATTAGTTACTTCGCCAAATTCTATTCCAAATGATAACCCTAATATGTAACCAAAGTGTTATGATTATAATAATTACTTAATATATTTTGTTTATTCTGTTATTGGCTATTTCCCTTAACGTCCCTGTTATGCCCCCCCTTCCCCTATTAGCTTTGTTAAAGGTTAGCTATATGGACGAAAAACTTCAATAAAGACGTTACTTATGGTTGTTTAAGAGATACTTTTTTTGCAAGATTACCTTCATATTAACACAACGAATTACTCAATCAACGTTACGTCTATTCTACCTTCTCCTGCGTTATTTGATTCAGGCGATGGTTATAAAAATTAATGATCGGTTTGCAGATTTAACTTGAAAAGACCCTTACATAAAGCAGCTGGCACGCCGGCAACCAGTGGCGAGTGGCGTCCTCTGACCACTCACGCGCAACCATCACTTATGTAAGAATTGCGTAAGCCATCTCACTCTGACTAGTTGCATAACTTGCCTACCAAAGTGTTGGCACTTACTTATTAATAACTACTTTGAAAGGAATAAAAAGCTTAACAACACCGCTCTCTTAGAAGGGTTTGAGAGTTGACGGAAGGTTTGTCGGCTAAAAGTGCAGACAGCGGGCATCCGCTGGATTCAGGAGACTCAGGACCGGTCAGATTGGCGCAAGTTAGATGTTAGATGGCGGATGGATGGATGGATTGTCGGCTAAATGTGTCTATTTACAATAAGGTACGGGTGACTGACTGACTGAGAATGCTCCGAGAACCTATATGCTTCTTTGACTAAGGACCTTTGAAAGTCCTATCAGAACTTCGGTTTTACTGGAGAGACAGGCTTTAAATGGCAATCAGTATGTGAATTTCACAAAAGGTACGTTACCGTGCAAGGGTAAAGTAATTTCTCATGTGAATAATAATAATAATATTATTACAAAATAATAATTTTATATAATAATAATATAAAATTAGACGACTTTTTAATAGGTATATTGCCAGGTATTTATAGGGATTTATTTAATATTTGGAGAGATTTGTAGAGAAAACACAAAGATTAAGATTAAAACGCATCATTCCACGTCACCTTAACAGATTAGAGAGCTTTAACAATTTATGTATTTGTTGTGGGCGAACAAACTACATTTAAATTTTACATTCGTTGATAACATTTACAATTTAAATTGCAATTTACAGACTCATGTTTCCAATTAAAAGGCATGAGGCCCTACTTTCATTTTATCATGGGAGATGTTCCTAAATCAGCTTTCCTTTGTACGATTTAATGTTTAAGTACACAGTACGTAACTATGTATACTTCAAAGGAATTTCCCAAGCGGCTCAGTGAACATTCTATTCAGATAAGTTTAGTTACATATTCTTGTTACTATAACAAAGTGTTTTTAATAACAACAGAATTCCCTATCCTGCGGGTGGCATACATCACGAAGATATCAAAACCCACGCCTCAAACTTTAACTATGACATCTACCAGATTGGGAATCGAAGCCAAAACTCTTTCCACTATCGAAAAAGATCATTGCTAACTGGGGTACAACGCGATATTTGAGCGATTGATTTAAAAATAAAATTGTTCCATGAAAAGAAAATGTGACAAAAATCCAATAGAATTTTTCACTTCGACAAAAAATATTCACTCTGAACTAAATCTGTCTGTCAGCCGTAGTTACGAGACGTCAAAAGTCTATTGAAAAAGATAAAATATAACTGGCGGAAAGTGGAAATGGAAGTTGGCGCACGGACTGCACGGTGGTCGCTATCGTACAGTGTAGTTTTCAGATAGTGCAATATAATGCTCGTTTAACAGTTTCTAGTGGCACTTAACAAAACTTCGTCTTTACGGAGTGTACACACTCGCAGCACGGCTGGTTTAGGCATGGTCTTGCTCGAATTTATAATATAAACAATGTATGTACTTACGGTATGCTAGTCGTTGATTCATTAGAATCAGGTATTAGGTATCCTTTATGGATTACTAGCTTTTGCCCGCAGCTTCAAAACAAAATTTTGAATTAATTAATTTAGATTTATAAGATAGAACCATATTAGATATATCGATTTTTTTCAAATCCCACGGAAACCCTGAACTTTTTTGGGATAAAAAGTGTTAATCCAGGTTATATTTATCTCCATTCCAAATATCAGAAGTAGTTGTGGCGTGACTGAGGGACAAACATCATAAACTTTCACATTTAGAATATTAATAATATTAATATTATTAATAGAATGTTCGATACACTAGTAGAAAGGTAGAGAGAATAATTAATGTCTTTAATAAGAACATAAACCTATAATGCACCCGGCAAAATATTTTCTTTACGAAGCTACTATAAATGTGTCTAATCCCACATTTTGTTAAATTGCGAATATTTTTCACAGTTTTCGACAGGTTCATTTTATATCCAAAATTGGCAGACGTCTACAGAAGCTTGTGAGTAATATTTACTGATTATGAAAATCTAAGGTCATTTCGTGGTTAAAGTAGAATTTGCGAATGGCGATCCGGCCTCGGTGTGCAGTCTCCTTTAGCATTACAAATCGCAAACGGATATCCGTTATCCGACAGATCTCTCGCGAGTATTGTGAGCGTCGGGACGTGCGTGATTGCGCACAGCGCGAACGTTTCGTACCGTCCGTTAAGATTCACTTGAAAATACAGAGTTATTTTACAATTTCAACTACCTGGCTCTTTTTTAAAAGTGAATCTTAACACAAGGTATTATGATAGATTATGTTTTTCTACGTTATGTGATTGCTGCTGCCGATTATCGCTACGCTTATCTTTTCCACTTCTGGGCTTAAGTTTCCCTCAAATTATGAACAATAAAGGTCATACCTGCAATTGCAGATTGCCAAACCTAAGCAGCTTTAAGAGCACTATAGAGAATTCAACGAAGCAAGTGGTTATTGGGTAACATATAATTCGCAAACAACTAAGAAAATTAGGAGGAGGAATGGAGGAACCGTGGGGGAGATCATCATCCTAATCTCTGAACTATTCGTTGCTCATACTAAACTTGTAAAATGAAAATAGTTCTAATTGACACAAAAATTTTTGAAACTCAGTATGGCCAATACAACTGTATTTTATAAAATCCAATTGGCCAATCTACATTGATCCATCGTGAGAGTAAGCTACAAACCACAATTACAAGAGACCACCACGTTCGTCAGTGAGTCGCTAATGAGTTGATAGGCCGCCAACCTTTCCTCACAGGAATGTTGTCAGATCTGATTTTAAAAAATCCGTAAATCGTCACTCAAAAATCCGTAGATTCGGTACAAAAGTCTGGAGATCTAAAAAATTTGCACCACTATCGATGTACCAGCCGGGTAACATGGCTTTAGCAACCTTTTTTTTAGAAGACACCATGTAGGTATACAATATAGCAAATATTAACAATTAAGATTATCGTAAAATCCGTAGATTTGGCAATAAAATCCGTAGATCCTAAATTTCGTAGATCTCTGAATTATTTCGGAGATCTGGCATTACTGCCTCACAGTGTTGATCCAGTACTAGTCACATATACGGGCTATACGGCCAGTGCAGTCACCCAGTTCGCCACTAATGCACAGATAAAAGCCCCAGTTACATTACCGTGTTATCAAGTCCGATAAACAGTAGTATGATAATTAGAAAGGTATTCGTGTACCTTAAACACCTTAGTAAAATTATTATTCTAATCATGTACCGTTTAGAAAGCAGTTTCGAAGTAAACTAACCCAGAATTTAAACGTTATAGTTTTGATTGTCGCAATTAAATATTGAGGAATACGAAAATAGAGTAAATAGTAAATAGAGAATAGAGTTAGTAGAATACGAAAGTAGAGTGTGATTGTTGTTTAGGGTATGTACCGTCGATCATAATTATTATATAGACAATTAGAAACTACTCCCAAATACTTCCGACTATTAAATACTTTTAAAATAATATCAATATAATCAACCATAGAAACACAAAAGAGTTAGGAAGTCCATAAAATTCAGTTTGTGTTTCTGGTATCTGATGTCACTACAATTCTGTATTTCAATGGTAAGTATTATAACAAAGGTGTTTACGATATTATTATTAGAAGTAATCCCATTCACCGCTACTATTCAGAATCTTAAAATATTATGATAATAGATACTCACATTTAATATACTACGTGATTATAAGTAGTGGATTATACAAGCTGAATTCGGTACGCACAAATTATTGTGTTAGTCATGCTCACGCTAGCTAGTCGGTCTCGCAATAACCAAGCAAATAACCTCCGATCAATGAATAAGGTAATGAGAAATGTCTGATGAATAGCCGATCATGATAAACACTTTACACTTGTAAATTATATGTTCTTGCTATTTATTTCAAGGTCGCAAGACTATACAACACTTGGCTTATCAAAGAATTACAATACTTGCAGTTGCAAGTGAGTCGTAGTGAAAATAATTCATAGGACTTCAAACTTTTGGCCACGTATTTTAGAGCAAGAATTTTATTTATCTTCACAATTAAGAAGAAAAGAGTATAAGTAAAATCAAACTGCTCCAGTAGTCACTTGAAACCAAGTAAGTTAGAGGCCTGCTTTTTGGTTTAAAATAACAACCTACTGGCAAATTATCCAGGCGGGTAAAACCTTTACTAGCTTAAACAGAAGTGATTAAAGTACCCACCTATACTCGTACAAGTACAAAGCCCAGCAACTTGAGACATCGCTTCGTACAAAGCGGGTAATTTAGCTTAAACTGAAAATTTGTCTAAAATCTGTCTGAAAACTATAGTATCTTAGTTTTGGTATATCAGATTCAAATGATTCAGAAGAAGATCAACAATCAGATCAAGAATCAGATTCAGAGCCGACCAATAAGTAGATGAATAATTTGATGATAGGCGTTACTAGAAGTATCATTCAATCTCCCATACCTTAAACGTTGAATGTTGAATAAGAAATACTCAATGTTAAAAAAATTTTTGCAGTTCATATTACGCTGATTGCATGTTGTGCCACAACAGGTTAAGGATTCGTTAAAGGTGCTAATTTGAAAGGTGTTCCTACTGTGCAAACAAAAACAGCAATCATCTGTCAGGAGTGGGCACGTGGGCACGTGGGCAGGTGGGCCGAACAAATAATTTGTTTTTTAGTCTTTATCGGTTACACGTAAAAACAACCCGGTTTACTCATTTCTGAGAAGCAGACTCCTGTATTTAATTGCATTCATTATACTTTATTGTAATTTATTGTATTTTAATGTAGAGAAAGCTATAAAGTGATTAATTACATTTAATTTTATTTGTTATTTTTTTACTTTCTATTCGTCGCAATGACAAGTAATGACAATTTCCTACCTTACTTTTCTTCCTGAAAAACTATGAGCAGTGTTATTATTTCAAAGTTATTTGATCAGTTTTTTCGATAAAGGTAAAAATCTATTAAGTCTCTATAATATATGCCTGTATAGAGACTTCATGAAAAAGCCTGTTATATCTGCCTACAAAGCCCACATATCTGAAAGGTCAGAAAGTTATACGAAATTTAACAATACGAGACATACCCGAGTTCAGAAACGGGAAATCTAGGTCATTATCTTAATGATAATAAATATTATGACTATCAGAACGAAGATAAAAAATTTAAAGATATTAAAGACGACCATTATGAATATGTCAAATTATCTACGTAGGTAAAACCATACGCTTTAAACCATTAACACATTGTTGATAGGCTACTTCAAACCATACCCAACACTTTGCATATCACTTACATATCGTCAAGTGATTCATGCTGGCTGTGGAATGCGGCGCAGCGCGCACGCAACTCTGTTTACCTATAATCGCATTGAACTATTACCGGAGACTACTGACCGTGCTATTGTTTCCACGCCAGGTCGCACTATGTCATGGCTTACTTTTCAACTGATGTTTCTGAAAATATTATTTGGGAAATTATAATCTCACGTAGACCGTCTATTAATTCGTCCCTTCATTTGGTATTAAATAGGTATATGACTTATGGAATCTTTATTGTCTTTTTGAAGTATTGAAATGTATACCTTTATCAGACTTAGGTTATTTATAGAATTTTTAATGAGTCACTTATTCACTTGTCAGTTTGCAACACATGCAGTTGTATTATTGAAGTTATACTTCTTTTGGCGCGATGGTGAAAAATGATGAGAGTGAATTTCTATGATGCGCGCGCACACCGACACCTAAATTCTACAACGTGAAGTTAGCTAAATTCTGTATTTTTCTGTATGCAAAAAAGTTTTCACAGTATTTACCTCATTACAAACGATTTTATAATCGATTGAATTGATTCATAATAATCGATTGATGGAATATAATAATATATTTTATGTATTATTTGTTAATTATAATTATAATATTAATTTATTTCTTACATGTTTTCGTATTCCATACATATTAAAACTATGTAATATATTTAGAATTACCATTCAATCGTTACGCTAATTTTATTAAATTACATTTCGAATATTTTGACATCGATTAATCGATTGACAACAAAGATGATGTAATCCCTAATAATGTCATTTTGGTAACCATAGTATTTATAAATAACACCACTGTACTGTCATATTTGTCATCGATCTTTCATGTTTCTACGCGTGGTTTTTTGTATTTTTCTATTAAATATTTTCAGCGTACCTATTTGGAGTCCTATTTACTATTGAAACTCATCGACACGCACACAGTTATTTTAATTTACTGTTGTATTCGATTTCGTACTTGTGTTTTGGTGAATGTGTTTTCGCAGTTTCGCTACAATTTCTGGCAAACCAATACTATATGAATATGGACTACTTAATCGCCTGTTTTGTGACTGACAAAGGTTCAGAATAAGTCCTGAATACTGGATAACGTACCCTATGCATCTTTAGAAGATCAGTAGTTTGCTGTGGCCATACTTACAATGAGTATGTTATGGTATCTTGATTGGGCAAGGTACCAACGAAATATAGCGCCTCCTGCACAACTAGACGAAATATTAATATAAAATATGATAACTAATAAAATCTCTTGAAATATGCAATAGCTTTTATTATACAACCTTTTTATGACATTCGTTTTGGGTAAAACCCATTTAAGTAGTAGATAGTATAATAGACACCCGCCAACTTAGTTTTAACCATTAAACTCGTAGTTTAAGTGTTAGTATTTTTGACTTTTTATTACGTTTGTAATGATTACTCGTGGGTGTTTGGTTTATAGTAAGTGTAACATACATATTAAATAGCACTGTGACACGAGTATGACATAATCATAACCTATAATTAAGGTGATTCATTCTAGGATTTCCTTAGTTGGCCATTGCTGGCAGCCGTGAAAATTGGAGAAATTAAACCTTTTGCACTGATCTAATTGACAGCCAATTTCCAGTCTTGTCTACCTGGGCCTGAGTTTCTATGTAAGCTGGGTTTCTCCTTTGGCGCGTTAGTTCCATGGCCGCCATATCGTTCTATCCGTAATCTGCAGTCTGTGATTTTGTCCAGTTTCGTGTCTATCGAAATTATAGTACATTTTATTTATTTGGATTTCAGGACTTTTATAATTTTTAAATTCGCGTA
Source organism: Thymelicus lineola (assembly GCA_963932265.1). Taxonomy (NCBI): domain Eukaryota; kingdom Metazoa; phylum Arthropoda; class Insecta; order Lepidoptera; family Hesperiidae; genus Thymelicus; species Thymelicus lineola. The sequence goes on from OZ010695.1 coordinate 14,221,116, forward strand.
GAAAAGTTGTTATTTTGTTTGGAGATTGAAATATTAAAACATCACTTAAAATCTTTCTTTTTATTCTGTGCTGAAAAATTACGAAAGACAATGTAGTCTGTACTGATTGATCGAGTCTATGGGTCGATTTGTCTATAGTCCGTTCACAGTTGTTCACAGTTATTTTACCTCTAGCTATTAAAGTCAAAGTCAAAATATTTTATTTATATAGGTATCATTGATACACTTATGCACGTCATTTTTTGGCTTTTCGGAAGGTGCTTTGTCATGGAGGAGAAGAAAAGCCTAAATAAACTCCTCAGCACATCTTTTAAAAAATATTACAAAAAAGATATCATCATACAAAAGTTTACTATTCTGAGTGGAACTGGTTGCAAAGCTAATCATTTCCATGCGTTTTTGTCATTTAAATACTCGTCTACACTATAATATCCCTTGCCTAACAATTGTGTTTTTACACGTTTTTTGAAAGATTCTATTGGCAAGTCACGTATTAATTTTGGGATTTTATTACTATTATAGGAATGTACACCAAGCCCTATGAAAGATCGTTGCACTTTACTTAGGCGGAACGAAGGCGTAATTAATTGATACATTCTTTTTGTTTGGCGATTATTAATATCTGTTTATACGCGTTTATATTCTTCCTTATAAAAACTACATTATTAATTTATTAAGTTGGTTAACCTTAGCTGTGTGTTGTAATGTTTAGTTTGTACGATTCCCTAACATGAAATATTTCATGTTTCTTCTGATGTATATGAATATTATTTACTAGGTTGATCCAAAAGTAACGATAGTAAAAATGATACACGTTCAAATAAAATAATGTATTATTTTACAGTCTTCTAACTAATCAGTTCACATTCTCGGTAGTTATATTAAAATTACAACAAATTGAATTGCTTTAAATTGGGTTGGCATACGAATGATCCAAACGCACGCCTAATGATAAATAATCACTATCGGACGAACATGAATCATCAAAACTGCTCTCAGATTCCGTATCACACTCGTCTTTCAATTCTATAATAAATTTATCAATTTCCGCGTCTAAGCTTCCATCCATTTTACAAAACTTATCCTCAATATGTCGCACATGTTTTATACGCAGTCGGGTTTTTTGTATTTTTCAATTTTTTTGTGTGTAATAGACCTATCATTGATTCAGTTGGAAAAAATATTAGAACACGATTTCGTGAGCCATGACCACGTTTTATGCTATAATATGTACCTACGTTTGCCCAAAATTCTTCTGTATTTTCATTGAGCGACTCAATTTCTTTTGTTTTTCGTATTTATAACACTATTTTCTATTTTAATTTTCAATATTATATTACATTGGTAGAAAATGCAAAAAATCGGGAGAAACGGTCGCTAAAACGGGATATCGGGAGACGATAACCAAAATCAGTAGATCTCCCGATAAATCGGGAACTTTTGCAACACTCGTCACTTGACAGCAAGTAATGCTAATCTAATGGGAAGGTAATGACAGCTTGTCAGAGGTAAAATAACTGAACGGGCTGTAGTAAATAGTAATCGATACTTGTCTTTGGGACTAGCAGCCCATTCTTTTTCTCTCCTTAATCTGTATTAAAGTTTAATGCCTGTCGGAAAATAAATTATTCTTCAACTGAACTGAATAAAATCTTTCATTCAATCCCCCCCACAAAAACTGGTTTTACAGCATGGTATCGTAATAGTTCTCGTAATAGAACATAGATGGTGTTTTTACAATTGTAAAAACAGAAAAAAAAGATTTACAATTGATTTGTTTTTGCAAAGTAATATTACAATATACTACAAAATTAATCACAGATGGCGCTTAACACATATAGTTTGACTATAGAGATTCTTTCTTTTTGAATATTGTATTTTGAACAATGTTTTTTTAATATTGTTTTTTGATTTTTTTTTCATGCCAAAGAAGTATAACTTCTCACGCGCGTACAAAAGTACACGCACCCTTTTTTTTTATTACTATTAATATGCCGATTGTCCTAAATCGATATCAAATCGATCTCATTCAAAAACGCAGCGTTGACAACAAACGTGTCATACTCGTAAGCTATCAATGAGTTACCTCACACTTTCACATGTTTTGAGAGATAGCACGCGGTAGGTATACTTTACATTACGTAGAATTGTCAATATCATTAAATCAATTTAGCCGTCAGTGTATTTATCGAGCATGAAGCACTATTTAGAGTCATTAGTTTGTATAGTAGTAACTGAGTCCGGACTTAGGAATGTGTGAAAGAGAATTAGTAGGTATTCACTAATAAAATTATTGTGTTTGTTCTATTTTTCTAATACTGTAAATAAAAATGTGTTAATTTTAAATAATATAATTTATTTAGGAAGTGCCTAAATAAATTTTATAAATTTAATGATAACTAACAAAAAACATTTCTAAAAGATTTTTAATGCAACAATTAGAAGAGGAAACTATACATGCAGTAACAAATACATTTAGACAAATATACAACTACATGTTATTAGATACTTAATAAAAACAACCATAGTTTAGATACCTATAAAAACTTTACGGTTCATAAAGTTGGAAGTACGAATTTGTGATAAAAATACAAGTTTCTAATAGATACACAAGCTAATGTCGATCGGTATTCAAGGAGCGTCGCGGCATCGCACACATGACACAGGAAGGCAAAAGCCACAACGTGTCGTTGACATCCGAATCGTGTCCAATATTTCTATTATTATAGCAGGGCCCTTAACTTTCTATATTTATTTGGGTCGCTTATAAGAAAAACTACTACAAAGAATAACAATAAACATTAATTTGTAGGTGATATTAGCAAAACTAATTAATGAGTCCAAAGAAGTAATCATGTACCTAATGCAGAGATTAGTCGGTACTCTTTATGTCACAGACCATTCAAGTTAAAAGTAAATTAAATTAAGTAATTTAATAGAACTATGGTATAGTAATGGTATAGGTATTCCCGTAAATTATAATAACGTTATGAGTTAAGGCTCTTGTTGTTAAGGTTAAAATTATTAAGAAATAACTTCAAAGGGAACCAAAAAAAACGATACGAAAGAAAAAGGGTTGCTCATTCAAATATTTATTTTTTAACAGTTTTTTTTCAACTGAGCAAAATAAGGATTGATGAAAATTTAATGTTGCAAGTCAAGCGAATTGTTTCGTAATTTGTTTAACGTTTTGGATAAACGAAGTAGTAGTCATTAATCAACGTTACAGTACTCAAAGAAAAAGTTTAAGGACGGACGAAGCTCGCCAGTTTAAATATCATTATCAAATTGATAACGTGGATCAATTAACCCTAAAAGGGATGATTTTCCAAAAAAAATGGTTAAAGTTAAGTTTTATTCATAACTATAAACATATAAAAAATTTCATAATTATAACTCTAAAACTGACGAAGTTGATTGTGTATAAAAGTGAATTCCAATGCCTAATTTTCCCCTTAGGGTATTAATTTCCAAAAATCCGTTCTTAGCTGACGTCTCCTTAGCATAAGCTGTCTGCCAAACATCTTGATCGGTTCGGTAGTTTCTGGTATTTTTGTTTAATCAGTGGTGGTCTTTTTTTAATTTCATATACCTATTTTAGATACTCGTATATACTCGTAGATGTAGAGTATACAAATTCCATAACTCATATTAATTGTACTAGTCGACTTTGCAATTAAATTAAATCCTTGTTTAATTACAAACGAATCTTTGTAACGAGTGTTTGTTAGAAGAAAGAGTTATATAGATGTTATATAATAAAATCTCTAAATAACGGATAATAATATACAAAAAATGTATAGGCAATTAGGCATCTACAGACTTGGTAGATATCTAAAACATCTTATCAGGAATGTTTCGTGTAATAAAAATAACGATCAGGTCTTCAAAACTGTCTAACAAGTCACGATTGTTGTTCGTTGCCAAAAAAATTTCAAGTCAAACTTGCACATCTGTATCTGCATTGCATATTACTGAAGGTATTTGTTTCCCTTGTAATAATACTTTGTATGATGAATGAAATAGAAATTCATGTAGGTATTACTTTTTTGGAGATATACAGTTTCTTAATTAGCTTCAAAATAGAGCAGAGGAAGCTAAGGCGTCGCGTCGCAAGTTGAGTGCCCTTATTAATATTTAAGAGCGCCATACATGGCTAATTGAATTCAGCAGTCATTCTAAGAATTCGGGCGCATCGAGTCTTGGTTGTGGCTGTGAAGTGGGACCGCTACACGCAAATAAGGAGCAACCTTAACCGTTCACATTAGCGAATGTTCCGCCACATACGAAGAGGCAATTAAAAAGCCATGAAGAGGACGTCGAGACGAGCTGGATTCGCAATTAGGAATCTCATTCAACGAACTGTATTGCAAATTAAGCAGTTGCATATACGCTGATTTCTGAATATCATCTAAGAGCTAAGCTTCCAGATAAAACAACTAATTTTACGAACGCGTAATCGTGAATACAAATAGAGAAGCACGATTACCTATTGCAGAGTCAAGTATTTCGTAACCACAATCGGGCGCATTCCATCGCGGACAGTGCAACGCCCCTCAGGGATAGACCTGCGCCGTTTATTGATGATGTTCGATCTTCGAGTAGATCAAGCCATCGTATATTTATAAATCTTGAGAAATTCTAAATATACTGAAGTAAGAGTTGTTTATATTGTGTATCAAATCACAATGATAATTTGAGATGTTGATGAAGAAAATCACAGCATATTTAGAAACGCAGGAAAAAATTATGCAATACCTAGGTGTGCAGGCCATATTTTCAGCGTATCGAATGATTCATCTTCGCTGAGCAATATTGAGGAAACGCCGGACAACAGGTCGCGCATCAAAGCTAGTTAAGCGGAAAGTACTTCATGACCGGAACGTGTTGCGAAACTATCGACAACACGTGCGAAAAGGAGGCCGCTTGCGTAATCAGCAGCAACGAGCAAGTTATCAAAGATTGTTGCCCTCGCAGCTAATGCAACTCAAATATCCAATGCGCCGCTCTCTAACGGTACATGGCGTTCTGTGCCCGCATTGTTTTGGTAATATCCACTATTCAGAGTGCATAAGCATCTTAACTGTCTGTAGCGACGGTTAAGCTTACTGAAACGGAATAATGGTACAGAGAAGAAACATTGCAGAATTTCATTTATTGTTGGAGACTCCTAGGAAAAACAACGACAATTACCGAGCGAAGGAAAAACGAAAAGCCCGGCAACTGTAGAGGTAGGTACTTTGTTTTTTCAGCGAAATCGCCAATGGCAGAAAAAGCTTTATTACTTTTTAATGAACAAAATTATTGTTATAAAGTTATGTTGTTAATGTTTATTTTGAGTTACATTTATTGAATAATCTACTACAATCAACTATAATCTATTGAATTAGTATTAGTCTACTTTGCAACAATCTGCCGTTAATATGTATGATGGTATATACTTTTACATGCGTGGCACCTCCCACCCTGGGAAAAATGCACTACAATAATTTAAAATATATACCAACATACGTACCAGCACCAATACGTGTATCGTCCTGAAACGGAGCATCCTCAAGGGTTGACTCTACGATGGTTAGTCGCAAAGTCCAGGGATTGTTGCAAAGTAGACTAATACTTATTTAATAATGGATTTCCGCAAAGTAACGCCTGATACTATTTACTAAACTACAATATAATTCAAACATTGTTTAAATATGTTAATGTCGAAAACAAAGAGACCTTTGATAAAAATGACAAGAAATTATGACCTAGTAAAATTTTACGATATAAAAACGGTTTTATCGAGGACTCGATCGTAAGGGGACAATAGAAGACGCGGATATATTGTGATGTTAGAGATTACCTTTATAACCAGCCTATTTGGTGTGAATGGAACGAGATTAGAAGTGATATATACAGCAAATCTGACAAGCGATGAAAAATATCGTTGCAAATCTAAAACGTAAAGGGGAATGCCAATGTCAATGACCCACACCCCGTGGTTGCAACAATGACAGTGATCGAAAATAAAAGGGGGTCTTATGGCATACTGGGTCAAAATAATCGTTACAATGGTCAACTCAATAGTACGAGTATTAATAACATGCGTTTCTATACAATAACGTCACGCGTCTTTTGAAAGAATCCTACAATAATAAAATGGATTAATAAAAATTAGACAACAAGCAATAGATATTCTATTATTTAGAAATTTTAATTATTAAATCAGCAACATGCTGTTACATGTAAAATGTTCGAATTGTTACTCGAAAATGATGTGATGAACATTCTTGATCCTGAGATCACGATATCAGGATTATAAATTTTCATAAGATGAAAATGACTACAATATCTTTTATTTTTATTATGGTATGGAAAAAAGATTATAAAACATGGGTTCCACCGTTAATCGAATAATTATGAACTCAAACTGAACTTTGGAAAATTGTTATGGATAAAAAGGATTGTATCAATCTGAAATCTATTACTTTCACCATTTCACCGCCAAAATCACCACCAAAACATTTCATGTCACTAGTCACCTTTCCGTTCAGTACCTAATTATGGTAGAATTAAAAAAGTGCCGATCTCATGTGTATTAGTGATACTATTTAGAGTTTTAAATCTTGATGGCGATATTTTTTTATGTAAGTTTTATTAAGTGTCAAATCTGGTTTTGTATCTGTATGAGCTGTGTTGATTTAACGACCTGGGACAAAATAACCGAGGCAGGTAGATAAGTGGGTTGGTAATAAAACAACTGTTACCCTGGTAGCAGGCGCTTTTAACTTCATTATACCTACTTCGCACGCTGAAAGCCAAATCAAATTTACTAAGAATTAGGTGGCTACATATCGTGTGGTAGGAACCAAGGGTTCGGTTAATACAATGTTGGGGACCCACGATCAATTTCAAGGGCCCCATTCAAATCCCTTCTTTGTCTTTCTCATTTCATACACCCACTGATTCACAATAAAGTGTTCTCAAGCCGGCGTGCGTGTTTAGTATCGATCTCTCATTAATTTTAATTTTCTTCACCAATCATTCTCCTTTCTCGAAAACAATACTTGTGCCCAAACACCTACTATATACAATCAGTGTGAATATCAACAATAACAAAAAGTTATTGGCATCTACTGAGGAAATTAGAATAAAAATTCAAAGGAACAAATGCTTGAAATGGATAATAGTCTATCATATCCTGGACAAACTTGGTTGAAGGAAGATTATAAAAATGCATGTGCACTTTTTATGAACAACTACAGCTTAAAGATACGTCACAATCTGTATGATAAGACTTATCAGTAAGATAAAGCAACTGTGTTGATGATATCATTAAGGATGATGTACAGTAAGTAAATTAAAAATACGGGGTCAAACAACAACAAATGAAAATTACTAAATCAGTACAATCTAGGGTATGCAAGCAAAAATAAAAACAAACCAACTGATACGTACTACTAAAACAAGATCCGTTGAAGAAACACTTAACGCAACAAAAACACAGGAGCGAAAAAATAAACTGCACAAATTAAGAAAACAGTGGATAATAGGCTTGACTGATTTACCGATGAACACGCGAACTTTCAAACACTTTGAGCACAATTCGACAACGATATCAAATTTTCGTAGTGAAATTTGATATGTGTACAAAATTCCGAGTAGCACGCAAGCGATAAGCGTACGTAACGCACGGCGCGGCGACCGGGCTACAACTGACGTTTCGTTTGCCCACACCAGTGGCCGGTTATCTCCGTCTCTCTCCAATACGCATGTCCGGAACTAGACTCCCTATCCACATTCATGGCTTTTTCAAATAAAACGGCTTTTAAAAATAACGACATACCTTTTAATATCTAATCATATCCTAACCTAACACTGAGGCAATAAACACTGATTGATTAATAAATTAATTTTAAATAACTAATGATTTGAAAATTAACGAATTTCGATAAAGAATTTGGATCCAAGCACGGAATCTAGATTAAAATAACAGTAAATATTCTCACACCTCGATGTCAATTTTATTAATGGCTCTCGAAAAAGCTCATTTTTTTTTCACGTCGTTCGTGCTTTGGATGTCACGTATTAGTTTATATTTACGAAATGTAGCAGGACATTAATAGTAATAAAATAAAACATTTTTATTGTTAACCTACCCACTTACCTACTCATTTCATATTTTTGGGATCTAAGATTAAAGTACATATGTATTAATACGTGTACATTTTCAATTAAGTTCTAGATACATAATATTACTATTATGGAAAGGTGTTTACGTTTTACCGTTCGGTAGGTAGCTTGTTATTTTCATTTTTAAGTTTAAAAATATAAATTAAATTCCAATGTAATCAAAAGCACCCTAAAAAAGTGAAATTAAAGTTAGAAACTTGCTAGGTTGCTTTTATCGCGTATTGGTTACTATTTCAATTGACACAATTGAATTATATTTATTTGAGTAACTTTCACGTTTACTTTTGCTATAAATAACGATAACAAAAGTAAGTTGGAATTGGACATTCATATTTTACAGTGGATGCCTATTTTAGAATATTGCGTATATACTTATTTCTTCGATAGTCAGTTCCACAAAACATGCCCCATCATTGCTCAAAGTAATAGCATATCAACAACTAAACATTTAGAATTACGTATCCTAAGAATCATTTCTCATCAATTGTTTCTCATTTATCTACGAGTATATTTGTAGCGAAATATTTCAGTGATCCAAAGCTATATTTTGCTTCGAATCAGATTTTCTGTTTCTACTCTGCCCGAACGCAGACATTATTCAAGTTTTTGCACCTGGTTGCGTCTGGTGGATGTCGATAAGGTGTTTTAAACTCGAGTTGGACCGGCGCTGGTGACAATCTGACTCTGATTCGCCGCTAAGGAGTTTGGAGGCATTTTATCTTTCCCCATTTAGTAAAGTACTCTATCGTTTGACATATGTATCATTGTCGATAAATATTAAAAGAGGGACCAGTTTTTAACGAATGCATATAATATGTGTATTATTATTTATTATACCATAGGAGGATAAATTCTTATGTTTATCTACAAATAATTAGTGTAACAGTACCAAAATTTGCTTTGTCAAAGAAGATGATTTTGTATGTCTATGTCAGCAATGTCACTTTACCAGAACACTTAAATCACTAATTAGATCCATACTTTCATTACTAATAACACCTCATCAACTTTCACTCAGCACATATGGTACTGGAATGAAAGCGAACATTGTCACTTACAATGCACAATAGGCATGTCTCTGGGAGCCATATTTTGACCCACACTTTTGAATGATGAAACTGCAGCAGTGGTAACACAATACTAACATAAAACGTGTAATTATTACAAACTCAAGGCACTTTCCGTTACTATTATGTTAATAGATGGTAAACAAGCTAATGAATCACGGTATAGTATGTGGTCAGCGACTTTTGACCCCTAGAGACTCGTCCAATCCTCGGCGTGGTATACGAAAATAGTGTAGGTTGGTTTGGGCTTAATGGTGGAGCTTATGATATGAAGCCCCCTACCCCCCCCCCCCCCTCCCCCCTACCCTACCCCCTACTGTAGCTGTCCTGTAAATTATTGTGTGTACATAAATAATAAAATAAATAAATAACATTTACACCCCCTTGAGTTATACTTGAGTTATACAGCCACCATATTTGTTTTTTTTAATTTTACTTATCCAAGAACACTTGGGTTATCAAGACAAATCTAACAATATTTTAATCATGTGAATCCATTCAGCGGTTTGTAAGATAAGAGATAGTAAAGAATATTATTATACATCCATACAATAAATATATACTCGTACATACAATACACGCGCCAAAAACATAACCCTTCCTGGCAGTCGGGTAAAAAACATCAGCAATGCAGATAAATTACTGCAGATTATAGTTTTATTTCAAGTAAAATCTGAAGTGTCATCTGAAGCATTTAAAACAAAATTATTTACGATGCGAAAAATTAATAGAACTCTGGTATAATAGTCGATTATAATGAGAATACTAGACTAGAAATAACGAACTGCTGAAGTTGGCAAGTTTTTATACAGTATCTGAATCATAATTAAAGAATCCTTTCAATGCTCATTAAAGCTTTAGCGAGAAAAGAATTTTAAATTTTTGCTTGAAATCAAAAGATATTGCAAGAAGTATATTAAGTTTGTATATTATGCATTATTATTATCACATGTTACATTATGCAATACAGAAAATACATTAAACTCAGTTATTAGGACTCAAAAGACAAGAAATAAAAGAAAAGAGAATAAACAGAAAATTTCAGCAGTATGAACTGGATTCGAAATCGGTGTCCGGGGGGGGGGGGGGGTATAATTCGCAAATCTATATTATTAAATCTTTGTTAGTCGTGCCCATAATTATGAATCTACTGAATGGTTTAAAATTTTGACAAGCGAGTTCTTACGTTCACTTCGAGTAGTTAGAATCACGGTTTTATTGGAAAAAATCTTAAGAAAATTAACAGATAAAATGCTTGATAAAATTAATAATAATTAAGTAAAATGATTTTAAAAAATCGAGTTCAAAATGATAAGTAACCAACTCGGTCTAAAAAAAAAAGTTCCTAACTTAGCGATACAATCAAATATTCCAAGGCAAAACATCACTTTGCTTTTCAAACACGAACCGACTGACATTGGAACACCTGTTGAGAGAATAAGTTAATACAGCTATAGCTATAATATTTACATACGACACAACCCATTGTATTAGTTCATGACACCGCTAACATAAATGAGATAAAACAAAGCTAGCATGTGAAAAACGTACTGCAAAAAATGCGGTTCACCGAGGAGATATTGTGATAACTTTTTTCGTTTATTTAATGTGTTGTTTGCCTCTAAGATTCTTATTGTCTGATACAAGCAGTAGGTCTCGCCGCAATTATCATGACCAATTAAAATTCAAATAATATAATAGGTAGCTATTTTGTGCGCTATTCATCAACCTTTCAGTCCCCATGGGATTGTCTCTCGTATTGGTAATTTGTGATTTGTTATTATTGATCTCATCTATTACCGGATTCCTGGTCAGATTGATTTCCGTCGCCATAGACTCATGTCTATATCGACTATACGGAGAGCTATATCGACTGTAGAACAATTTTTATTCATACATCCATCCTTTAGAGATCCACTGCTGAACACAGACCTACCCTAACATAAGCCACTCTGAAAATATTTTTGAAGTTATACTTCTTTTGGCGCGATGGTGAAAAATGATGAGAGTGAATTTCTATGATGCGCGCGCACACCGACACCTAAATTCTACAACGTGAAGTTAGCTAAATTCTGTATTTTTCTGTATGCAAAAAAGTTTTCACAGTATTTACCTCATTACAAACGATTTTATAATCGATTGAATTGATTCATAATAATCGATTGATGGAATATAATAATATATTTTATGTATTATTTGTTAATTATAATTATAATATTAATTTATTTCTTACATGTTTTCGTATTCCATACATATTAAAACTATGTAATATATTTAGAATTACCATTCAATCGTTACGCTAATTTTATTAAATTACATTTCGAATATTTTGACATCGATTAATCGATTGACAACAAAGATGATGTAATCCCTAATAATGTCATTTTGGTAACCATAGTATTTATAAATAACACCACTGTACTGTCATATTTGTCATCGATCTTTCATGTTTCTACGCGTGGTTTTTTGTATTTTTCTATTAAATATTTTCAGCGTACCTATTTGGAGTCCTATTTACTATTGAAACTCATCGACACGCACACAGTTATTTTAATTTACTGTTGTATTCGATTTCGTACTTGTGTTTTGGTGAATGTGTTTTCGCAGTTTCGCTACAATTTCTGGCAAACCAATACTATATGAATATGGACTACTTAATCGCCTGTTTTGTGACTGACAAAGGTTCAGAATAAGTCCTGAATACTGGATAACGTACCCTATGCATCTTTAGAAGATCAGTAGTTTGCTGTGGCCATACTTACAATGAGTATGTTATGGTATCTTGATTGGGCAAGGTACCAACGAAATATAGCGCCTCCTGCACAACTAGACGAAATATTAATATAAAATATGATAACTAATAAAATCTCTTGAAATATGCAATAGCTTTTATTATACAACCTTTTTATGACATTCGTTTTGGGTAAAACCCATTTAAGTAGTAGATAGTATAATAGACACCCGCCAACTTAGTTTTAACCATTAAACTCGTAGTTTAAGTGTTAGTATTTTTGACTTTTTATTACGTTTGTAATGATTACTCGTGGGTGTTTGGTTTATAGTAAGTGTAACATACATATTAAATAGCACTGTGACACGAGTATGACATAATCATAACCTATAATTAAGGTGATTCATTCTAGGATTTCCTTAGTTGGCCATTGCTGGCAGCCGTGAAAATTGGAGAAATTAAACCTTTTGCACTGATCTAATTGACAGCCAATTTCCAGTCTTGTCTACCTGGGCCTGAGTTTCTATGTAAGCTGGGTTTCTCCTTTGGCGCGTTAGTTCCATGGCCGCCATATCGTTCTATCCGTAATCTGCAGTCTGTGATTTTGTCCAGTTTCGTGTCTATCGAAATTATAGTACATTTTATTTATTTGGATTTCAGGACTTTTATAATTTTTAAATTCGCGTAGAAAAGTTGTTATTTTGTTTGGAGATTGAAATATTAAAACATCACTTAAAATCTTTCTTTTTATTCTGTGCTGAAAAATTACGAAAGACAATGTAGTCTGTACTGATTGATCGAGTCTATGGGTCGATTTGTCTATAGTCCGTTCACAGTTGTTCACAGTTATTTTACCTCTAGCTATTAAAGTCAAAGTCAAAATATTTTATTTATATAGGTATCATTGATACACTTATGCACGTCATTTTTTGGCTTTTCGGAAGGTGCTTTGTCATGGAGGAGAAGAAAAGCCTAAATAAACTCCTCAGCACATCTTTTAAAAAATATTACAAAAAAGATATCATCATACAAAAGTTTACTATTCTGAGTGGAACTGGTTGCAAAGCTAATCATTTCCATGCGTTTTTGTCATTTAAATACTCGTCTACACTATAATATCCCTTGCCTAACAATTGTGTTTTTACACGTTTTTTGAAAGATTCTATTGGCAAGTCACGTATTAATTTTGGGATTTTATTACTATTATAGGAATGTACACCAAGCCCTATGAAAGATCGTTGCACTTTACTTAGGCGGAACGAAGGCGTAATTAATTGATACATTCTTTTTGTTTGGCGATTATTAATATCTGTTTATACGCGTTTATATTCTTCCTTATAAAAACTACATTATTAATTTATTAAGTTGGTTAACCTTAGCTGTGTGTTGTAATGTTTAGTTTGTACGATTCCCTAACATGAAATATTTCATGTTTCTTCTGATGTATATGAATATTATTTACTAGGTTGATCCAAAAGTAACGATAGTAAAAATGATACACGTTCAAATAAAATAATGTATTATTTTACAGTCTTCTAACTAATCAGTTCACATTCTCGGTAGTTATATTAAAATTACAACAAATTGAATTGCTTTAAATTGGGTTGGCATACGAATGATCCAAACGCACGCCTAATGATAAATAATCACTATCGGACGAACATGAATCATCAAAACTGCTCTCAGATTCCGTATCACACTCGTCTTTCAATTCTATAATAAATTTATCAATTTCCGCGTCTAAGCTTCCATCCATTTTACAAAACTTATCCTCAATATGTCGCACATGTTTTATACGCAGTCGGGTTTTTTGTATTTTTCAATTTTTTTGTGTGTAATAGACCTATCATTGATTCAGTTGGAAAAAATATTAGAACACGATTTCGTGAGCCATGACCACGTTTTATGCTATAATATGTACCTACGTTTGCCCAAAATTCTTCTGTATTTTCATTGAGCGACTCAATTTCTTTTGTTTTTCGTATTTATAACACTATTTTCTATTTTAATTTTCAATATTATATTACATTGGTAGAAAATGCAAAAAATCGGGAGAAACGGTCGCTAAAACGGGATATCGGGAGACGATAACCAAAATCAGTAGATCTCCCGATAAATCGGGAACTTTTGCAACACTCGTCACTTGACAGCAAGTAATGCTAATCTAATGGGAAGGTAATGACAGCTTGTCAGAGGTAAAATAACTGAACGGGCTGTAGTAAATAGTAATCGATACTTGTCTTTGGGACTAGCAGCCCATTCTTTTTCTCTCCTTAATCTGTATTAAAGTTTAATGCCTGTCGGAAAATAAATTATTCTTCAACTGAACTGAATAAAATCTTTCATTCAATCCCCCCCACAAAAACTGGTTTTACAGCATGGTATCGTAATAGTTCTCGTAATAGAACATAGATGGTGTTTTTACAATTGTAAAAACAGAAAAAAAAGATTTACAATTGATTTGTTTTTGCAAAGTAATATTACAATATACTACAAAATTAATCACAGATGGCGCTTAACACATATAGTTTGACTATAGAGATTCTTTCTTTTTGAATATTGTATTTTGAACAATGTTTTTTTAATATTGTTTTTTGATTTTTTTTTCATGCCAAAGAAGTATAACTTCTCACGCGCGTACAAAAGTACACGCACCCTTTTTTAATGCATCACAGAAATACCGTTTCTAATGTAAATAGACGAAAAACGAGCATACGAACCACCGGACAAGTGGTAACCGTCGCCCATGGACATAAGTAACAACAAAGGAATCAACTAATCCAAAAAGAAAACGTAAGAGGATCCACATAAATTCTGATATTATGATAGCAACCTGATCATATCCACCTGATGGGGAGCGGCTATCGTTGCCCATAGTCAACAACACCAAAGGCATCACTGATGCGTTGCCAGCCAAGAAATAAAGAAAAAAGAAAGAAAGAACTGGCTCTCAGACCAAAGTCTCAAGCTCTCAAGTCTCATTGTTACAAAATGCTCGTTGATGGGACCTGGTATTCCACGGCACCAGAGACTTACCGCAGGTATTCAATTGAAAATTTCTTCAAAACTTTCCCCATTATACAGACGGTAAAAACGCACGCGCTTCGTTAATACCCTGCATTGAATTAAAAGTAAGATTGATGTTAAAAGTGTTATATTAGGTACGAGTATTATATTTTAGTAGAATTGAATGATTGAATTTCAAATACGATAACACACAGGTTATTTCAGATTTGTTGGTAGTATTAATAATCTAACATTTTTACAAAAAATTAACCGACTTCAAATGAAGTACATTGTACTTTTGACATGGATGCCATTGTTAGATCTCGCTCAAATTTATGTGGGACTACAAGACAAGCACCAGCTTTCGATTAAAAAAAGAATCATCGAAATCGGTTGGCGCGATATTGAGTTATTCGTCCATTTATCGTGCACATACTTAGTGAAAATTTAAGACTTATATGATTTTGACATAGATGCCATTGTCAGATCTCGTTCAAATTTATGTTGGACCACACGACAAGTACCAGCTTTCGATTAAAAGAAGAATCATCCAAATTGCACCCAGTCCAAAGTTCTGAGGTAACGAACATAAAAAAAAAATACAGGCGAATTGAGAACCTCCTCCTTTTTTTGAAGTCGGTTAAAATAGTGGGATTGAAGACTATTATTTAAAGCAAGATGTTAAAGTTAGCAAAGATTTCGTTTTGAACAGTTCAACAAAATGACTTACATTGAACTGTTATAACTACATATAGTAAGCATCGTATTCACAAGTCACAACACAACGTAGTTACTTAGTTCATTAATCAACAAAACATTGAAATATATCTCGTACTTGTGGATATTGGCTGGGAGTGACGTGAATGTGCACAAGACAATAGTTACTCGTACGTTTCCACATAAATTCCTGCGAACAACAGAAACTCATCAGTCGATGTTTGCTCATCTCTGGCGACAGACAAACAATGTTCCGCAAATATATCAAGCTGCTTCTATTTCGGTCTCATTTATAATAACGCTGTTAATGAAGACACTGTTGTTTACTTATTTATTTAGACTTTTCAACCTTGCAAAAAGAACAAAGGCGTTGCATTTTCTGATAGTCAACTTTGGAGCAGTATGACAAAGATCGATCGACCGTTCTATGAACACGATATAAACTCGAACTCAAAAAATATTTTTAACTATATTACTGGGTTGGAATCAATGAACTACTATACCTACTGTTTGGAATTGGAACAGCATTGTATGCTTCTTATAGAATTATAAGAAGCATTCGGGTCCATAATTAGATCAGATCAATAATAATTATCATGTTAATGCTTTTTGCTAAGTTAACTTATTCGGTTAATTGAAAGAAGTAAAACAATTTGCCTTGAAACGTGCCCATTGCCTTGAGACCTGGACCTGGACACTTGGTCTTTTAGTAGTTTAACTGTTCCAAAATGTTTTATTTTAGTTGGCAATTGTAGCTCATATTAATAGCTTGTAATGATCATACTATTAAATATTCATAATGATCTAATTATGGTAACTTACCATAAAAGGTAATAAGATATTATAGTAATATCTCTTTCATAAATATTCTGCTCTTACGGTTAACGCTAATTCTAAGGCATTGAGAAGAAGAAATGGCGAAGAATAAATAATATTCACAAAAATTATGTGTTATACTCGTATTATGATGCAGAATGTTGTTATATGTTGTTATATTATGATGCAGTTGGACCGCACTAAGGTCACTTAAAGTTGACAATATGATTCTGAGATGAACTGATATCTACATAACATATAGGTACGTATTTAATGTTAATTAGTTATTGGACTTCTTACAACTAAATAAACGAACTTTTCTGAGTGGGGGCGTTACTTAACGCCATATGTATTAACTACCTTTAAAACATGTAGGTATAACTGCTTTTATTCTACAGTATTATATCTTTTTCTTTTTTTATATGTTCATTGGATTGTAACCATTTTTGAGCGAACGGTATAATTTAATTGTTTATTTGTAATTAGTGGATAGTTGTTATTGGCCTAAAATGTGGCTTAATTTAAGTTTTCATTGTATTGTAGTGGCTGTTACTATCCCGAATAAAAAATACTTAAAAAAAAGAATGCAATAGGTACCAATAAACAGTCAAGAAATAGGTAAAGGTCAAAGATGACGTCAATTTAATTTAAATCCACGTCTTCAAGGTACAAGATAAACTCATCGACTAAAGTGTAGTGTGACATGGGGCAAATAAATGCACAGACAGGTCCGCAAATACACACAATTTCAAAGGCGAAGTAAGAAAAACGCTCATGTTCTCGGGATTTGTTTTATAAAATGGAATGAAATAGTTTTTAAGAGCTGAAGGAAGGAAAGGATTCCAATATTTGAAACAATTTTAAGTCAATTGTATTGTTTATTGTATTGTTTTGTTGTCATCTGATTTAACAAAAATGAATTCTACCGAAGATAGTCTCGCTCACCGTTGAGTAATATGTATTTGAACAACTCCCTCCTTCTCTTTTCTGCTCTTCTCATTAAGATGCTATTGATCGCAGAAAGTACCAATAGCATTGGTTATAGCGTTACATGGAGAGACTCCTATGAGTAAGGCATCCTACACGGTGTAGACTGTATACCGTTATATGTTATATTTAAACCGGAAAAAACTTCAAGGTCTATTTCCGAACCCGAAATGAGGAATACTTGCCTACCAAATAGTACTTACACACTCACAAAGCCTCCCCACACATAATCACTCATGTTTGTATTGACTCGATAAACAGCGGGGTAAAGAGCGGAAACGTTATTAGAACTCAATCCTCGTACTAATATACCAACATTGGACCGACATCGACTAGTCAACCTGCACCCATCACTATGTTACTTAGAAAATTTTCAGATTTGGATTAATGAGAAAAGCAATGTACGACAAAAGTATGCTTGATATAAAATGAATACAAAAATTTTACTTTAGAAATTATAATGAATGTGATAGTAAGCTATGAGATCTCATTTATTATATTATACTCGTAGTTATACTTGCTGTTATAAGATTTACGGCTTTTCTTTTCCTCCATGATAAAGCACCTTTCCGAAAATGACGTGCATAAGTGTATCAGTGATACCTATATGAATAACATATTTTGATTTGATTTGATAGATTTAACCCAGCATGGGTTTACTATTAAGAAATACAGAAGTAAAACTTATCACTTATCACATAACATTAATTGTTACTGACCTGAAAAAAGGCTGCGAAATTCAGAGTATTAACTTTTTAGATATCTTTCAAAGCTGTCAGACATTATAGGAAAACATTTTATCTCGCAAGAACCATTTGTTGTTGTTTATTCGCCAAGTTGCGTTGTCGGTTCTTAACGAGTATAAATCTATTGCAGACTTCTTAAGCTGAGCTAAGCTTTGGTCGTTACAGATAAGAGGAGAAAGATTATTTGAACAAAAACTTTTCAACCATAAATAATTGTTGCCTGATTTGGTATATATGTTATAATCCTTAATATGTTATAATATTGACCCATTGATTTAAGGACGAATGATTTATTCCTGAAGACATTTATTTATTTTATTTTTTATTTATTTTATTTATTTATTTTATTTATTTATTTTGGACCGCCAACAGAAAGTACACAAACATAAATAATGCAAATTCTTTCCTATAATCTTACTATTGCGCCTTTCTACTTATAGGCAATCACGGCGGGCAATTTGTGACGGTTTCCGCAAAAATTTAATATCATCATCATCACATGCATATTGGTATAGGTATATTCCACTACTGGGCCTGGTTCACCCTTCGCAATTAAAAAAATATCGACCATTCCTGGCCAAATACAAATTAACGGACTTAAGTTACAAACGAGTACTTTACACATACTTGAAAGTACATATTTAGTTATGCAGGTTTCAGCTTCCAAAATTCGGTATTTTTGGGTTTCGGATCCCAATGACCTATATCAGACGAGATCTAGTACCATTGCCTTCATGCAGCATCCCCGTAGATCAGCAGGCGCATCACGGAAAATTGGCTTGATCTCCAAGATGACTGAGGTTTAACAGAACGCCCATAGCCTTTGAATTACAACTCATATTGCATTTATGATCATTAACTTGACTAAATCCAACTGAACCGTAACCAAAGGATTACTTATCCCAACTAATACCGTTCTCAATCAAATGCTAAACTTTCCAGCGACAATATGGACGTAAGCCCCGAAGGCAATTTCCTCTGAAGCCAAAATGTGCGGAAGCGTTATGGATGGGCACACACTGCGAGCCGTGCCAAAGCTGCCCTCTGGCCAAGTCGATAACTTGCGGCTGGGTGTATTAACATGCTTCATTGGACGCGAAGGCGAGAATGGCTTCTAGCTGTACAGTTACCGGTAACAAATTAATATAAAATGGTCTGTTATAGTAAGCAATAATGAAAGATATTTCTTTGAAATCTGCATTAGAACCGGAATTTATGTTGGGGTAAATTTCGTGAAGATAAAAAAATATCAATGTCCTTGCGATGTAACCAAAGTGTGCATACAAAAAATATTTGTGAAAACCGATAAGTCAAAGGTTAAAGGGCAAAACTGTACTGAGTCCATGCAGATGAAGCAATAAAGATGTTATTGCTTTCCAGCAATATCCTTTGACGCGTGCAAGCATCAAAACGGTCGTCAAATATGAAATTTGTTTCCTCTCGTATCCCAATACTTTCCTCCCGCAGCATTTTGGCGAGAGTATTTCAACGCGGAATTATCATAAACTGCCCCCATTACGCCATAAAGCGATAAATATGTTGTAAAACCATAAACGGAGGCAGCGAGCCATCTCATAAATTCCATGGAATTGGCCCACTTTGCAACAACTATCGTTACTGGGTTGGTGGCACTGGTGTAAAAAGAATTTTATTTATTATGGGGAAAAAAATACTGGTGTCACGTTTCTAAACAAAGAAAACTTTATACTGATCTTCAAGCGAGTTTACATCGTAGGATACGATTATGTCATTCAGATCATAATTATCACCGTATCGAAAATAATTGCAAAGCATACCTACATCTTTATTTTCTTGATTAGGTAATTAAATTGCAAAACACATGTCACAGTAGCACAACATAGAACATAATATAATATGAATAATATAAAAAAAACAATAATTATCAAGCTGCTTCAATGAGAATTAGATCGTGGAATCCCTAAACTGCTCGAACTGCAATGATGACTTAATTAAAGGCTGTTACTAAGACATAATAACCGTGTCGAATGTGACATGACAGAGCACCATTGGTTACCCAAACAACAACTAACGACGCGATCATTACCAACAGATACGAGTACAAGCCATTGGACAACAACAACATGGACTTTCAAATTAATATAAAAGTGATATTTTGAAATGTATTAGGTATGTAGGTACCCGACGATCGCGTAGTTTGTAATGATATCGTTTCGGATAAATCGTTATGATAACGGTCGTATCATACATTGTAATAACGCCAAAACCCATACCTTTATGATGAGATTTGGAAGTTTGCGAAAGTAAATCGACAGAGACAAATATTTCCCAAAAGTTTGAGGTAATTTCTCTCATGCCAAGATAACTTTGACCTCGTCTTTAATACTTGTAGTTTCTTGTTTCGATAGCTTGTTTGTTTGTCATGCGGACAAAGGTATGTTTTTTACCTGCCAAAGATATAGGCCAGTAAGACTGACGGTAAGTGTCTATCGTAAATTTTTGATTGGAAGGCAAGTTGTTATCTTAAATAGTAATCGCTAAGCTAAGTCAGAAAAAGTCTGGCGGTACCGAAACTTCCTTCACTTGGCCTTTAAACTATGCTTTTTTTACACGCTTTATTTATTCATATAGGTATCACTGATACTCTTATACACGTCATTTTTTTATTCTACCTGCTTTTCGGAACAGTGCTTTGTCACGGAGGAGAAGAAAAGCCGTAAAGAAACTCCTCAGCACATCTTTTAAAAATAAAACTTATATTTAATACAAAAATAGGTATTATCTGACCTGAGCAGAACTAGTTGCCTAGCTGGTCATTTCCAAGCATCCTTATCATTTAAATATTCATCTGCGGGTCTATCATGAACTCTTAATTCCAGGCATTTTACCGGCGTAAACTGGGTTGCATTGCAAATTCGTATTATCAACTCTTATTGCCAGCCAGGCAGCGGTCACGTGACACATCGGTGGCTTAAAATTATCTTCTGCCTGGAAATACCGTATTATGAGCTCCCTTTTGACACTTCGGAGCCGGTTTTGGCTGGCAAAAATTAAACTTCAATAAAAGGTGCCCAAGAGCACTGGAATAGCGATAGTTTGCAAGTGTTTCTATTAGAATTTCGTAGTTGGTTATTTTGTTTTTTATTGTAGGTATAAAAAAAACTCGTTAGCTTTTAATTTATCGAGGCTGATGCAGCAGGTGGAAAAAAAGAAGGATTCAAAGATTCCAAATAAGAGAAGCGAGCGGTCCGCTGGAAATGGTGTTGGTGGTTGTAATATAGGAAAATTATCACTTTCTGCTTAATTTTCGTATTAACGGAGGCCAATGCAGCTCAAGAAAAGCGGAAGAAAAGGCTGAAAAAAAAGAGAAGGCAGCGATGTGGATGTCGTCCAAAGATACTTACCGTTTTACCAAATGCGATAAACCAAAGCCTCACTTCACAATGCGGAATTCCTCGAAATCCACTGATTTAACAGTGGAGACAAAGGGTAGGTTTTTTTTATTTCTATTATTTACCCACCTTGTATTCCATCGCGCTGCTGCAGTAAATATTTTCTTCGGTGATTTAAAATGATGTGGGTGCACCCTGTTATATTCTTTAGCATTCAAAGCTAAACCTTTTATTCTTAAACATACTCTTTCATGTCAACCTTTGTACAGGTTCTAGAGGTTATCTATTTATGCCACAGTATCATGTCACTGGCGACATTGGCTCACACTCAGAGACATAGCCAGCCGTCTGGGGCATAATACCTAAGACAACAGATTCACTGAATAGGGTGCACGAGTGGTGGGCTGTTGTGCACATGTAGCAACAGTTCTTTGCTATTTAAGATACAATAGGTATCTACATGAAAAGAGAAAACAAAAAGTCAAACGGTCACTTACAGTGACTACATTCTAGACGCCGCTACGTCACAGTGGTTTGATGATAATGATAGCGAGAACTCGAGTTAATTATTTTTACTATTTTTGTTATTCATTAACGATAATCTAACCTCTTTTAGTTAATTATTAACTTAGTCACCAGCCTTATTAAACTTGACTATTTTTGTTACAAACATCATAAAATGTTTGACTTTATTTGGCTTGTATCTTAAATATAACTACCCGTAGTTGATAAATACATGAATAAAAATCCAAAACTCTTCAGGGAAAAATATACCTATATTATTGACACCCATCCTTTACTTATAAAAACAATTTTAACATAATATATTTATTTTATATTCTTCTGTAATTTTAGGAATGCCGGGTGTACTAGGCTCCATAGAATGCACTCATGTGGCCATTGTATGTCCTACTGACTATAAAGAATAGTATTACAATGGAAAGCAATACCAGTCATTGGATGTGCAATTGGTGAGTTATTAAAAAAAACACAGGACCTCCTCCTTTCAAATTTAATATAAAATTGTAATCAACATTATACATTTTTAAAGAAATAAACTTAAGTAGCAAACATAATATGACGACCCTGTAGCCTAGTTGGTAGCGGTCCTGCCTATGAAACGAGGGGTCCCGGGTTCGATTCCCGGCGGGGACAGATATTTATGTGACAGATAAATATTTATACTCAGGTCATGGGTGTGATTGTGATATGTTATTATGTGTGTCCCATGCCACCCGTGACACAGGTAAAAACTTATTGCGGGGAGAATGAGTGTATAAGCGTTTTCTTCTAATAATTTAACAAATAATTAATTATAAAATAAACATTGTCATCACAAAAGCTTTTAAGTTACTATAGATCAGTGGGTCAAAGTACTCTATGTCAGCCAGGTGCAAAATATAAGACTTTTAATACAATGGATTTGCTTTTAATAAGAAGTTATTATCTAGAATATGGATTAAAAAATCACACATGAACTCAATTATAATACAATCACAGATATAACAAATCATAACCAGTAGAATAAACACATCAAACAAAATCAAACACATTACACTATATTATTAAAAAATATCACAACATGAAATCAATTATTATAGTCTTCATCAATTATTTATCAGTGACAAATTAACCTGAAACAACAAAAATTTTAGGTCAGTAATGGAGACTTAATTAGATTAGAAAATAAATATTTTACAAGCACGAAAATGTAACTTATTCATTTAATTTCAGGTAATTTGGGTATCTGCTGAGAAGACACCTAACCCTATAAACCAACACAACTCTGGATAATTTAGAAGCGAAATAAAGATATTGTAAAAACTATAACCTTTTTTCTGTTTATACTGACCTTACGACTAAAATAGTCATCAGAGCATCCGCTTCCAAACTATATTATATTGTCATGTATACAATAATATTCCTAGGTTTCACCGAGGTTATCGGGGCTGACTCTTGGGTAATTTGATCCATTGTATTTGAGCAGGCTGGGGCGCTAAGTTACACAATGACGCCGGGAATATCACCCACAATTCACAAATCCCACAATAACTAAAACAAAATAAAATGTTTATTAGGTCGTTACTACGGACGTAGAATGGTTGTTACGCGATTTAATCAAGAATAGTTTTACTAACAAAAAATAAGGTAACTACGCCATTCGAATTATCTGAGTAAAGAATATCAATAAACGAATAAGCAATTTTGCTTATTTACGTAAACTTGAAAAGAAAGTTTTGGGAAGGAATAAAGTTTATTTTATTTAGCTATGGATATTGGATACGTAAAACGTATCGATACCTCTAGATATCGATACTTTTGAGGTATCGATACTTTTAGAAAGATTCGAGTAAGTACTCTCTTCCCCATTTCTAATAAATTACTAACTTGAAACTTAACAATTATTAATCGATATTTTGAACAATTTTATTTAAATCCATTGATTTTTTTTTGTCACATTACCTACTACCAAACCTAAGATAATGATTCGGGGAATTCCCACTCATTGCCGAGCACTTATGTGTGTTATC
This sequence comes from Thymelicus lineola, assembly GCA_963932265.1. Classification (NCBI taxonomy): domain Eukaryota; kingdom Metazoa; phylum Arthropoda; class Insecta; order Lepidoptera; family Hesperiidae; genus Thymelicus; species Thymelicus lineola. The sequence goes on from OZ010695.1 coordinate 14,245,263, forward strand.
ATTTTATTTGATTGAACTATTTTAGAAGTTTTTTTACGAGTAATCTTTACGGATTGAATAATCTGTGTAGTATTTTTTTAATAACACTATGTCACCAAAATATGTGAGTCGTAGAGAAGTACAAAATGGTTATTTCGTTTTCGTCTCGTCTTACTTGGAATAAAAAATATATGTAATAATAAGATATATTACTAGTACTGTAAACTGCTATAGAACATGCATTTAAAGTTTAATCAATCTCAAGAAGATGCCGCAGGAGAAACTAGTGAAATGTGGAAGTATTAAAAATAATGAAAACAAAGCCTTAATCGTTTGACTGGATACCGCCTGGATAAAATTTTACTAGTGTCTATTTTGTGAGACACATTCCAGCTAGATATCTTTGCGAAACTTGCAACACAATTAACATTCCATTTAGGTTTTTTATAAATGTATTAAAAAGTACTCGATACCTTCTAGTATCGATATTTTGGCTCCGATACTTTTTTGGTGTCGATACTTTTGATACGATACTGGTATCGAGTAATGTATCGATACTTTTGAAATTTTGCGTATCCCTATAATATAGATAGATCCCTATAATATAATATAGATAGTTATAAGTGTTGCCAGCTGTAATTTCAAAATTTCGTCAAGCATGTATATTCCGTCCAAGTACTTAATAACGACGCTAATCTTTGAAGATTATGACTATGGATACATATATTACTCTATCTGGATTACTGACTTTGCAGAGGTACTCAAAGTTCGATGACGTCATATCGGAAGGACTATTCAACCAATCAATTGTAGCGTGTCCATACTTATTTAGAAAAATTGTCCTATTTTGATATATTGGTTCTTCAAAATGTTTTCTCTTCGAAGATTTGTATCCATTAAGAATATTATAGTATAACTAGACAACAGTCTTCATAGAGGTACCTGAAGACAGATGACGTACTATTAGATGACCGCTTTCGACCAATCGCGGGACGGAATGAGGTTGTCCTTCATAACTGTAAGGTGTCCATACTTAGATGAATTATGTCCTAATTTGATAAGGTTCTTCAAAATGTTTTCTTGATAAAAAAAATTCTGGCGGTAAAGAAATATAATATTGAAATAACATATTTTACTACTAAATCTTTCAAAATTATCTTTATTTAATGAAAAGGAATGTTTTTATATGACTATTTTTGTATAAGCTGATAAGGAAATTGAACAATATTATTATTTATTACAGTACATTTCCTTAAAATTCACCACAAGTGTAAAAAATTTTAACAATTGAATCACATATGGATAACACTATAATGATCTATGGATGACTATAGATAACATGGGCACCATAGAAAAATGGGCATCCTATGTAACTCCGTCTTTAGGCACCTCGTCGAAGTTTGTTGTCCAGTTATACAATGGCCTTGGCGTCCTTGGCGGCGTACAATAATTATACTTTAGTAGAATCATTAATCCACCGGACCGATTTGACAGAAAATAATGTCACTTTGTGAATTATTTTGGCCATAGTAATAGTAATAGCGAATTCTTAGTCCATATAAAATACATGTTTCAAAATCTTATTGTATCAGTGATTCACATCAGAATCGGTTTGTCACAATAAAAAGTGGATCTAAATCTGTTAAGCCGTCCGCGCGTGCCTGAAATCCTTTAACAATCAGAATATATTTTTTCCCGATAATGCCTGTTGAAATCCATCAAGTGGCAACACTGTTTGGTCAGCAAAGTTTTTATTTTGACGTTAAGTTTTGACGTAAGATGTCAGTGGATAGTCCTCACCATGGACATATTATACTATCTGGATTGCTGACCTTGTAGAGGTACCTGAAGTTCGATGACGTCATATCTTAAATGGACTATTCGACCAATCACAGTCCGGATTGAGGTTGTTCTTCATAATTGTAGGTTGTCTACACTTAGAAAAATTATGTCCTATTTTGATATGGTTCTTTAAAATGTTTTCTATTGGTAATGTTTCTCTTAGTAAATATCATAATATTTAATTAAAAGCTTTTTATTAAAATTTCTTCAAAATTACTGAATTTAAAATATTACATTTGTTTTTATTGTAATTTGCTCACTGATAATTGATAACAGTACATCACCACATTTTAAGCAACACAAACAAAAACGACGACCACTAGTCTTCACAAATCCCCGATGACCGTAATCGCCACATTGAAAAATTGTATTAACTTTTTGGCGTAGTGTTGCAAAGTACCACACAATTACGTTACTTATAATATTCATGTTAGATGTTTTTATATCATTATAAAAAATCATAATCGAATGATATAATTATCCTGGGACTATAGATAACATGAAAAATGGTTCCTCGGTTATGACGTCATCCGTCCACAGGTATCTCTACAACGTTACTTATCCAGTGAGAGTAATACATCCATGGTCCTGACAAACGTCAAGAGGGCATTCGTTCAAAAACAATCGTTTAAAAACTTAATTTCACATAAATAAAAACCAAATGGTTATTTCTTAATTATTTATAGCATAAAACATGTATTTTAACTATTAATTTTATTTTAATACAAAATATTCACTGATTATATTTTAATTACAGCTAAATTATATTAATAATAAGAAACCGTAATCTTTTGGAGACTTACCGATTCAAGTTTTTGAACATAGCGCTAGACGACAAAACTGGCCAAAGACAAAAGACCCAAAGCAGATCAAGACAGAAGACATTCAATATTTGGTATGTCATAATACGAAACTCGGCCTGCCTGGTTTAAGGATGGCCTGTAAAAAGCATGGTTTCTTTTAAAGTTCATAATAAGCCCGCTGTACTATAATAACCTTTGGCTACGAGTTGAGTTTTTACATGTTTCTTGAAAGATTCCACCGGCAAGTCACGTATTTGCTTTGGGACTTTATTACAAAATTTTACACCAAGCCCCATAAAAGAACGCTGCACTTTAGAAAGACTGTACGAAGAGGTAGCCAACTGATGCATCCTTCTTGTTTGACGATTTGAAAAATCACAATGTTGTTTATATGCAGTTAAGTTATTCCGTATAAATACTAAATTATTATAAATATATTGGGAAGCTACTGTAAGTATACCTATTTGTTTGTTGACACGTAAGGACTCCCTTGATTTTAGTTTATAAATAGCTCTAATGGCTCTTTTCTGTAATACAAAAATTTGTTCTATACAGGCTGCTTTGACAATTGGCTTTAAGAGGCGTCGTGAGGCTTGCTTGGTGAGGTCTCCTGAAATTCGAGAAAATATTAATTCTGCCACGTGCTAGACATGCAGTTAGTCGCGAATTTATTGAAAAATCTGTAAAAGCACTAACTTATTAGTATGTAATATGATCTATACTCTCTGAATAAGTTCCCAAAAATGATTAGGATTTCTTGGTTACTTTTGTTGTTATTGATTTTGAGTGATCAAGGCAAGATATAACTGTAGCAGACAAACAATCTCAGTTTCTTACCATTTAATTACGTTATGCCAAACTCCTTTCAACCCAAAATACAATCAGACACAACTAACTTGTATAGCAGTTACACCGGTGCACGTATTTAATTGTATCCGTTGATCAATTTGGAGGTCTACTGCTGGATCGAGCTTCGCCAAATGACGGCATTTAGACCGGTTCTGATCCTGGGCCAGCCTCCAGCGGAAACCTGCTCCTGCATAGGTCATTAACCCACCAGGTCGGAGGCGTGATTGTCATTCGAGGACTTTATATCAATATTGGTTGCACTATCTTTCCCCCTGGTAATAATAAGCTGTATCGGTTACTCTGTAGAGAGAGTTCCTAATATAACCATAACAACATAATTCGAACGTGAAATTTGTTAAAAGACTCCATTAATTAATGTAAGGGGATTGCCAATAAATTATTTTTAAGTAGCGAGTCCGCCCTCCTCATGACGGAAACGGGGGATCTCATCTCTAACCACCAGAGACTACGAGGCAGGATATCGAGATGATATTAGTCATTGGAACGAAAGAAAAATTCGATTTATTCCGGTATCCGGATAACTAATCAATTAATAAAAACTATGAAATTTTTAATTTAATTTACAGGAATTTTAGAGTATTTGCCGAAAACAAACATTGGTTCTCCGACACTGCTACCGAGACAAAAATGTTTTGTAGCATGAAGTTACTAAACTTTGTTCTATCTACTAAGTTGAGATTTTGTTTCGTGTGGACAATCAACATAATTCAATCAACATCAGATAAGTAGGTACACCTACCGTCCCATTTTTTTTTAATAACGCTTCACACTTATAGCCCCACACTAGGATTCCCTGTGTCGTGGGTGCCTTAGACAACAAACAAGACAAGGATATTTATACCCAGACCGAGAACAGAAATTAAAACTCATCATTGAAATTTCTGCCTCGCTGGGAATCGAACCCAGGACCCTTGGCGCGGCGATCCGGCATGGTAACCATTGCGCCACACGGGTCGTCGAATTTGAAGTAGGTACGATATTCGAAGCACAACGATTGTTATGAACAATCATCAGTAGTATAATTCTTGACAAAAAATAACCGACTTCAAAATTAGGAATAGCTCAAAAACTACTCGTCAGATTTTGATTAAAAAAAGTAATTATCAAAATCGGTTCACCCAGTGGAAAATTCTAAGGTAACAAACATTTATTATAAAAAAATAGTAGAATTGAATACCTCCTCCTTTTTTGAAGTCGGTTAAAAAGTACATAAAACGTTATAAATTTCTACACTACGAGTAGCATGTAATCAAAGCTGTATTTTAACATAGTTATTTTAAAACCGTTAAAAAAATCGACTACTAATTTAACAGTTTAAGTGTCTTATTGTTCCCAGGTACGAACAAGTACCTCTACTAGACTCTAGTTAGTTCAACAATAGAATACAATTAGCGTTTTCAAATCTTTCTTTAACCTTCCTTTGCGTCTTTTTAGTTTCCCCGTTTCAGTAGTTAGAGCAATTTGCCTTGTTAACCAGATATACTGCTTCTGGACCGGGGATTCAAAGCAGTCTGATTGCAAATGGTCTCGGTATAAATTTTATTAAAGAAAAAGAGTAAGACGTAATTGTTAAGTTTCCAGCCAGCAGGGCTTTTAAAATGAGTTTATGAGTAAAATAAAGCAATATTGCAGTTTTTCTTTGCTCTTAAATTTCACTCGCCATGTTTTGCTGAGACTACAGTTTTTTTGTTTTTTGTACAAGCGCGCATAGAAAAACTGTTATCTTTTAATGTTCCAAAAACAACCTACATAATTGTGACGTATTGACAGTGACGTCTCTCGGTGACACTGGCTGTCAAGGGATACGGACGTCACTGGCAAGGCGGGGATCGTCTCTGCATGTTAACTTGTAAATTGAGTGTTATCATTTAATTAGAACCCTTAGCGTAGCCGACGTATATAATATCTAAACGCCACAATAATAATATTATTAGGGATGCTTTTTCTGAAGAATCTACCTTGAGCAATAGACAACAAACTAACCGACAAGCCACATGATGGAAGGAAGTCACCTTGGCCAATATTATACATACATTGACGACCCAGTCGAATCACTGATCCAGCGGACCGATTTGACAGAGAATAATCTCACTTTATGACCTATTTTGGCCATACTAATAGTAATAATAGCGAATTCTTGGTCCATATAAAACACATGTTTCAAATTTTTATAGTATCAATGATTCACATCAGAATCGGTTTGTCATAATATTATTTATTATTCGTCAAAAACTTTGACACTAAATGTAAAGTTGGTCCGGTGGATTCATTAGTGATTCGACTATAGTTGGTAGCGAGTGACCCTGTCTGCGAAGCAAGGGGTCCCGAGTTCGATTCCCGGCCGGGGCAGATATGACACATAAATACATATTTGTACTCGGGTCATGGGTGTGATTGTGATGTGTTATAATATGTGTCGTCCATGCCACCCGCGACAAAGGTATGAACCTACTACGGAGTATGAGTGTGTGTGTAAGCCCATTTTATAAATCCGAAACTACAACAGCAACCGAATCGACAAACAGCTCATTTGCCGGTTATTTCCATATAAAAAAAACAGATTCATATAATGGATGTACAGACCTTTCGTTTTAATGTTTGGTACTCAAAAAGAGCAGAACTACTAACTTGAACGGAACGGGTCGCAGAGCCGGTCATTTCCATGCATCTTTGTTATGAGTATATGTATAAGCACTAGCTTACAATACATACTTCTGTTTTATTAGAACTTTGCACGGGCTCGGATGTAGGAGGCGTGAGCGCTCGAGCGGTGTCTCGCACGTTAATTATTCTAATCAAAGGGCTTTGATACTACAAAGTGAATGAGAGATCCATTTGTGGATATTAATGCTATTATACGCAAATTAGTGCCTTGAGTCGTCAAAGCAGATACGTGTCATATTAAGTAAAATCGATTACTTAGTTATTAAGCTGGTTTAAATTAAAATAGATCATTTACTTAATTATCATAATTAATAAAGTTCATTCATAATTTCGTGGTACCTTACCAGACTTAAATATGTTTAATAAAAGCCATACCTATCTAGCCCTAAACCTTCATTAACGGAAAACTGCACTACATTGACTTAAGTTAAACATAGTATAGAACCTACCTAAATAATAAGAACTGTATAAAACTTTTGCCTAAAATATTATATTATAGCAAAATTATTTGGCTATATTCCAAAATCACAAAATATTATAACATTTTTAGAAGGTTTCTTTCAGCTAATTAATTACCTTTTAGCAGCTTACAAATCAAAGTCCAACTTTGTCATTACCTGAAATAAAAAAAATAAAGTTAGGTAACTGCAATTTAGTAACTACGATTGGCCCAACCATTTTACAACCATGTATAATGTATGCATGTATAACTATGTATAAAACATAAATCATCAAAAATCATACATTCTTATTTTAAGCGAACACCAACGCCTAGTATTTCAATCATAGCAACCATCTGCGACGTATCGGTGCTACCGAACTATCGCAGGCTACTGGGAATACAGGCGCTTTAAACTGACTCACCGGTTAGAGTAGTAATACTTCAATTAACACAATGTAATTTGAGTTCTAACGCAATGTATTAAGAGTTTATTTACCTTGAGAACAATAACACATACGACCGCGCCGTTGATTTTCGTTGAAATCTAAACAACGAAACGTTCAGTGTTTCTACTGCCAGTGTGTGGAGTCCTGAGCCCATCAATTTGAATTAATATTAAACGCAGGAATTTATGATTTAGCGCGTCGCATGATTTTCATGTGAATACTTATAAATTTTCATTATTCTTTATTGGTCTAGTTCGAGAGTTTCAGTTAACAGAATGAAAACTTCAACAGTTTTACCTTTTTTGTCTCATTCAATAAAAAATATACTTAGCAGTCAAAATAATAGATAAAAAACAATTTTATTAATTATTATTATATTATTATACAAATAATTATATATTGATATAGATACAACTAGAGAAAGACCATAGGTACTTCGTAAGGCGAAGAAATCAAATACCTACCTACCGTGGCTGACATAACCAATTAGTTTAAATTGGTTGTTGATTAGGTAGGACCTCAGAATAATAACGCTTTTTCGTGCTTGCAATAGGATTCTAGGCGTTATTATTCTAAGGGTAGGACTTAGGAGTAATCGTTATGTAAGTCTAAAAATATACCTACCCATTCAAATATAATGCACAACAGATTTACATAAAACTAGAAATCATCTGTATGATAGTGTATATAAAGAAGAAAAGTCATGCTCGTAATTCATAACATAGCTTAATGATGGTTACCTACCGATAAATGAAGGGGGCACAAAACGTTACCTTGTCAAACACCTCAGACATTATGAGAATAGGACATTTTGAGAAAAGGACATTCTGAGAATAGGACATTTTGCGAATAGGACATTCTGCGAAAAGGACGATCGGACATTATGCGAATAGGACATTTTGCGCCTAACCCCATTTAGCGCAATAAATATTTGGTAGTACATCAAGATATAAGTCAGTGTATGGTTCCAAAGGCATAACTAAAGTAACGCAAGTACCTGTCGACTGTCCATCTGTCACATTAATCGTGATTTCGAAAAGTGTAGTAACAGTTTATTACCAGCGCGGAAACTTAAATTCAAATTAAGTGGAGAAGAAGACAGTTTTATTAGAAGACCGCACAGAACAGAAGAAGTATTAGAAGAAAGTAGTTGTTGGTATTTAGATACTAGGAACGGTTAAGATGTAGGTACCATATATGTATAGAAGGAAAAAAGTCCTAGGCCACAGCCCACAACAGAGATGAATGAATAAAATATTTCCATTTTCTTTTCATGTAAAGAAACTTCAAAAGGTAACTAACAGGTATAAAATAACTAAAACCAGCCATTTGAAATTAACACGACTCTTCACAGCCCAGTACGCAAATGAAGTTCTTAATCTTGGAAACCGTAAAGAAACGTCGTATCGTGAAACTTTCCAGACGTTTCCTAATCGAGTTGCGCGGTTAAAAATGTAGATGTACCTTAAAAAATTGCCTAAAGCCATTAAAGTCTTAAGTCGTCTTTAATTAAAGATGTCGGAAGCCGGTCACGGGGATCGTTGGACGGTCGTACTGTCATAGTCGTCAAGGGGAAAGCACAGAGTACAGACGACGCAAAAATAAAAATCGGAGTGAGGCGCGTGGCGCTACCAAATCGCACCCTTATCTCGAATCTCGTTCAACCAATTCATTACGTATTACGTTTAAATTTCCTGTGGGTTTGACGTTCATTCATTGAAAATCAAAATTCTTTTGCGAAATGTCACGAGGCTAGGAGTGTCCACTTTATTAACATTAAATCAAGATCTTTCTGTGGTTTCCCTGCAGACGAAATCCATCAGATTGTACCCTAATCAATCAATTATTACCAACAAATGTTTAACAGTTGACATCAACATGCAAGATTACACTCTTTTTAGGTGGGTAAGTACCCTTTCCTATATCAAACTCGGGGGCATTTCTTGCATATGTTTCTGGCTTTCCGCCAATATCCTTGGAAGTAACGTAAACCGCCTAGATTGCATTTTAAAGATTCACATATGGAATGATCAACCTGTTATGTTCCAAAACACTATTTTCCAACTATATTATTACCTACATTTGGACATATTGTGGGTAAGTACAACGAAAATATTGATAACATAAGTGAATGTCATTCCTCATCAACTTGTAGCTTTTACCATTTGTTTGACATGGAAGACGAGGGGCCTTTGAGACGGCTGATTGAAACAAATATTTGCCAAGGAATGCTATATCCATGATCTCAATCACCTTGCCAAACAGATAAAGTTGTATATCTTGTGGCTTTCATATTAATTGTCTTATGATAAATGAAAATATCTTCTGAATACGCATGCAGTTATGCTGTATAAATATTTAAGAATAGGTAACCCCTCAGAATTAGAGGAATAAACATCTTTCTTCACTTTCTTTGATGTCTCTTATGTTAAAGGTACTTACCCAGAAATCTTTTTCGTGGGATGGTATCTAACGTTTACAATACACCTTTGATTGATAATACATATTACTAAGAATTCCTTTAAAATTTTCTTTCTTAAAAAGTAAATGAAAATTAATTACAAAACTACTTTGAAGCTGGACAATTTCAAGAACGGTACTGAAAATCACAATACGGTTTTGATTATAATTTGATCGCATTTTCAAATTAAAAAGGCAATAAAACTTTAAATACCTACCAAGTGCAAGAGCAAAACAGACCTTTTCTTAACAAGGGTGAATTCAGCAGCCCCTAAAACACTTATGTGATGCCCCATAACCGATATTTATGAAAAGCGTCTATAATAATGCAAAGCAAAACTTGTAAGCGTCAGACGCCTGGGGCACGCTTAAAGAACTTTGCTCATTCGTTTGAGTCAGGTGTTCTCCGCAGCCAAGTTGAGCCAATTATAAACAAGCACACTTTTACAAGTTACGTACGATTTGTTAAAAATTTTGCATAACAGCACTTTAAACGCTTTTAGCAACAGAAAAGTTTACTTATATTATACCTAGTTTATTTATTTATTATTTAAAACTTTATTATACCTTTAATCAAAATGGTACAAAAGGTGGGCTTAATGCTAGAAGCATTCTCTGCCAGCCGACCTTTGGGAAAACAGATACATCTAAGGCGATATATAATGAAGAGATGATAAATAAAGCATAAATAATAACTAAATATAATATTTATATTTTAGATCGTATAAAAGTTAATAAATAGAACGAGTAGATATAACACCTTATGTTAAGAGATTAATTACCTAGACTCAGCCTTACTTTGTTAGACCTTAGCTTCTTTAAGAACAGTATTGACATGTTGTTAGCCAAGAAACAATTGGATTACTATGCTGTCTTAGTAAAATTAAAAGAAAACTGATGGCCATCAAATTCCGTGCATTCCGTGCTGTGTGGACTGAACATAAACTAATAATAATAATCATTAATGTAACTCGATCGACGTGTCAAGTGTCATAGAACGGGTGAGCAGAGAACGGCCAGACGAATCAATAGTTTATTCATTAATGATGTGGGCTATCGACTAATGCATCAGCAATGATCATTGGGTAACGTCAGCCGCGGAAGCTGGGAGCTGGGTCATTGGTTTCAATGTAGCCGGTCAAGAACTTTTCAATTAGATATTGGATTCACAAACTGTTATAATTTAACTCGTCATTGTCATAAAAAACAGAAAATTTTTAAAAGGTTATTTGAAAAACTATCCACGATGATCTTATACAAGAGTTGATATTTCTACTTATTGAACAATATCCTACAGCATATATAATGTGTCATTCTAAGTAGAAACTAGAAGAGCATGCAAGTAAAAATTACAGAGGTGTCTCGTTTGCAGACTTCGATTCAAAGAAACAAATCAGCTGAGAATTCCTTTTAACGATAAGGCTTTTGCGAACGAAGCGTAACGTCGATCCATGAACAGGATACTCGTAGAGAGTAGTTGAGTCGTAGAGTACTATACAAAACAAATAGGGTTGGCAAAACTCTAAACTTTGCAAATCATACAAATTCATGAAATAAAGTTAAGAATTTAAACTACATTGGCTTCGATTTATTAGTAGCATACTATTGCTTAAAACTCAAACTGACAGCCAGCAATATCTTATTTCAAAAAAATTTACGAGGCAATTTCTTTATATTTCCTTCGACTTTGAATTTCTCTCATACTCTCATTTAGGTAAATTATAAATAAATATTATACTTCCCGATCAAGTATTGTAAGCTTAGAGTAACAAAATTATCTTTATTGCACATTTCGCTATTTTTATGGTACGTAAAATATGATAACATAATAGAAATATACACACACGATAGTAGTTTCTCAGCGGCGGTAACTTTCGGTAAAATACAGTAAGATCGACAGGAAAAGATAGAATTTACAATCTTGGTAGTAACCAAGATTACTATACTAAATGGGGTAACATACTATACTAAATGGGAATTTCTCCATACATTGAATTTTTTTTTTGAATTTCAGTAAGGGAAAACTTCAATAACAAGTAACGAGATAAAACTTAAAATTATTTTTTTCCAATTATTGTCTGTCCCTCTGTTAATCTATCCGAGCATTCCGAGCTTCACTTGAAAACCCATGAACGGATTTCAATGTAAATTATGAAACTTAATGCTCATTCCGGGTCATATTTTAGAAAACTCGTTTTAATTGACAGATTTTATGTATTCCAATTATTCAATATTCTAAAGAAAAAGAACCAAAAGGCAAATTTAATTTTTTCAAAAACTGTGTTGCTGTTTGGACTGTAGTGATTCCATGCCACCCCCAGTGGTACCTGGTACATAGAAATGTGTGAACGTTTATTATTTTACTGATTTTCATTAGTTTTCAAGTCTGTTAATTATTTTAGCTCTTACTATCTAATCTAATCTTGTATTGTTTCAAAAACCCAATTATCTTCTCCGAGCGAAACTTAGCAGTAATTCTACTGAAGAGAATCCAATTATTCAGACAATTAAGCAGGCGCGCGGCAGGTGTAGTGAGGTCGGAGTGTCCCTAAACTCCTAAACACTAAACGGACCCCGTCAGACTCTCCATTAAACTATTTGCTGATACTGTAGGGTCACCACACTTCCAGGCCTCGAAAGACCAGGCAGAAATTAACTTAGCATTGTTATAAAACTACCACCAACCAATAATCATCAACCACCGTAACTAATCTTGAAGTAAAATTCATATAATTTGGACTGCGCATTGAAGACTGTAGATACAAAACAATTTTGTTAAGTAGTGAAAACCAATATTGATTAATATAAGAATTTCTAAGTCGAAACTTTAAACGATATACTTTAATATAACATTCAAGATCTATAGTTTTACGTTTCTAATTTTAGCTTTCATGAAAGTTTTAAAGATACAATAAAATACTTAAATATAAGAAAACAACTGTACCTACTTACAACAAACAAATAAAATTTAAAGTAAACTTTTGCCGTGAAAGCAATATTGTGTAACATAATGTACCTGCATTTAGTAGGACTTAAATATGTGCATAACTAAGACACTGCAACATATCCAACATTTCACGCTGTTAAAATATGCTGTCATTCGGGCTATTTAACATGTCAATTTTATGATGTCACTGTCAAAATATCAATCTCTACAGTAGATACGGTAATAAAAAAATATCTAATATGTTGAGCATGGTCACCCTACAATGTTTACAAATAGCGCATATTTTATTATGTCTGTATTTAGTGCCTACATTCGCTTTAATGATTGCTGCAATGTAAACAACTTTCGACGTTCAACAGCGAAAATCATAAGTGCTATAAGCAACAATCTCACTTCATGGATACAGCGTTTGTTAAAATAAATTGTTAGAAGTAAGATTCTTAGTTGTAAAACCGAAGGCCTTTAATTAGATCAATTTTTATTAGCGAATGCTAATTGATATTATTGGCTGTAATTGTAACATATCTGTACAACATTCAGCAAATATTATGTATATTATTATGATTATGATTATGGCTTCAACCTATTAATGGCCCACTACTGGGCACGGGTCTCTTCACTTGAGGAGGCCTAAAGCGTACTCTACCACGCTGCTCCAGTGCGGATTGGTGCCTCGTAACGTAACCTAGGCTAGGTTACCTCCCTTTCGTTTGAGTTAACCGCCAAACAAGTCGATATGTATCGGCATTTCCGGCTGGAACTTCAAAGCTCGTTTCTTTTTAGGGTTCCGAAGTAAAATCGGAACCCTTAGTTTTGTCATGTATGTACGTCCGTCCGTCTGACTGTCCGTAAAATATTGAAAAACATTTTTTTCAGGGTACCTCCTCTACAGGTAAGGTTAGGATGAATTTTTTATTCGTCACGTACCCTATAGTGTATCCATCGTGAATTCCCGTATCATAGTAAAATGTGCATAGTTAATCATTTTTTTTTTTTCACTTTATTTGGGTCAACCAACAGTACACACACACATCATAAACTAATACTAGTAGGAAGGGATTTGATGAGGTAGTTTTATAGTTGCATCCATCCATCCATCCATCCATCAGCCCTTGGAGGTCCACTGCTGGACATAGGCCTCCCCTAACTTGCGCCACACTGACCGGTCCTGAGCCTTCTGAATCCAGCGGATGCCCGCTGTATTCTTCAGGTCGTCAGTCCACCTGGTCGGGAGGCGTCCTATAGTTGCAACTACCTATTAACTACTTCGAAATTAAACTTCAGTCTAATATTCGCATACGACTGTAGTTATAAAACTTGTAAGTACATTATTAATACCTAGTTCTGTATCGCTAGTGCACTGCGTACTGCGCACACGCAACAGCTGTCGCAAAGCAAGTTTCTCCCGCGCGCCGCCGCGCCGCGTGGCGTGGGCGTCGCACGTCCTGTCTCAGCCTGTTTTAATGACATTTCACTAAAATAAAATATATAGGCCTAACTACATATCCTGTCTCCTGTGCCTAACAAAAATTTAAATAACAAAGGTACTCAGTACTCGCACAGGTAATGGTAGCAGATCAGTGCCAACTCAAAGTTAATTAATTAATGGATCTACTGATTAATTATTGTATTAATTGAAATTGAAAGAATGTATAACATGTAGCTACCTATTACTATTAAATGCATAAATGCATTCCGTCTTAATTAATCTACTCTATATTAATGATTAGACAACTCACACCCTAGTTACTAGGTGACTCTACCTGCGAAGCGAGGGATCCCAAGTTCGATTCCTGGTCGTGGCAGACATTAAAGTAACGTGTGTGGGATAAATTCTTGTCAAGAACAAAGCCATGTTTTTGATGTTTTATTTGTATTAATTCATGCCACCTGCTACAGGGATTGCTAACCATTGATAGCTCATGTCCGAAACTACAAAATTATTTCAGTAAATATAAACAGCTTTACAAATTACAAACCTTATGGTATACACATGAATAAGAACAGAAGGCAAATTTAAAATTTAATGAATAACGATTAAAGTTAAGTACAAATAATAGGTATGAGCGATGCCAAGACTTAGGTACGATGGGGAAAAGCAATTAGTATGATCGTTTTATCATATTTATGAGCTCCATCGATAATTCCACCGTCCGGCGTCCGCGGCGCACAGGAGCACTGCATTCCTGCTGTTTAATATAAATTCCGTCGTTAACTACTGCATACCACATATAGTACTACATATACTAGTTATAATATCCAGATCTAGCTAAAGACAGGACTGCTTGGACATGTTGGATAGGTATATAGCCATAAGTCGTACAGATATTTGTTGAATGTTTTAAAAGGTTTTCACTGATCAAGTTTCATACTGAATTCTAGGTTATCATAGGTAGTTTCTTATTTATTTTTAAAGCCTGATAAAAAGCAGACGGGCCTATTCATAAGACTGTACTGTTCTACATCATAAATAATGATTCTATGTTATAAAATTTACCAAAATATTATGAAATTATTCTAAAGTGAAAGCTATGCTATAATGTAATGTAATTTAAAAATTCTTGTCATTCTTTCACCGCGCATCCTTAATTTAATTTTAAATCCTTTAGGTCTGAGTTACGAGCAAAATTCCCAGGAATATTAAAATTTCAAACGCATCTTCAACCGCGCATCTCAAAGTGTACCTAATCATTGGATATTTATAGTGGTTTATCGACGGATACTCCTGTGTCTATAGTACACTACTCCCATGCAATATAAATTCCTTTGACAAGGGATGCGACCCCATAATCTAGCAACATTTGTTCACAATGCTCTCAATCGCTTGGAAACAGTATGCGTCAAAGAATATTTACCAAAGATTCTAAGCTGTGGTACTTCTATTAGAAGGCAATAGCATAGTAGCCATATTTTATAAGTTCACATGTCTGTCATCGAATAAGTGGCTCGGTAACTCGTATATCAGTTTGACAAAAAAACTTTTGCTACTATACTACAATGACCCAGTTTATTAGAAAAAAATCATAAGCGTTTCCATCTTTCAGATACAGGATCGACCTGGCTGTTTTTGTATATCTTCCAGGGTCATAATTATGGTTTCATAAAACTTCCAAAAACACTTAATTCTATGCTTAGAAGAATGCTTTCCAGTACCTTAAATATTAACATAAAATGTGTAACAAATTAGGCGGATATTATAATACATTATAGAGTATCAGTTGGGTAACATTACTGAAAGAAAAAAAGAAATGTTTATTTCACTTTAAATTCTAAAAATTAAACACGGAAACAATATAACACTTAAATGTAAGGTGAAAAGCGTTCACGCTCAGTATTATGGTCGCGGAAAAACCACGGTCGCTGGTTTTCAGAGTGACGCTCAAGTTGACTGAGTATCAGTTGGGTAAAAGGAACCAGCCGAAAAACCATCAATAGGGTATTTGACTAATTTTAAAAAATCATTTTAAATTATTCTTTATTACAAAAAAAAACCCACTACATTGATATTTCTTAAAAAAACAACAGTATTGTTAATAAAAATCAATGTTAAAGTTTAAACTTCCAAAACCGCGCGAAAAACGCTGTTTCTGTCATGGCGGCGGTCTACGACACGTGTGACGTCACACGCTAGTGTCTATACTAAGATTCTATAGAGGAAAGTTTTGATTTTTTGATAAACTCAAATCTACTGGACCGATTTCAAAAATTCTTTCACTAATATAAATCTCTTTTCTTCCTGAGTAACATAGGCTATATTTTATTTAAAAAAATGGTGTTCTATACGAAAACCTAAGCAAAGCGAGGAGCTAATACCTAACAAACACAATGATTATCATTGCAGCTGACGTAATTTTCATAATTTAATTTTAGATTTATTGAATGGCTTCAACCCATTAATGGCCCACTACTGGGCACGGGTCTCTCCTCTTAAGGAGGCCTAGAGCATACTCCGCCACGCTGCTCCAGTGCGGATTGGTGGAGGGGTTAGTGGCCAACCCGAGTGTTGGAAGTTTTCAAACCGCCCGAAGGCCGCCGACATGGCTTAACGACTGATATCTTATGATAACAACCGGGACCGACGTGTTTACGTGCCCTCCGAAGCACAGAAACGCTCAAGAATTTTTTTCCACTAGCGGTCACCCATCCAACTACCGACCGCGCCCGCTGTTGTTTAACATTGTCGATCGCTTAGGATCGACGCAAGCCGCAGCCGCCGCAGATGAGCGCTTATTATTGAATAGAATGGTGTAAATGATGTGTACACCACAAAGTACAAATACGTCTTTAAGTAATCCACACGAAGTTTTTGTTAAACGGTTTTATTTAGCATGCCCTGTTTGTTTGGGTCTAACTAATCTAGCAAGCGATACGACCTAATACGACCTACTACTTCCATATATCCTAAAGAGTTGAAACTTTACACATTGCTTTAGTTGTGATGACAATGTATTTTTGTGATAAGAATGACCTGATACTACACTCAGGTCTGGCTCCAGCTGAGGGAACTCCTTAATGATTAACAGCACAGTCCCAATTTTTTTCTTCAGTATCTACATTAGACAATACAAAACCATGTACATATTTATAATAGTTGTTTAAACTTTTATTTATTGACGGCTGATAGGGAAGTGTGGAAGAGGGAAACATATTGCGCCGACCCCAAATAAAATTGGGAAATGGGCAGGATGATGATGATGTTTAAACTATTATATTTATTATTATTTGTTTATGTTCCAACGGATCCAAAAATACGAAAACTGGTTAAAATTATCCCGAAGAGTATTTTGTCAAATATCTATAAATGTTTTTATGTATTGTGTTGTGTACCCTGTGCTGTAAGTAATATGTAATTTTGAATAGCTATGCGCTATATCGTCTTTTTATTAATATTTTTCGAAACAACATCTCTAAAGACGACGATTATATTGATTCACTACAACATAACGTGAAATAGACAGGTTTAAAAAACTTCTGTGATACATAATATTAATTATTTATTATCAAACAAGATAGATACTAATAGTTTTTACATTTCTTAATTTCGGAGCAAATTAATCAGCGTTATTCTTGATAAAAAATGAAACCATAAATGCTTCGATCTTAGATACCTAAGTAGGTTGCTGATATCAGCTTGCACAAAATTTGACACCATTTTGAGACTTGAAAAAGAATATTTATTCCAAAATTATTAAATAACTGCTTCCCAAACAACTCTAAGTTAAGAAAATAACACCCAGAAAACTTAAAACGTGAATTGCAATGAGTGGACGAAGCCGTTTAATATAGCGTTACTTGCGTGTGACGTCATCAATGTTGTAACCAATCACAGAGCGTTTCGGTCACTGGCAAAATTTTCATAAATTACTGTATTTTAATTTCGTGTTATTTGCAAAAATATACGTGATTTGCTTGAAAATAAAGTGAAATATGTTTTTTAGTGCTACTATCTAATAGAATAATAACAATTTGTAGTATATTTTCAATGTTGTCAAATACCCTATTGACAGAAAATGTGCATGTTGCTGTTGTATGCAATTACTGGATTCCATACACTGGATTCCATGTTTCAGTTAATCCGTGACCACGATCCATGCAACTGGGTCAAAATATCGGTGTACAAAATAAATATCGTGAGTACCCGTATCGTAGTAAAATTTTCTATTGAAATTATGTCTGATGAAATTGTTGGTTTCAACGGTGAAAGTCCTGTTTTTTGCACTCAGGAAACTAGTTGCCCTTCATAATTCATGGTAAAGTGCTGATTTATGCATAAACATGCATTCTTCATTACCGAAGAACCAGTCCACAAACTGAGGCAGCAGGCGATTTTTACTCGCCAATAATAAGACAGTATACAAAATACTACAGCACATAAAAATCCACAGCAAAGTGGCAAAGTGCTCTTCAAATTATGATAATAATTTAACCAGAAACACTGCAGGTACAATACAATGAAATCTTTTTTGGAAGACGGAAACTTTTTGGACATTATTGAACATTGTTAAAAAATATGTCCCAAGCTAACACAAAGTCGAAAAGCGTAACACCGTAACTCTTTCGAGTCCCGAAATATGCAATAAGGCCACAGACCTCGTAAAGAGACGGTAATAGATTGTAAATATTTTGGGTTGGAAAAATGTTCGCGTAAATTAAGTCAGTGGCTGGCTTCACTTACGACGGTGTTCACTAAATGCTATTAAAGGTTTTCTGTTGAACATCGCTTGACTCTCACATACATACAAACATACAACAGTATCTGTAATTATTAAACATAGAACTAACATATACTTACTAAATAAAGAATAAGTGGTATTTAAAATGTTTAAGTCAATTATATCTAGACAGTGTAAAAAATTCATTTATAAGCAATAGACATTGTAATTTTACAGATGGCTAGTATACGAGATGGATGGATGAAGTAATTGAACCGATATATGTTATTTCTACTTCATAGTTCTACTTATAATTTTATACTTATCTCGCGAACGTTTCGAGATCAAACAAGTGGTCATAATCAGAAAACACGGCAAAAAATTACAACATTCGCAAATTCAGGAAACGATTTGTTTTTGCAAAATACACAATACCGTACATGTACCTGCGTGTTTGGAATAATGAGGTATAAAAACCTAACTTTATCGAAACCGTAAAATATTAGGGTGAAAGCTTTGAATATTTACAAAAGTTAAGAGTTTTTCATAACATTTTTCAAGTGGTCCACCTGGTCGTCTTAATTATTCTGATCATTCTGATTTAAGCACAGCAATACCGAGAAACAGCGATAATTTATGTTTTTAGAATTAGAATGAAAAAATGTAAGTATTATTGCTTAAAACTATTTCAAAACTTAATAATTATGAGGTGCAGATCATTATTATTTATGTACGATAGTAATATCATGCGTATTATCCACAGACATATTATCCACAGACATAGTATTATCAGTAGAAGACCACCGAATCGTTTTTACGCTTTTCACTTTAATATCAATATGAAAAATATTATAACATTCCTTTGCAATATTTTCATGATATGGTTTTTCCGCTCCCATTATTTTTAGAGATTCATAACCCGTGGCGCGAGAAATGATATCATAGAAATAAAGAAAAAGAGATACAAAGAAAAAATATCACGGTCGTGTTACCATATATTGAGCTTTAATTTTTGTGCCATCATAAAAAATCTACGGTAATTGTCTTTTTGCTTGTGTAATTAGATATTATATTTACAGCTCTATTATAAAACTTACTTAGGTACATGCATAATAGATAAGTAAGGTAAGTCCTACTAATATCATATTTTCTGTAAGAAGTTATTCGAAGTTTGCCAATTAAATAAATTAACCACAGTTTAATATAATACATTTCAATCGCGACCGTTATGTTTAGGATGTTAAGATGTAATTGGTCTGTCCATCAATTTCAGTTTGAGACAATTAAAAACAGTAACCTCGCTTTCTTGGCTTGCAAAGCGACAATGTTGATCAATACTCATCAATTCGCTTTTCAGTTATTAACATCTGACGAGCCGTGTGACTCAGTGGTTACCATGCCAGATCGCCGCGCCAAGGGTCCTATGTTCGATTCCCAACGAGGCGGATATTTGAATGATGAGTTTGAATTTCTGTTCTCGGTCCTGGGTGTTAACTAGTGTTCTTGTATTTTTATGTTGTCCATGGCACCTACGACACAGGAAATCCTAGTGTAGGGCTATGAGTGTGAAGCGTTATTGTTTTTTTATTGAATTAACAACTTACGATTGTAATTTACAGTTATGTGACATTACCTAGTTGATTCAGTAGATACAATCCTGAATCAGATATACGGTATCGTACGCGGTACCACTGGACGACCTATAACTGTATCCACAAAATTTCTCGCAATTGCGTAAATTTCCAATAAGTGCAGAACGTGAGTTGCAACACGTAATTATTTCTCAAACAATCGACCTGAGTTATCAACATAAATATCACCCCTCTACCCCCCCGCGCTTTTGCAATGCTATACCGTTATCGTACATTTTCGGGTATTGCTCTCTTTTTACAATAATTTGAGTACATTTTTATGCTTGTTTGAATATAAAAAACTTATATTTTATTGAAAAAGTATATATATTTTATTTAAATTAGAGATCTATACGAACACCGAAGCAAAGCGAGGGCGTATTGAACATAATACAGGTCGGTAGAAGTAGATATAATTCAGATTGAACGTTCAATGCGTGACTGTCAGCTGTGTAATCCATTATCGCGCGTATTCGGTACCGGAAAATTGTACGAAATATATTACTTACTACGTTGAGAAAATATTATCAAGTTGATTATAAATTTTCCGCTTATAACCGTGGTGTATGTTTCATTTATTTAGTAGTTTATGTAAATTCAAATTGGTTAACTAACATATTATACTAGATGCTAGATCGTAAATAATTAAGAAGCATGCAGCCATGCAGCCTAGACTCATGCAGCCTAGAAAGGTCCTTTCTTTATTTTACTTGAACTGCCCAAAAAGGCCACAGATCACTGAAAGGCAAAAACAATTACTATTCTAAGAACTCAACCAAACATCTTCTGGGGACTTTCATATATTGTCGTCATTGAGGATATGTAATTAAAACTATAGCTGTGTTTTATGGCATCGGTCGTAGTTGTCCAGTAAACCATTATCCCAACCAACAGCACTAAAGATACGTTTAGTTCCAAAGCGAAACTCGGACACTTAGTAAAACTGTTTAAACCACGGCTACACAAAGTTTTAATGGCGCGCAATGCTATAAAGACGAGTTTATAGCATATGGCATGAACCATTCACTGGACTGAAATTCGGAATGTGTTCCTTTCACACCTTGGGAGAGGCCTATGTCCAGCAGTGGATAGATAAGGGCTGATATGATGATGATGATGATATAATTTCTTTTACAATACAATCTTCCCCGTTACGATCAAAAGCTAGCTGAACGACCGTGGCGAAAATATTAACCATATTGTTAATCGCTGATCAGCTGAGAATCTTCCAGATATTTTAAGAGCTCCGTATTAATCACACGCTCCATTACCTTCGCAAGCAGGGAAGAAATCGCTATAGGTGTGTAGTTAGCTGGGTCACTAACATCGCCGTTTTTAGGGATGGGATGAACGAGGATATATTAGACAAGAATTATTTTAATTATCTTCCTTCCACTTACCTTCAGCTTTACCATACTAATTTAAAAATCTAAAAGCTGTATCAAACTACATACTTTGATATATTACTGTTATAATAGCTCCTAGATTTTAAATATTCAAATAGAATTCGTCTGAGATACTTAACTCGAAGCGAACAATTAAAATTGTTTCCCTAACCATTCCTCGGTGTAGTTCATCGAGTTCATACTGTTCGTAATTTATGCTTATCTGAAACTTCCTTGTTAACCTCTTTGGTCAGTTTGCGTCGTCTCGTGAAAGACCCAGTCGGTGGAAACTGGAAAGTACACTGCGAGAAAAGGACGCTACTTTTTGTTTCGTTTCAATTTCTTCGATGGTAGAATACATTTTTACATAACAGTAAGGTGTTTTCTTTGTAAGTCGGGCGTATCTTAGTACTGGGCTAAGTAGGCCCAGCTTAGGCTATCATTTTATCAGCACCGACATTCAAATTATTTACGTCGGAGACGATATACGAGATGATGATATTGCCGATTCTCCCTAAACTAAGCAGACTCAGTAATTACAGTTTTAACGCTAAACGCATTTCTTATTATTACAGAAATATGTCGAGAAGTATAATGCCATGAATTACCTACATCGATATCAATTACAAGTTTCTCTTCCAATCGCAGATTTTGGACTGATGCTGAACTTTACTTTCTTATCTATAGTTGAATTATAATTCAACTGTAATAATAATTATTAAAATATTTTAAAATAGAAACAGCTGTAACGTTATCCAAAAATAGATAAGATAAAAATTCAGTTCAAGGCTACGTAAATTGCAACACTGACTCCGTTGCAGACATAGTACACGTTTTTATTAAAAGGATGTTAGACTTATACGATTACGCAAGCTTCTTTGTAAAATCGGAACAACTAAACTCACTCTAAACTGAATGTAAAAGTAATCGTTCATTGCCCGACAATGGATTGTCTTTATCGTATCGCCAAATTATGCAATGTGCCTTACATTGTAGTCCAAATAAAAGTTAGCTTATTTTACTTCGGGAACCGGTATTGGTGGTTTTGCGCATTATATTCGTGTCTTTATAACAACTTTGGATTTATTATTGAAAACGCACAAATACCGATTCGATATTAAAATGCAATATCAAAAGCCAATCCCACAGTCCTTTGGATTTATCGGTCACGAGTGTCTATTCAATTGATTGGCTCGGTTCATTAACCTGACGATGAGTCGGTTACGAAAATTTTCGCAACAAGACTGCAAAATATAATTCTAGCGATATAATGATATTGCCAAAACGTAAAACTGTTATGCTATTGAAATGGTTGTTGAATTGCTTTTCGAAGTGCATCGCTTTAAGTTATAACTGATTCTAAAGGTAATGTCGACACACATGATTACCATTATATCTGTGGAACTGACTGTATCGGATCACAAAAGATAGTAAAATCATTTTGCACACTAACTTTGCTTCTACGTTTAACGAGTTGCTAATGACGTTTAGAGAACTTCCCACATGAAGTTATAGTCGCAGGCTTTTACACGCCGATAGTTGCAAGTTTTTAAACTTTAGAGCTATTTTTAGCGATTTAAGTATGATTGGTAATATTTGGCACGTTATGCAATGGGAATTCGAGATATAACATTATTTTATTGATATTTGTGATTAAAATGCAAAGATAATGAAAGGGTTTCCCATAGAAACCTTTTGGCTCCTTGTTACTTGGAAATCACGTCAACCATTAATTCAAACGGAAGCATAGTTTTTATGTTGCGAAAAGTATAAGAATCTTACCTTTCTGTGAAGTTAAAGTTGAAACCATTGATCCATAATAATCCCATTTGTTCAAGCATCTTCAAGTTGCAGATTTATAAAACTAGTAAAAAGTGTATTGCATCGTTACAAAGTAAGCTATCTTTGGATTAATCTCCGAGCTCGAAGCTCCAAGATCCAAGCTAGAGATCAGATAACATAATGTTACGACACAAGAACGATATCCTCCCTCTTATGTATGGCAATTATTACAGTAATGGCCGCCATAAATAAACGTAACAGACTTTTTCATATCACATTGTCGGTAATTTCTTTAGAAAAGCTCACGGAACACAGAGACAAGAGGTGGAAGTGCGAAGTAGGCGGGGCACAGCGACTAACAGTAAGCGTAGCTCCGCTTACTTGCCCGCATAACATATCTGTCACTGAGCTGCGTCGGTTGTGCATTACATAAATTAAAATTTGACTTAAATTATAATAATATGACTTATTGTGTAATTTTGGGTGCAAAAATGATATCAGAACTAAGAATTTATTTAATGGCAGTGTTTCATACCACAGCCACCCACAGCTAAACCTAGTTTTATATTTATTTTGTATTAATTCAAATTCAGAACATAAAATTAAAGGAAATAATATATTTTTATGATCAAAAAGCTACTCTATTTACACGGCAATAAGTTATTTTTATGTTTTAAATGGTATTGCTACTCGACTATTGTTTTCCAGAACATTCTTTGAAAACATTCTTTGCTACTCGGGAAGGGATGGAATAAATTTATCAATATCGGTGTGTTGTAATTTTATTTACGATGTACGACCAAGACCAGACTGATTAGGGTTTAAATGGCTATTTATAGAGAAAATATCTTCGTATATAACCTATAGTTAACACATATAAATAGTTAATGCCAGTTGGCAATCTCTAACAGTCAACTTGGTCAATATTATAATATTATTATGAATAATTATAATAATTATTTGAATATTATACTTATTTTGGTTTCTATAGTTACTTCTTAGATTTCCTAAAGACGCATAGAGAAAAGAAGACTGGCTTAAAACTACTGGGCGGATCAATTGGTTCCCAGTAAAATCTAGTACCATGCTCAGAGCATTTTTTACAAGAATGATTCATAGTTTCAGTGACCGTCAATACGGTTTCCGCTACGGCAGATCAGCTGGTGATCTTTTAGTATATCTTACTCATTGCTGGGCAGAAGCAAAAAGGCTGTAAGTTTGGATGTTGCAAAGGCGCTCAAGAAATTTTTGGACTAGCGGTCACCCGTCCAACTACCGACTGCGCCCGCTGTTGCTTAACTTCTTCGATCGCTTAGGATCGACGCAATCCGCCGGGCTATGAGAGCTTCAAAGCTAGGAAATATAATTCCACGAAAATAAAGGTGTTTAAACTATTCCTTGGCGACACTAGATGGCGCAATTGGTTCTACTACTAAACGTTGTAGGTCGAACAAAAGGAGAATGCCCATTTAGTATGGAGAAATGACTGTACTGACTAACATTTTTGTGTCTTGATAAAAATACCTTTATTTGATTATGTTATCTTTATAAATTACACATATTAACTTTAGTCAGTGTTAATAGTAGGAAATACGAGATTTTCCACAAAATTAGTTTGAATTTAGGTTATAGTAAACTCACAGTAATATGGAGCCTATGTCGGCGTATTAAAGTCGATTGCGTATGTAATGTCGTTCTTTTAAGTTTCAAATTCATTTGACAGTCCCAAAACGCCATGTAGTTTATAATGTATTATAATCACAGAACACTATTACTCCTGGCTGATTATAATAATTTTCTAATTCATTTGACAGTCCCCTTAAGTCATCTAGTTTGTTGTATCATAATCATAATGGAATCAATGCAACCTATTGGCCCAAAGGATCTTAAAATATTTCTGATTGGCCCTTATCCAAATATAAATGGCCCAATGGTTTTGTAAAACGGAAGTAAAGTTACTTATTAATTTCAGAAAATTATTCTCAAAGAGGATTTTTTTAGGAAATACGGTATATATTTGAAATATTTTAATTTAATTTTTTGTCCAAAAATCATTGTGACACAATAATTTTTTTGAGAGTACTGGCTATGGGCATTCTTTTTTACCTTTTTTGTATAACGTTAAGGTTGAAATTCATCCTAATTCACATCATTGTTTTTATAGCTAAGCTACGTTGAGCTACATTAAAGTTTTACTTATCGACATACTGTTTAGTTAGCTAACGTTAATAAAAAAGCTACGGCCACGTCTACGCCTTGTAATAGATATAAGCTTTCAAAATTTTGAGCACGTTTTCACATAGACACACACAAGTTGTACAAGAACAAGTACCAACATTACCTTGTAGTATACCAGTTTCGATAAATATCGATAATTGTCGATAACGCGGTAAAAGCACCACGCACATCCCTAGGCCTAATTAACCAAAAATCTAACTTACCGCTATACATTTAAGGTTGATATTAGATTCCAGTTACGACATCTAGCGTTCAGAAGACGGAATTATTTAATCATTTTCCAATAAGATTGACATTGTAATACAACCAACTGCAATTCAATGTCAACCTTATTACTAGGTATATGTTAAGTATAGAATTATTTATTACGTAGAATATTGCCATCTAGCGGTGTATAACTGTGGTATAGCAGAACTTGAAAAGTATTATGATCTTAATTGATAAAGGTACTAAGTTCACTGAATATGACATTGAAAAATAAGAATTAACATCAAATATTAAAGTGAATTTTCAAACATAAATAGCAGGTTTCTCGGACTATTCGTAGTTGACAACTACAACCAATCAAAATGTAACTTTCTTAGTTGTAAGTAATACGATTATCCATTTACTTGTATTTTTTTGGCTAGAACGGTTCCCATACTAATCAACACTTAAACCATTTCCACCTCTTGTCTCTGTGTTCCGTGGAAAAGCTGAACAATGGCAGCTCCTTATTAATTTTATTTTTGTATCACTCATTTTATTACGATGTCTACACCCACAAGCTGTTCATTAAAGAGATTTTTGATATCGAGATATCATTGTAGATAAAAGACTAAAAGACTATCCTATTTGTAGTAAAAAATTGCATTAAGGTCTACCTAATGGAGTTGCTAATGTCCAAAGGCGACGGTAATCACTTACCACCAGGTGGCCTGTATTCTCGTTAGCTTGTAGGCATAAAAAATATGTTTGAGGTCTGGATACTTAGGGGCACCTACATACTACTTAAATCTACTATACATAGGAAATAGCCACTAAAAATTACTCCTTATAACGTCGTAAAGGGATCGATTACATAGAAACATGAAAAAAACCTGTAATTTTTCTTTCCCTGTCAAAGTAATAGGGATGTTGACTAATTTTAGGATTCAGTTTTATTTTATAGATAGAACCTTAATATTCACGAAAAAAATATTATAAAAATAATAATCTTCAATTTAAAAACAAAAATTGATAAATAAAATTCACTATCAAATTTCCCATCAAAAACGTCACATGACGTCATTAAACGATATTCAGTACTATCTATCTACTAAGTTTGTTGAATTTCCATATAAAATTGTTCCAATGACGTCATATTCTCAAAATTGCGTTTGAGGTCACGTGACAGTGAGTACAATTTTTAACATTTTAAATTAATGATATTTAATTTATTGTGATAGATTTCGATAAAAGAATCATATTTTAGGCCTTTAAACGTTACCACTAATATTTTAGACATAAAGGAGAATGCCCATTTAGTATGGAGAAATGTACTGACTTTAACATTTTTGTGTCTTAATAAAAATACCTTTATTTGATTATGTTATCTTAATAAATTACACATACTAAGTTTAGTCAATGTTAATATTAGGAAATAAGAGATTTTAAACAAAATTAATTTGTATTTAGGTTATAGTAAACTCACAGTAATATGGACTCTATGCGGGCGTATTAAAGTCGATTGCGTATGTAATGTCGATCTTTTAAGTTTCAAATTCATTTGACAGTCCCCAAACACCATGAAGTTTGTAATGTATTATAATCACAGAACACTATTACTCCTGGCTGATTATAATAATTTTCTATAAAAAAATAATTCATTTGACAGTCCCCTTACGTCATCTAGTTTGTTGTCATGGATATATTATACTATAATGCCGGGTCCACACGCTTGGTGTTTGCCGCAAACACCAAACACCGCAAGCAACACCACAAACACCGATCACAATCACCAATTCAAACAGCGCATCCTCACATTTGGCGAACATGTCAGTCTATTCCAAACAGACGAACATGGCGGACGACGAACTTGTTGCAGCGATTGCTTTTGGGTTGACCTTCTTTTACTTTAAATTAAAACAAAATCAAAGAAAAAAGGAAAAATCAAGAAAACGAAGGCGGTGGTGGATGACCAAAATTATTTTTATTTACAATAATACTTATCCGCGTCCATGCATCATTAACTTTATGCCTATTAATTCTCATGTTTAGGATTCCAAATACATGGCTCATTTTGATATGCTTCTAAGAACGTAAGAATTATATCTTCAGACCAATCAGTCATTGTTTTTTCTGCTCAAGCTCTCGTTTAGTAATGATTGTTACCAAGCGTTTGGACACAACGCAAACTGTTTGCCGAACATCCTTTGATTTGTGAAGGAAAACCGACAACGATGCCGATCAGTGGCGAACACAAACAACAACTGGCAAACAGGTAAGTACAAACACCTATCCACATGTTCGTGTTTGTTGTTTGTTGTTTGCTGTTTGCCATTGTTTGCCAAGCGTATGGACCCGGCTTAACTGTTGTATCATAATTATAATTGAATCAATGCTACCTATTGGCCCGAAGGATCTTAAAAGATTCCTGATTGGCCCTTATCCAAACATAAATGGCCCTATGGTTTTCTTTTGTAAAACGGAAGTAAAGTTACTTATTAATTTCAGAAAATTATTCCCAATAAGGATTTTTTAGGAAATAGGGCAAAATACTTGAAATATTTTAATTAAATTTTTTGTCCAAAAATCATTGTGACACAATTATTTTTTTAAGAGTACTGGCTATGGGCATTCTCCTTTATATTAATTTATAATTAGTGTCAACATCCCTATTGCCAACAAAACCTGAAGTTAACATTAATGCATCAATTAACTGCAACTTAGTTGCATCGCTTCAATTAGATTCAGACCACATCGCTATAACATTATACTCGTATAGTTTTTTTCTCAATACGGCACTTTAGTTTGTAACTGTATGACGTATTCTACAATGTTTTGTGTGAGTTAGACCTACAAGGTCCAAGTTAGACCACGAACTAGACGAAAGGAACTTTGTAAGGAAGCAACATCATCCCTATTCTATGGTGGAGCAAGTCACTGTACGCAAATTAATGTTTTGTTTGAATTTTTACTTTTATTTATTTATTATTTATTTAACTCTTTATTGCACACCAAAAATAGAACAAAGTCAATGTAAAGCAGGCAAGTTTAAAGAGTACAAAAGGCGATCTTATCGCGACGCAGCGATCTCTTCCAGACAACCTTTAGAGAGTCGTATTATAATTATTGCTAATTTCATGTCGATAAAAAATGTCCCACGTATAACCAAGATATCAGTGTTCGGATTCACGCATGATTTCATCGATTAGAAATGCAAATGCATGTAAATGGTAGCTATGTGGCCAGTAGAAACTTGCTTCATAAACCATAGTGTGATTCAGACCACATCTCGCAGTCAATACTCAATAGACAACAATGTTATTGTTGCGTGCATATTCTATGTTACCTTATTTGGTCAGAAAGGAAGTGCTCAAGCTTATAAATCTATGCAATTGAAATTGGAAAACTTTTGTTAAAGGACCTAAAAGATTCAAAATTCTGTTTGTAACCAACTTTTTAGTGATTTGTCTGCGTCTGGCGTCCCGAGTTCGATTCCCGAGGCACCCTGTTGTCGTCTTGGATCTTGTGTACCATTAAATTTAATGTCAAATAAAATTTTGTAAACATAGATTCTCGATTTTATTTGATTTCACTTCATTTGATATCGCTGGATAGCAGCGCTGGGTCCCAGGTTTGATTCCCTCCGTTACTCTATTGTAACTGACGTATATCTCGGGCCGAACTAATTTACAAGCTGAACAAAGCAATTGTAAAGATTCCGGAGCAACCACTGCTTGTTCGTGTCCCGATATAAATTGGTGGCCGCCGTGATTACGTGCTCACTCATACGATACATTTGTCTTAATTTGCTTTAATGAGCTGCTGACAGTTTCTGTTATCGGCAATTAACTGGAACATCTTATACCAAATAGATAGCCGTGATTTGTTTGAGACTATTTTTAGTCTATTACAATTTTGTTAAATTTCTTATTTATTTATTTAATTCTATTTTTACAGCCTAACATTACAGGTAAACCCAAAGCGTTAGGCAAATAAATGGAAGTGGAAATATAATTATGTACATTTCTATCGAAAATAAAAGCTGTTTAAACCACCATAGCAACATCTTGCTACAAAATGATAGATATGTTATTAGGAACCGGCCATACGTGGGCAGTGACCAGCAGGCCAACTGACAAAGCTCAGTCTCGTGCCACTTCAAGCGGCTCGATGCAATTGAGGCTAATAAAAATGCAATTCTCGTAATACGTCCCGACTCTATTTACTACCCTTTAATGCCGCCGTGGTGCTGCATTCAATGAATACCTAATGCTCGTTTTGTTTTGTTCAGAAAACTACGGGACAGCAGGCATTTATTAGTTTCTAACATACTTTTATATTGCCATACGTTAAATTGCAAATGTTATAACGGCTGGATTTTATAAGCATCGTTGGAGCAATCTGCACCAATAATTTGATTCATACGTATTTAGTCCCGGTAATTTAATTTAATTATTTCATCCTAGAAAGGTACAATGCCATAGTCTTGATGGCAAACAAGTGTTACCGAGTTATCAACAGAGCTCTAGCTAGCTTCCAGTTGGTGTGAGGACCGTTGGTGAAGAACGGTGTAACGGTGATCACAAGTGGTAAAAAGAACACAACCTCGCCGTACTTGTAGACTTATAGCTTGATTCGGAAATCTCAGGCCCGGTCAAAGTAGCTTAAATTAGGAGATACTATTGCCCTGTGTCATTAGCCGGCTCCAGTCCACTGGACGATACCCACAGCATTCAAATTCAATCATCAACCTACACGGCCGTGCCGCGATTATCTCTCCCTTACTAACCTTCGGAGCTATATCAGTGTAGTGAAGCCCTCACTATAATAACTTGACAAACATTACAATGTTAAATTGCATAAAGTTATTAATTCTGTACACATCCAGTAAGTACAAAATTAATACAAAAAGTACGATGCAGTACTCACACAAACATTTATTTCAATTACAGCAACAAAGTAACCAAACTGTGAAAGCTTTGTTTCCGGCTGCCATTGGGAGTGTAATGAAAAAAAATAATCAATCCTCTCTCCGACGGGAGCTGCGGAGGAAACAAACGGAAATAGACCGAATGGAGAGCAAACCGTAAGACTGACAAGTGACACTGGACGATAGTTCGACGATCGAACTAACGAGTCGATCTAATAGGAAGTGGGAAGTGGGGAAAGCTTTCAGACGATCGATTTTTTTACTGATGGGTTCCCCCTGAGCATATGCCCCTATATTAAGGGCTCATACTGGCTGTAAGTACTTATCAATATGTAAGGTAAAGAGGATCCCTTATAATAATGTGCCACATTCGAATAAATCCAAATCCCCTCTTGGGGAGTAGGGGATCCCCCTACTATTAGTGACAACCAACACTTAACATTGTAAGCAACATACCTGTGAGCAAAATGTCGTCGTCTCCGAACCCGATGTATAGGCACGCTGTCCACTGACGAAGACAAGTCACTAGCACCAGACCGAGACCTGGAGATGGTGTTCCTGGCCTCCGAGCTCCGAGCACTCTCCAACAAGATGGCCGTGTACTTGGTTATCAACATTGCACTCACATTCACTGCATTTATAAAACAGATTCGTCTAATCACAATTAGACACAAACTCTTGCGTGTCTGTAAATTGATTTATCTGTTTGTACTGCTGTCAGTGATACATTTGGTTTTCATCGCGTTTTTAAGTTTAGATAGTCTTGTGATTTGGTCAGATTGTTGCGGAAGCTACCAAACATTGTTAAACGTAAATAATATTTACCTACATTCCTACCTAATTGGTATGCTATTGCATACAGACTGATTTTATCAAAAGCAAATCTCTTTACCATGTATATATTATTCAATACACTCATACACATAATTTTTGACTACCATAGTTTCGGAAATCTAATATTACATATCATCGCGCATCTTTTAAATTATTAGGAATTATAGCAATTATTGACCGTGACGTATCTGTCTATAACGACTTAACTATCATGTGGCACGTATGATGGTCAACGGAAGTTGTATAAAAACAAAACATGGAGTAAACACTAATGTAATGTCTCGCCATCCATGACGTCATGCCACGATGGTCACCATCGTTATTATATTACAACGGGATATCGTGAATTATGCCTCCCACACGACTCGCCCTGTAACTCATGCGAGTGGAACAACCCTGATGAGCGGTGATCGTTTTAAAATCTTATTATCAACCCACGTTCATTCCTTTGCCTTTGACATTATAACTATCTTTCATATCTGTCTTTTAGCTACGAGTTGTTGTTGTCTGGAGAACAAACAAGGTTCTAATCTCCATTCTCCTTTCAATTGGAGAGAATTAGAAAAAGGAAATGGAAGGATGAAAACCCGAGTAAGATAAGTCAAAGCTAGGGAGTTGCACAATATATAATTTTTGTTTATTATAGCTCCTATAATTAAGAATACAAGTAGTAACTTACTTAATTAAGCTGTTAAAGTAAAACAAGACAACGTGCTATAGTGTGATTTTATTATCGGATATTGAGTAAAGTTGGCGTTCAAGCCTACCTATTAATTCTATTTGGGAAACCTGCTAAATGAGGTTATCTTAAATATCCTGCATATAATTACCGACCAGCATTATTCATTCAGACTCCCAGTGACCATACATAAATATTCATTGAAATGAATATTGTATGCGCCGAGCTAATTGGCTAAATGAGGAAACCATAAAAGGGGACAATATCCATACTGTATCGACGCGGAGAGCATTTAAACCCATTAGAGATGACGATGATTGAAATACGCTCTTTTATTGATAGCCTCTGATATGACAATGACATGTGTTCTATTGGTGGACCATTACGAAATGTGTATATTAATACGTGAAGCAACTCTGTACTCTGTACTTTTTACGACAATTACGCGAAAGGAGGTTTACATGGAGAAGGAGTGCAGAAAGCTAATATTTTTGTATAATATGCATTAGAAATAGATAAAAGTAATAAAAAAATATTACAACTGGATTTATTCTTTACATAATTCCATTTAAATTTAGTTTTAACTCAAAAAACTGCTCAAGACTGAATTCTAACGCAACTCGATTCACAGAATGAGAGTTACTTTGTAGCAATAGACAATCGTCGTTCCGTTACAAGCTACCGGCGATTGTTAAAGGGTCTGCAATTGAAGACCAAACTCGAGTCATTGACCAGCATTGCGAATATAACAACGGTAGAAATAACCTAGCTTAAAATAGCTCAAGGGTACTATGAGCTTGGTATAATTTTATTAGCTCTTGTGAAATAGACGCAATGGCTTTCAATAGGCGATACCTTGTTGCTGTTAGCTAACTCATTTCATATTCAAGTTGCTATGAATAAGGCTCCAATATTAATCAAATTTGTTATGGTATACAAATTATGTTTAATATTATTATTAGCATATTGTTCACCCAAACATTTTTTTCTTGTTTATAAAATGTTGACGGCAAGTGGTTGGCGATAATATGAAGGTTTTGTTAAAGTTTATTGGAAAACTAGCATTTAAAATTGCATGTGAACCCTACATAATATGTTGGTTATCTTCAAAATCAGAAGCAGCATCATTTCCTCTAAATTAAAATCGTAATAAAAACCATGGATCACATTCTTCATTCATAGGAATCCCAGCCGAAAAACCAAAAAACTAAGTAATATGGAACGGCTAAAGCTGATATCCCGCGAATGGCACCACTACTTAATTGGCAGAAATAAAAACTTGATGATAGAAATAAGCAGGTGGAATTAACCACGTCGGTATGAGTACAAGTTTTATGTGGAAACGTTGAAATAATACATGACAAGGGCCGAAGACAGGCCGTTTGCCCGTTACGAATGAATTTATCTCCGCGATCTTAAAGATAATTGCGAAACATAATCGTCTCGGCCGGCTTATAATTTATAAAATACGGTATAATGTTGTATCTCGCGATCATCTCTGCTTATCCGAGGACAGTTCTCTTTGATGACTGACTCCGTGATGGTGTTTAAGAGTAAAAATTTCACGCCTTTCAAGCCAGATTATTTCTATATTGCTCTGATAAAGCCGGTTAAAGACTGGGTAAGTTCTGATGTAATTGAACGTCAGTCTGGTACCATATCAGGAGGCAGCCTCAAAACTAGCAACAAACCCGCTACTTAACTGGCTCTCAGACATTAAGACCGGAACACGTAATGATTTTAGTTGAGGGGCTAGCTAGCAGACAGATAATTAACTTTGATAGCAACCGAGTGTACCGATTACAATGGTATTTCAAAGACAGGGTGACCTTTAATTGAAGGGAGTAGAAACCAGCAATATTGTGATATTATGAAGAATGTCTGCTTCTCATAAAAATGCATTATCTAACTAAAGCAATATGTAAATTCCTAATTTAGCATTCCACTTATTTGATTTGGGCCATACTTCAAAAAACTATCGAACTAAGCAAGTATAATTAAAAGTTGTAATATTTTTTATTACATTCACGTCATTAGCAGTTTTAGATAATCGGATGATCATAGATAATTTCAATTCTACGCCTAAGAAAAGCATTGCAACATCTTTTAACTTCTCGTTTGATCTGAACCGATAAGACTCAAGTTCGAGGTTAATATATACGAGAACCGACTGTTAGCGTTTATATTATGGCGAGACAACTTTCGCCCCACTATTTGTTGTCTTTAAATGGCGACATCGATTACGAATGGGTGACATTTGAGTTGACAGGTCATAGAGCTATTCTTGTTAGTGCAAAGACAAAAACTTCAGAGAAATTCACCACTATATTGACTATACGCATTGTATTCTGGAATGCTGACGATGTGGCCTTTAGAGATAGTAGAATATGTATAAACGTTTTGTTGGATCACCACAACAAATTCTTTGACTTGAAGTAATTTTGTATTGAGACTTAAAGGTTAACATGAATGTTACTACATAAAAAGATAAACGATGAGCAACTATAGATAAATTAATGATTTCAGTCAGTATAAAGAAATTTTTACTAAAACAATAACTGACTTCAAAGA
This sequence comes from Thymelicus lineola, assembly GCA_963932265.1. NCBI lineage: Eukaryota > Metazoa > Arthropoda > Insecta > Lepidoptera > Hesperiidae > Thymelicus > Thymelicus lineola. The sequence continues at coordinate 14,280,104 of OZ010695.1, forward strand.
AACTTCGAAAAATACGCATTATTAGGGATAACTCAAAAACTGCTTGTCTTATCTCGCTTAAATAAAAATGGGACCACATGACAAACTTCAGCTTTCAAATATTAAAACAATCATCGAAATCAGTGTACCCAGTGAATAATTATGAGGTAACACAAAAAGAAATACACTCGAATCCGGGTTTTTGACAGTATTTGTACCTGAAATCCTGAATTTTAATATTGGTACGTACGAATTGTACTATCGCTCACCTATCAATAAAATAAATGTTGATCCTATTAGTTCTAAAATCCAGAAATATGTTCAAATCAAAACGCTACATCTAATAAGCATATAGTCGGAATTAAAGTTACAAATATTTGAAAATCATTTGAGAAAAATAACGCTAAAACAGTCTAGATAGGGTAACAATATTTCCATGTATTTGGTTCATAAATTACACCTCACGGGAGCACGATATGCAGAATGCAACGCAGACCGGAAAAATGCTGACGATTCACACGAAATTCCTGAACACGATAAAACGTAGCAGACTCCGGTTGCGTGGGACGATGTTATAGGTGTGACGACTCAACGATAAATAAATACTTGTAAATCTACCCACACTACAATAAATGCAGACTTACGAGAATGAGATAACTAAAAATAACAATTGTAAGAGGTCGATACATATTTTCATACGAGTACCTAGTTAATTCTGATTTTTTTTATGAAAATAGCCGGCAAACGAGCTGACGATTCACCTGATGGTAAGTGGCTATCGTCGCCCATCAGCAACACGAAAGGCATCACTGATGCGTTGCCGGCCAAGAAAGGGTGAAGAAAAAGAAGAAAGAATTGGCTATCAAGCCCCCAGCCGGAACACGACGAGTCGTTTGGCGGCTGACTAATGCTCAAGGGTGGTAGCTATACAGGCGAACCCCAAGGAGAAATAATAATAGTAATAATGGTATTAATTAACAATTAAAATCAATATTACGAATATAATCCCTCCGAGGGCCCTACCAGCGTGCCGGATTTAGTCGCCTCTTACGACACCCATCCGGCGTGGGATTGGGGTTAGTATTCTAAGCCGCCCCAATACGGCTAGCCAATACGGCTGATTTTTCGAACGTTAGCTAAATTTGAAAATATCTTATTAATGTTGTTACAGAAATTGTGTTAATTGTGATAATTGTGTTAAGTGTGTTGTGTGATAATTTAATGATATAAATTTTATAATTAAGAATATAAAGATTATGTAAACAATTGGAACATTATACTAACAATAGATATAATAAATCAATATTACTAACGCATTAGGCTACTGACCTGTAATGTTAGTATGTTTATGGATAAATAAATAAATAAATAAATAAATAATAAATAAATAATCCAGTTAATATAAGATTGTAAGAATAAAAGAAACAAAATTATTATAATTATGCCGCATAACATTCACATAGGAGGGTTGCATGAATCCCCCCCCGGGGGTTGCCCGCCTTGTCGTGGCGGGGGGGCTTAGTAACTGTGGACTGGTCACCCACGGTGAAGCCAAGAGGCAACCAGGGCCGGCCTGTTTGGGCTGCCGGCTGGCCCGAGGAGGGCGCTCCCAGCGGGCTGAATAAGTCCGCTGCGGACGCGCTTGGAGGTGGGACCGTGGAAGATAGGGTGCGCCGTTCTCCCTATCTTCTGCGGCCGTGGAGGGATCGCAGGGGGAGAGGCGTGTTGGTATTACGGTGCGCCACTCTTCCTACCCCCTGCGAGCTGGCGGGGCCGTTCCGTCGAAACGGCACTGGTGGGGCCGCAGAGGAAGAGGCATGCCGGTATTACGGTGCGCCGCTTGCCCTATCCTCTGCGGCCGAGGTGTGGTCGGTGGAAGAACCACAGACCAGATCTTCCACCGGGTACCAGTGATCTGGTACCCATGGCCTCCTAGTAGCAGACTCAGGGGGAGTTTGCTACAGTACTGGTGGAGGCCGAGGAGGGAGGCGCACCTTACCATCTGGTGCGCCCATCGTGGAGGGCCTTCGGGCTTTCGCGATGGAGCCGCTTATGGGCGGCTGCCGTTGGCGGGGTCGCGGATGTGTGCGAAAGCGTTCCCGTAACCCCGTCACAAGGCGGCGAGGCGGAAGATGGGGGGGTTTTTAGTGGGTATACCGTGGGTCTCATTAGCCTATACGGGAGTCCCACATAACCACTCGGGTGCCCCCTGCGCCCGGGTGGTATGCGTAATGCATTTTCCCCCCCGGAAAAAAAAAAAAAAAAAAAAAAAAAAAAAAAAAAAAAAAAAAAAAGGGTTGCATGAATCGCATGGCAAAGAGCCAGAAAGAATCGCAAACACGCAAAGAGTTGTAAGGACAATGTAACAAGTAAAAACACAAAGCAATTGCCTGCTTCATCTTACTGCTGCATTGGTGAGCAGCACTTGGAAACAGAAACAACTAAAATAATGCAGCTGTAGTGCAACTTATCAATGGTTTATAGGTACCTTGGCTTGTTTACAATAATTACATAAATCACTAAGTTACAAAATGTATTGTAAATTACTAAAATTACAATAAAGCAGTAGGTGGCGATTAGATCATCATTAGTTTGATGAGTTCTAGTGAATCATTGTTTGTCATAAATGTTTGATATGCTTCCGCAACTTGCCTAATTTGGATGCAACATAAAAATAAAAAAGTAAAAAGTAATAAACAACAAACAACAACACTAACTCCTGGTCAGTGAACTCCAATTAACAAATCTAGAAGCACAGAGCACAGAGAAATTTAAGTGAGACCCACTAATAGTGCACAATCACGAATTTGCACCGCGTTTACCGAACTCGTTCGAGGAAAATACCGCGAAATATTGAGGACGATTCCGGAACACTTGTGCAAAGAATCCGCTCGGTGCGCACTTTTGCGGGCATAGAAGCGCGTAAATACGATTTTCGCAATAACAATCGCACAGCTGACGCGGGCACTATCGTCCGATCGGATACCTCTGCGCCGGCGCACTGAATAGGCACCGACGTTTGCGCTTGCGCCGCCACGTCGGGCGACGTGCGTACACACCCTAACTCTACAGGACTGAGGACGATTCACGATGTCTTTAATTTGAACTTACAACTCCACTCGGGATACGATTTTGGACGTCTTTTTGCCGGACCGGGCGACGTGATCTTTATTAATTGTTCCGAATACCATGAAAGGTGACCGACCTTTCCGCCCTGGAGATTTCGTACGTAATGTTACGTAAAATTGCAACGATATCGATGTCAGAGATTACTTCACTTTTTTGTAATCTGCGTGCAATATCTACTTTATTAATCTGTATTTATGATCGTAAAACTCTGTAATAAACTGTAATAATAAGTAGCACAATTCAGCTTATTACCGCAGTGGCTGATGGTTGTTACATACAGTGACAATCCAAGCGCCTACGCCGGCTAGCTTTGCAATATTTTTGTTTTTCCAACCTTGCAACTTTGTGACAGTCCTTTGATAATGTTGAATTCGCTGTTTAAAGGGATACAGAAGTATAAAAAATGTTTGCATTGCCTCGCCTCGGATGAACCCTTTGATCACGGCCGGGAAGCCGGCTCCGGGACAGGCCGGACAGTTCTCGGTTTTAACAACAAAAAGTCCTCACCCTATCCTTAAAAGGAAAGCGGTCTCAAAACATGTGATACAACTTTCCATTTCAAAGGGATAGGGACGCATTATGTGAAATAAAGTTATCTGGACATAACCTTTTATAGGACTGTGTCGTATTCTTATTTCGAAGAAGGTCAGTGGCAACGAGCTTGATGTAACTTGGATTCAAATCGGGTGAGGAAAACAGTATTCTATTGCAGACTTCTACAAAATCGAGAGTTTTTATTCATTTTAATGATAAACCCTGTAATAATCAGCACGACATCAGGACATGCATAACGCAAGGTTTCTATTAAAATAAAAATAAAACTCTTTTTCAGTTCATTAAATTCTGGCAGTGTGACCCTAATCCTTACTGCAAAAATCGAAGAGACAAATAACTGCTTAAATCACTTGTAATTATTATACTTTCAAAATAACATTTACTCCTTCGGTCAGACGAAAATGTTTTATTGGGACACCGAGAAAGTTGTGATCCGAGCAGATACATAATATTAATATTATTAATTTATACCTTAACATATCGCATTAATTAATCGAGCATTGGAAAACAATTTCAAGTCTTAATCTGGTCGTGATCGCAGTCAGTTGGTGATTTATAATCTGTGCCCTGCACTACGCAGTAATGCTAAGTGATCTTAATCGTTAAGTAATTAACTTTAATTTTTATTATGTACTAGGAAATCGCACTCGCTTCGCTTCGGGAAAAATAATATAAAATAATAATATAGCCTATGTCACCCGGGGATAGTGTAGCTTCCACACAGTGAAATAATTTTTCAAATCGGTTCGGTAGTTTCGGAGCCTATTCAATGCAAACAATCAAATCTTTCCTCTTTATAATATTACTATAGATTATGTGTTTCACATGTTATTAGAAATTCCGAGGCTCAAAGTAATACTCGTATTTACAATGTTTATCAGTGTTTTATTTTCATTAGAGTAGTATGAATAATAAATAATTAATTGACCCCATAAACCAATTAGGTACCTACCTACTAGGTATACTAGACCTAATGAAATTTTATTGTCCCAAGAATTATTTAGACATGAAGATTTTGAAAATTTTAAAGTAATCATTACGGATGACAAAACATATTTTTCTGAAATTAATATCTATCTGATTTAAACTCAGACTGGAATTTTCAGGTCCCTAGATTTTAAAAATTGTGGACGAGGTCGTTCGACCAATATCTATTAATAATTCAGTAAATTTTATGAAATGCATGAGTCATTAAGCTTTTAAAAATTAAACAATCCTTCTGCATATTATGGTTACGCGCCTGAAATGGATGCGCGCGCACCAATTACCTACTTTGTTTTAGAGATTTCACGCTTCTGACGATGGTAAATTAATTACGAAATCCACAGAGCAGAGAATCGATAGAGAAGAAGACACATGAAGCTTAAATTATATGCAATGCCACAAGTATTCTACAAAAATTATCACTAGGCTAAAAACACATGCATTAAAAAACGTGCATTTAATATTCTTGAATTATTCTCTTATTTTATCTTATTAGTGTTAAGCGTCAACCGTGAAGAGATCCTCTTGGCCATCAAAGTTTGATGGCCATTATAACACAAAAAATCGTGAGTACCTCCTAACAGTTAAGATGCCTCTGAGTTGCACAGCCTGTGTAGTTCCCAGGAAAGAAAAGCGGCTCTCTGCGGCTGAGTTAAGAACGATGTCGTTATTAATTATTCAGCATCATCGGTACCTGCGCTGAACACCAATATGTATTCATTACGGCGCTTTAATACACCAAGATTGGAAACGTTTAACTTAATAAGGGTTATAGATAACAACTAAATCAAATTCCAAGTTCAACAAGCAATAACTACTTAGAATATCTTGGTAATTTCGATTATAATTAAGTTCAGGGACATAACTACCAAATTAAATTTTGTGATTATCACAGAGATTGTATTAGTAACTAATAAATAATAAATAACGCTCATAGCCCCACACTAGGATTCCGTTTGTCGTGGGTGTCAGGAACAACACACGGGACAAAGACGTTAACACTCAGACCGAAAACAGAAATTCAAACTCATCATTCTTTCCGCCTCGCTGGGAATCGAACCCAGGACCTTTGGTGCGGCGATTCGGCATGGTAACCACTGCGCCACATGAGTCGTCAATTATTGTTAGAACCTGTTACAATAAATTCAACTGTGCATATACAAGACGAACAACAAAAAATGCTTGCTTCTTTAGATACTCGAACTGTTTTTCGATTGCGATGGAGAAACAAAAATGAAATCATTAATATTTACTCGTATCCGTAAATAATTTCTGTCCGGATCGAGAATCGAGCTCTGGACTCCTCACTTGACTCGTCAGACAGGGCACACAGTTTTCAACTTCTATAGTGAGACTCGCGTACAACAGACTGATGTGGACACGTGGACGGAAGGAGTGTAATTATACGCAATATAAATAAAACGCAACACACTTTGTGCATACCAACCGTTTCTAAGTAGGTATTAAACGTTGTATTAAACGTTTAATGTTACGCGCAAAATTATATGATGGACTAACCAAAGCTTTAACTTTTTAACTTTTGTACATAGATTAATATGTTTTTGTGTGCACGGTTACAGGGGCCTCCCCCTGTATTTCATTTGTATTGTATTTGTTTATCTTTAATTGTAACCCCTTGTATTGTATTTGTTTACCTTTAATCCTACTAATATTATAATGTGAAAGTCAGTAAAAATATTTGGATGTTTAGATATTTGAATAATATTTGCCTTTTCATCACTACTGTTCCATTCAGATGAACTTTGGCACAGAGATAATCATTGAAATAGATTTTATCCCGTTTGTATGTTTCCCTAGGATGATTGGCAGGTATGTAAGTGATTTCGTTTTGTGAAACCATTCTTTTACGGGTAAAGCCGCACGTAGAAATTTTAAAACTTCAGAAGAAGAAAAGAAGATAGAAAAAAAATTAAAAGTTCTCATGTCCCCAGCCAAAATACGACGAGTTCCTTACTTTATACGTAAACCTGTCCAGCGGTCAAGTATCTAATATTTTCATAAAAACAAGACATGCATTTTATTATACACTAGGAAATCGCCTTAGCTTCGCTTCGGTAAAAATATTAAAAAAAATATAATATAGCCTATGTCACCCGGGGATAGTGTAGCTTCCCAACAGTGAAATAATTTTTCAAATCGTTTCGGTAGTTTCTGAGCCTATTCAATGCAAACAATCAAATCTTTCCTCTTTATAATATTAGTATAGATTAACATAACGATTGCAGTCAACAATTTGTAACTTGTCTTAAGGATAAGATAAAATAGAATGTGTGTTAGCTGTGTTTACCGGTCAGCGCACTCACATCGTATAAGTATTTATGATATGATAATTATGACTTAACCAAGGCATCGCAGAAGTTGCATGAAGGCAAACCCGTTACAATCTAGGACTTAAGTCATGAAAAATATAAAAATAGTAAAGAATAACGATAATTTTCTTTCTAAGATCTGCGTAAATTAAATTTTTTCAATCAGCACTATTTTATTTATTTTTCCCTATATGATAAATGACGATACCTCGTCAGCTTGGAACGGATGTTGCCACACTTGCGATAGACAGCCGAGTGAGTCAGCCACTGTACTCAGCGGTCATGACGACTACTGGCAGCTTAATAAAATATACTCCACTTTGACCTCTGTGGATGAGACATGACTGTCAGATGACAATAATCGTCGCCGATATTCAATACTAGCAGTCTGTTAAAGATCGTTGAATTTGCTTATGAAATACGGATAATGACGTCATATCCTCAAAATGGCTTTTGAGGTCACGTGACAGTGAGTACTATTTTTAACATTTTAAATTAATGATATTTAATTTATTGTGACTCATTTAGAATATTTAGATTAAAAAAAACATGAGAGGTGTCAAGGGACACCCGGATGGAACGAAGTTCCTTTCGATTTAAGTATTGTTGAATCACGCTACTAGCGTGATTCAGAAAGTTGTACACGCCATCTCTGTACAACTTTCTGAATCACGCTAGTAGCGCCATCTCTGTAAAACTCTATAAATCACTTCAAAAAAAGTGTCGTCATTCGTAAGAATCAAAAAGTGTCATATTTTTTCGTCTAGCCCCCTTTCACAACGCGCGATAAGGAACTTCGTTTTAATAATAATATTTTAGGTGTTTAAATGTTACCATTAATACTTTAAACATTTTATATTAATTTATTACAGTTACTGTCAAAATCCCTATTATGTTATTGCACATTCTTAAAGTGAACTTTATTAATACCATTTAAATTTATTTGTTTGAAACAACAACAATCCCTTTACTCCACGATGGCGTAATGTTTGTCTTACTCAGGGACTAACTAGCAACGTGTGCGCAATTAATTATTACCAACAAACTACAGGACTAACGTGGCTAAACAAAACACTAAATTTAACTTAACTACTTACGTAGTTATGTTCATAGTTTTCCTAGCTCGTACAAGAATGTTACTCATGAATGATCAAGAAGTGTAGCAAATTAAAATACTTAGATATGTATAAGAGATTGTATAATATTAAGTACAATATATTATATAATTGAGTAAACTAAATATACAGATTCCTACCTACAGGTGCTGTAATTACTATCCCACCAAAAACATTTTCATGTAAAATGTTGCCAAAATGAGACCATATGGCTCTACATTAAAAAGTTATCAGATCTTATGTAGAGCTGAGCTTTTAACTCTACACAACCTAACTATACATGTCCTATCTTACAAACGGTACACCTTAGTCAAAATATGTTTGTGTGGTATAATCCAAACCCAAGTTATATGAGGGTTCATAAAACGACGAAGTACTTCGAGCAAAGGTAGATAGTGCCCTCGTCTTGGTGGGATCACGACCGTGCGGCAGATTCCGTCCGCGCTCTGTCGGTAGTTCTAGTAACTGCTGCTTTTATAGGGCATTATAATAGATACTTACCACCAGGTAGGCCGTATGCCTGTTTGCTCGTCGATATCATAAAAAAAGATAATAGGTACATATTGATAAATTGCTGTCTATTTCCCACTTAGCATAATAAAAATCATTAAAAATTAATGATCACTATGTTTCAGGATGACTTTCAATGTGCTTTTAATTTATAATCCGGATACAAATTATGAGTTGAAATAGAACGACCATAATGAAAATAATTCGTTTCGCTTGAGCTCGGTGACTAATGACGATAGCGACCGGTGCTGACGTTTTGATGGATGCGTAGCTCCAGTCTAGCTAGACCAGAGACTAGAGCACTAGAGCACTAGATATGTGCCGTATGTACCGTACACGGTGACAATGAGCAGTTTACACTGTACGACACTATAATATATCTAGCTAAATACTATGTACGATCAAATACGATGTATTTAATTGCAGGTGTTTTTTTAACATAATATCGTTATAATCATATTGAATAGGTATTGAATTTATTATTACCATAATTAATAATAATTATAAATAACTAATGTTACTAGTGGATACCCGGCAAGTGCTACTACGCAAAAAATGTTTGTATAGAAAAATAAGACATCACAAATAAGCTAAAGAAGAACAAAGAATCGAATTCGGAAGTATTCTTTCAGTAGGTCTCTACGGACCATCTGAGCTGGGCCGCTCGTATATTTCCCCGTTGCGGTGGATGTATGTATGCATTAACAGGCACTGTACACGGCATTCGGCAGCCTCGCAAGTGTTCTCTAATCTATCAGATTACCTTGATTAATGACTCAATACAAGGTTTGATGACATGACAACTGACAACCGAATAGAGCTATTATTATATTATATTAGTGTTGTGAATACAAGTGGAATTAATGTTATAAGGCTGGGAAAACATAAAGTTAACTAAAGCATTCAACCAGCGATTTAAATCGTAAATTTTAAAAATATGCATCAAATTTTACGGAAATATTCATCGATATATGTAATGTTAAAATTTGTAATTTATTATCTATTCTCCTCTTTTTGATAATGCTAATCGAATAATAGCGCTCGTCGCTTTTTCCGTTTGGACACGCGCAATCTTACATGTACCTGTTAGCCTGCAAGAGGGAAATTAGATAATAATTATAATTGTGTTCACATTTCTACACTCAGCTGCAATAGAAGGGAAAAATATTCGGTGGTTTCTCATCTAATTCTAATAGTGGAGGTACAACATTACAGCAGCTGACTCAGCGAGTAGCTGCAATGTATGTGCTAGCTCAGGTTCCGCCCTTTCCTAGTACTGATTAACGTGTGAAAGAAATGGTTTTTATTACCTAACTAGTTAACCATATAGAAAAGTATGATAATTAACACAGGAGTTAAACTGTAGGGCATATATTATGAATCTTTTAGTGAATGTAAGTATTATACAAACTCTTGTAGAAAATTTATCTGTTTGGCTGTTCTGGTGACGATTCCGTAACTCAGTTGCATTTAGGGTAAGGTATTTTTTTTTTCCATGACAAGGATGGATATTTACTTCAGATGAAGGATAGGGAATGACGAGAGTGAAAGAGAGGAGAAGATGGAGAGTTCGCAGAGACAGAAGGAGGCAAGTCTTTAGTTTTTTTGTAATCGGTAGTCGGTCGGTAACGACTTAGAAATCTATCACGCATTATCATAGTAAGACATACTACCAGTATAATATATGTGATAAATAATACAGGTTTCCTCCCATATAATTACTTATAAACCGTCTATATAAACAACAATTTATCTTTAAAGTATTACAAGTATTGTAAAATACAATAATTACCTACGCTCTCGCCTTCAGCCCATTACTTCATCATTTACTGTGTCAGGATTATTATGCAAATGTTTCCCTTCTGTGAATTCATTAATAATTATCGAGCGTAATGAATGGGGCATGCCTCATGTCGTACGAGTGTCGCGAAGGGAAAGATTTGCGAAAATTAATTTACATACGTTTGTGCGAGGGATATGATGATGCACTCGTCCTAGTGGCTAGTTAAAGCGATAATTCACACTATGATAATATATTCTATACATGCAAATAAAATTTAAGTGTGTAATAGTGTTTAAAATTATTATGTTTCCCTTTCCTCAAGTGCTTATTGTTATTTGAACGATATTAAAACACAAACCTTTTTTTTTCAAATTATGTCTGTTTGTCTGTCTTTTTGTGTTGTCTTTCTGTTCGAGGCTGAACCGATTTTAATGAAACTTTCACTGGAAGATAGAGGTTATAGGGCAACATTTCATACGTCAATCAAGCCTATAATTGGTCGAAATTGTTCATCCAATGTCACGTGATTCGTTTTCAGGTACATACCTCTTCGAAGCTTGTCCTTCATATTAATATTCTTCTAAATTATATTAATACTCCATATTAACCTTCTTGAGAGAGAAGAGAGAAGAAAAAAACTAAAGATTATATTTTAAATAGCTTAACGTAATGTAGTGCACGGTGTAACACTCAGTATGATTAATTCTCATCGCGAATAAGAATATTTAAAACACGACTCTTAATTTAATGTAGATAAAAACCTATATAAAATACAATTACGTATTAAATCATTTATTTATTTATAAATAATTTATTTAACGTATAATATTTTAGGGTCATATAAAAGTTTATTTTTAATTTATTCATTAAATCCATTTTAAATAATACTAGTGACTCGCTCTGCGGTCTAAATTGGACTGAAAATATCAAAGGGTTTCTTCCCAATGAGCGTACTAATCTAAGGTAAAAACCAGACAAGAGCGAGTTAAACTCATGTGGAGAGGGTTCCGTACGTTGATTATGTATTTACTTCACCTTTATTTTTCTATTTTATTTATTTTTGCCGTTTTAGTCAAGACTATAGACTTCTTATAGATTTCCCTGTATATTACAATAAAATTCAAAATTCTAGCCTCAGTAATTACGGATATACACAGTGATTCTGTAAAGTTCCTTTTTCGTTTTTTCGTACGGAACCCTAAAAAATAATAAATACTACCTTGATTAGTAAACGGGTACTTATATTGAAATTCACGCAAAAGACTGTTTCGCCCGGGAATCGTACTCGGGACACCCCTCTTTGCAATCAATATCACCAGCTAGGTTACGGGGTCGTACAAAAAATATATAATGTACACTCCTCCTCGCGAGATTTTTTGTATACAGGGTTTATTTCGCCATGAGACTGCATGAAAAGTTTCACCTTATGTCGTAAAAGGGATCTACAGTGAAATGAGATACCCATCGGAGTCTTATGAGTTTTGTGTTTATGTCACGATATATTGCAATGGGGGACAAGAAACCACACGTAACAACATTTATTTGTGAATTAAGATCTCCTAATTTATCCATCCAGAGTCCAAGGCCACCGTGTCCGTGTGTTCCCAGCAAACAAGAAGACCAGACAAGTGAATAGCATTAATGAGTACCTAAGTATTATATCCCTTATATCCCTATAAGTATTATATTATATCCTCCTCCTCAAGAGAGACCCGTGCCCAGTAGTAGTAGGCCATTAATGGGTTGAAGCTATTATATCCCTTTTGGATAACACATCCATAACACGAAAGGCCATCATCAACGCCTTGGCCGCTGACGTCCAACACCGCCCAGCACCGCCCAACACCACCCAACCGTCATTGGTAAGTTAAGATGGCCTATAAAGTGAAAATTCAATGAATTAAAAATCTCGACCCATTAGAATCCCCATTCCAAATTTCAGATCAATATTTTTTTAACAATCATAACAGGAATCAACTTGTCAATTATTAATTTCAGTAGATAAGAGGATAATATCATTCTCCATTGTCATTTTGTTTTTGCCATTGTGGTTTTCATGTAGGTACATAAATTCCCAATAATTTGTGAAACGTACTCTTTCATGTTACATGTTAATTAAATCATAATGAATGCACAATTGTTAAAAAATTAAAGTTACATTTTCGATGTTCATTGAATATTCGATGAGCATCTGATTCTGCTATCATGAAAGTATTATTCCTGATTGACTTTACTGAGACTTCAAGTAATAGCCTCGACAGACATTTTGTTGCTCTAAAACCAAACAATAAGACCAAAGAAGTGCAAATACTTTAGAAAAAAATATATTATGTACACTCAGTAATAATGCAACCTTGAATAGGTATAAATAGCATAATAATATGTTTTGACATAGTACAGAATTCTAAACCTCAAATCCAAAACATCTGTGTAAAGTTTAGCTAAACTCTGAACCGTCGAGCAAGTAAATGAAGCAGCAAAATTCCAAGCAAGGTTACCCTTTTCACCGACCGTACGGTGACCACACAATAGTTTTCAGAATTTGGTGGGCGCGTTTTGTATTCTCGAGGGATTCGAGTATCGGTAGGTTCGCCAACTGCTTAAGTTATTTAGGGACACTCTCATAAATCTTAATAGATGTGTAAAGTTGGAGCAGGGACTCTAGGATAGGTCTGTTTGTGTAAATCACTGAAACGGGCGATGTTTCCTGTTTCGTTTATTGTTACTGTAGGTGGATTTTATCTTCTACGTGTTTACTATGTAGTTTACTCCGTAGCTCAAACAATACTAACCCTGTGTATCTAACTAAACAAGGTGAAATAGGCTATGGATTCATCATCATCACGTGCTAAAATAATACACAGGTAGTTAACTAATTACCAGATCTACTTGATATACATATTCATTTCTAATCTTAAGGACTTTAAGGATTGAGAGTTCTTGAATTGTATTATTCGAACAAGCATAACTCATAGGTACTAAAAGATACGATAGCATGCTAAAGATGCCAATAAGTCACTTAACGTAAGTCCCAGTTACCCCGTTTCGCTTAAGCTTTTAAACCATTGACAAACACACATCAGTATTGTATTTATGTGTTCAAGCAATTCAGAATAAAAGAAGGTGGCCTAGAAAGCTTTGAATGAGGTCTAGGGGCACAATCGATGGAGATTGTGTCAAGGGACACTCGAGGCTTTTATTGAACTCAGTGGGACACTCGCTTTAGCATACGATATGAATATTCAATCTGCTTCTACATATTATCATGATGACTAAACCTTTTCCGTAATTTTTCATATTAAGAATTTCATGAGTCTTGAGTGATAAAGGTTAGGTTCCATTGTCTTTTCAACATTAGGACTATGAAGTTAAGAGTCCAACGCCCCAACTCAGAGTCACTAACGGTTACTTTAATTCCTTAGTAAAGAACCACCATACAATTTCTGTACTAAGGAAGGATTTAAGTAACCGTTGGTGACTCTGAGTTGTGGCGCAAATGCCTTTATAATTATTTACAACATAAACAAAATTGAAATATGGTATATTCTCAAAAGTACCTGCCATATTTTAAAACAGTAAACCATAGAACGGTCTAATTCAATAAATAAAATAAATAAATAAATGACCAAGTCGTTCTGATATCATAATACAATATTATGTATTTTTTATAAAAGTAAAAATATCATAATATATAATTAAAAAAATAGTAGGATACTAAAACATTTCATTCATAAAATAAGTTGCCAAGACTCACAAGCTCATAACACTTTGAGTGTAAAAAAAGTTATCAGATCTCCTGAATAGCCAAGTCTCTGAATTTACAATCCCTACATAGTGATCAAAAAATGACTTGGCCGTTTTGTAGAAATTTTGATTTTAAACATGTGTATCTTAGAAATGTACCTCACAACATAATCTTGTAGCGCAGTAGTCCAATCTAATTAGTAAGAACATGTAACGGAGGAGTGGAAACTTTGTTGTTTTAATTAATTAACGCGACAAGAGAATACAGCCGTGACTCCGTGGCTGTGGCTGTGCTCTCCAACCGACTTTGATACGTTTTGGGAACATTAAAACTTGAACACTTCACTGTTGACTTAGATCAATGTTTATTAAAGCTTACACATACGAAGTTAATGGCTTTGTGGTTTCTTATTGTTGGTTACGACTTACGAGGAACATTAAGATTTAAAAAAAGTTTTTGTTCCTAAAAACAATGTTAACTTATTGAATGAATTATGCTAAAGAGTCGCGCAACAGACTGGATGTCCTAAAAGAAAATTGTCCATAAAGGGTTTGTATATTTTCCTAAATGCAGTTCAGTAAATGATTCGTTACACCTACAGACCTATATTATTACAAGGAAGCCATTGTTATTTGCTGGTTTATACAGCAATATGATGACGAATTAGTTTCCGAATTTTATTATTATATAATAATGTAGTTTACCCTTTAACGGAGAGCTATAATGTATACAAGCTTGCAATATTTGTAGCAAGGAATGACAGGGTTCAATATAACAGTAACAGCTGATGCCACCGACGCGCGACGCGACGATCTAGGTTTAGCAACTGAATCAATCATGATTCAATCAACGTTCTACAATAACGTTTCTGTGTACGTGTTAGAAATGAATCAAACCAATCGTAGAAATACGGACAGTGCGTGCGCTACACATTGTAATTAAATACCACCATGTAGAGAGAAACATATCCTCCAGTATACTGTTTATTATAACCTTAAAAACATTGATAACATATGAAGAATCCCTAAGCCCCTTTCTAGAGTTCTGTAGTTCTGTAAACGGAACCCTTATTAAACATATTTCTTGGGTATGGAACTGGAAAAATTGGCTAAGGCAATGAATGCAGAAAGCAATGAAATCAATAAAATAATCGCCAATAAAGGCCAATCATAGACTGAATTTCGACCTTGAGTATTTATTACACAGACTAGGTTTGTACAAAAACAACTATAAACAAAAATAATTTATTTAATAGTAGTTAAGAATACAAGCAGGTTTTCACGAGTTAACTAAGCAAACAAACAAACAAACGTGTAGCGTCTGCGACACGGTCGGATCAAACAAACCGCGACCGTCGGACGAGCAAACCCGCGCACGCCCACAGAATACCAATCAGTAGACGCGTTACGGTTTAAACTATTGATGTACTGCATCCTAGGTTGCCTAGGTCACAGTTGCCCCCAATGTTGGTCCACGTCTAATGCAACAGACTTGAAAATTGAAATATTACAACGTGTTCACGACACAATGAATTAAGTTACTTAAATTAAATTAAAAATTAAGTTCTAATAACTGCAAGTGTTACTAAAGCTCCTAATGCATATTATTCACGCTTAAACCAAATTCAAGCAACTTTAAGCTCTCTAGTTCGGCTACGCGGCTGCTACTCTGAAACTAGACCCACGGGCAAGTTTCCTCGTGAAACTAGTCTAGCTATTTGACTAGCTGCTCTGAATTGTGGTACAAACACTGTATTGAACCGGTATAAAACGAGGTGTTACTGTACAACTCGATATAGTAGGTACGAGGCAATTATTAATGCATGGGTTAACGCCATAATATGTTAACTTTAAATATTACGTAAAGTTAAAGGTCAAATTCAGTATTGGAATGCCCTAACTGAAAGAAATCTGTTTTATGTAAACAGATAACTAAATCCGTGTGATAACGTAAATGAAAAGTCAATATAGGAAACGTTTTCGAACCAGAGATTTTGAGGAGAGGGTTTCATACTTCTTATATTTTTCTATGATCGTTTTTATGTTGCATCATGCATACATCCTGTGATCATCATGTTGCATCACGCATGCATTTGATCTTTGTTAATACATTTTAGTGAGAGCCTTATTCATATATAAACTTCTTAGGTACAAACGCGTAAAGGTTTTCACCTAAATGAGTTTTTACCTGGGATCAAGGTACTTTGTCTATATCCTTTAATAAGATTTTCCCCTGTTTCCACTTTACCGATAATAGTCATATCAACAACATGCAACATAAACGTTATTTCGACACAATCTCGTGCGTGTAGCAGTCTATTAACAATGAATCAATGGCGACGATAAAAGAAGCCTGCAGGTGGCGCTGTCGTGTCGGCGCGCGATATTGAGACATAACTCAGTACCGTATGGGGGTGGTCACCGATATTTAATATTTACGTCCCTAATCCCATAGTAAGCGGAACGCTTAAAAAATGTACCCAACGCTGTTCGCTATTTTTAACGTGTTATCTATATACTTTTTCTTACGTGTTACACGTCATGTAACACGTAGATACGACAAACATTTTCCTAAAATTTAAAACTTGTTGAGAAGTGTGATTGTGTCAGTTCACAAGGTAATTTTATGAATATACATAATTACGTATTTGCCGATATTTCGACCCAGGTGCATGTTTTACTAAGTAACTAGATAACTATCTGAACTATCCAATAAAGTTTTACCTCTACGTTATATTCCACTAAAATCTTTCCCCAAAAATTTCCTCAATCCTTATCTACGTGTACCGCAACTATCCTTACCTTATCTGCGGGTTCCGTATAACGGCTCAAGTGTCTCATTTCGATGGAGATGTGATTTATGTGCTCAATTACAGTACCGAGAACCTTTTGCAGGCGTTAAAATTCACCAAATTCTTAATATCCGCCGACTGGATACCTTAACACTCCAATTCAGTTTTATTGCACGGTTATCATTTATATCCGGGTGCACTGTTGATAAATGTTTTACCAGATGATACAATATAAAAATAAGATTATCCAGAATTTACTTTAGAATTAGTAGATGGTAAGAAAGCGTTTAATTTTTGTTTATTCTTAAGAGATAATTAAATGATGAGCACACCTCAATAAAAGGATTATAGGGTTTAATGCGACTGCAGTGTCTGTAAAGGTCGTAGCTGATCTACACGACACCGCTCCCACCCAACCAAAGTATGAGAATTCAAATATAGACTTAAAATCGTGCTCTGTAGGAGCACTTTACAGTAACAACAAAAATTAGCAGCCCGCGCGCGGGAAGCAAGCTTACCGCAACCTTGCCACTCAATAGTTGCATCTACAGAGCACGATTTTAAGTTTATATTTGAATTCTTATACTTTGGTTGGGTGGGAGCGGTGTTGTTTAGATGGGCTACGACCTTAAGTCTTTTTTAAGGCTACACATTTGGGTATAGTCCCATGCTAATTTTCCCAGTGGCGTTGGCATGTATAACACACAAAGATAAAAACATACAACCAAAACCGAGAATCTAAATATTAATTACTGCCTCGCTGGGAAACGAAGGTTTGTTTAACGTTTTAAAGAGACCTGCCTTTTAAATAGCCGAGGTCCGACATGGTAGCCAATGCGTCAAGCTTTGTTGTACTGCTACTACTACAAAATATCACCATAATATTATGAACAGATCTGATATCTACGTAACCAAAGTTTACCTTGCGAACTTACCTTCTGCGAGATCAGTTACCTTTCATAAGCGACTAGGTAGGTACAATTAAAAGCAATGTTTCATCGTCGCGCGACAGAAGGAGCCAAGGACCTAAAGGGGAATTTTCCTCACATGAAACTTTGTTCCCTTCTATTAATCAAGTTGCGGAGAAGCTGCGAGCAGACTCCATTAAAGCATATTCCGAACGTTGATAAATCAGCGCTCTGTGGGACCGTAGTGACATCGTTTATTCAGAAGAACCGTAGGTCTTCTTTGAAAATTTTGTGTTACAAAATTTTTAAAGGCTTGTATTTTTAAGGAATTAGAGCGTCTTTTGTTTTCTTAGTCATTAATCAGACTAAAGAGGAGACAAGTCATCTAATTGAGCGGATATCTGTAAATGAGTCCATGAGGATGTAATCTCGATAAAAAAATCCAAACAACATATTATTTTGTTAACTCATATTTGAACTTCTTCAGTAATGTTTACCAAGTCAGTTAGTAGGTATCTTAAAAATAACGAAGTTACGAAAACATCTTTATTGATTCGATGACGGATGAGGGTTCTGTCCCCAGCGGCCATTGCAACCAAACGAGATGTATTGTGGCCATCCATGTAGGTAATTGAAAATAACAAACGTGTGCAGTCCACCTGACGTCAACTAGCAGTCTAGCTATTGCAGCATTCATTGTAAACAATTGCAGATAGATCCACAGTTCTCATAATTTATAAATATTATAGACATTGTAGCAGTGATAGCCTAGCGGTTAGAACGTTGGTCTCCCGAACGCGGGGGCACGGGTTCAAATCCTGGCACGCACCTCTAATTTTCAATCATTATGTGCGTATTACTAGTTAATTATCACTTGCTTCGGTGAAGGAACACATCGTGAGGAAACCTGCACACCGGAGAGTTCTCCATAAAGTTCTCAAAGGTATGTGAAGTTTACCAATCCGCACTTGGCCAGCGTGGTAGCCTGTACCCCTCACAC
Organism: Thymelicus lineola; assembly: GCA_963932265.1. Classification (NCBI taxonomy): domain Eukaryota; kingdom Metazoa; phylum Arthropoda; class Insecta; order Lepidoptera; family Hesperiidae; genus Thymelicus; species Thymelicus lineola. Next base: position 14,298,933 of record OZ010695.1, read on the forward strand.
TGTGAGCGGAGACCCCGAGCCCAGCTGTGGGACAATTATTTTATTATAGACATTAACTTTCTCATAAATGAAGCACAAATTTATTGTGTGTAATGTAAATAAACCTAAATAAATATTTTTAATTATTCTCTTATAAAAATACACAATTTAGGTGTACGTGCACTCAAAAGCAAGATGTAATTAAAGACTCCGTGTTCTCCGTATATCCTGTAAGGCCCCGAAGACTTTGTAATGAGGTATAATATTAGGGTAAAAAAACGTGGACCCTTTCATGGAGCGACTGGTCTGCACCCCGAAGCGAACGAGAGCAAATCAAAAATAACTTTGAAGATTTTAAAAACAATTTTCTAGTGAGCTGCCAAGGGTGTCAAGAAAATAAGGTCGCATGTTCATTACGGATTAAAATGGGACGCCCTCCCTTGCTTAGTAATAACGCCCTCGACGCAAGGCAGATGCTTTGTCGTTGTGCAATGACAACTCATGTGCTGGTAATTACGAAGCCTCTCCGTAAACCAGCACAGAACAACTATGCCGTTTTTTATTCACGAAAATACCAGTAACTGGAGCAAACTTTGGCAGAAAATGTAAGCTCCAATTTTTAAATCAAAAGCTCAACGTTCAGAGGTTGAGATAGCATGATTTGAATGAAAGATTGAAAGGAGCTGCTGAAAAGGTGTTTGAATGTTGTAAACATGAAAGAGTAGAAAAGATTAAGATTAAGATTATCCAAACCCAAATGGCATTAAAAAAGATGATTTAAATGTGGTTTCTACCTATTAGTATTCCACTGCATGGTATCGGTCTCATCATAATTGATGAGCATACTCCACTATGCTCGCTCCAGTGCGGATTAGTTGAGGGGTTAATGGCCAAACCGACTATCGGAAGTTATCAGCTCAAAGTACGCGATCTAGCGAGAAATATACTCCGAAATAATGCATCATAATGATTCGATAGCAATACCTATTTCCCTTATACTATAATATAATAAATGGTAATTTCTGTTCACTCAATGGAATGAGAATGTTTTGTTGAAAAACGGTTTTCAAAATACAAAGGCACATAAATTCCTTATTTTGTCGCCACTCTTATTTACAAAGAGAAAATATTATAAAACTGTTCTGAAGTTTTTTAATCCCGCACGACGAAGGGTTGCTCGCTTAGCGGGGGCGTCAAAGTACCTTCGCAAATGTTCCATTCAATTCATCACTCAGTATTTCTAGGTGTCAAGAGGCAAAGCGAAAAGTTTCCATTGTAACCAGTATAGACTTTTATTGTATCGAAGTGCTTTCACGCTCGGTAAAAACGCGATTTAAGAATATATTTACGGAAAACTTGCCAGATTCACCCCTTTGAGCGAATAAGAATTTTCTATTCGATTCAATTGAAATTTAGACGCCGTAATGAAAAGGTAAAGGGCCAATAAGTAGCTCAATCAAATTGCATTATCGCTTAGAAGCACTCCCTAGTAGAGGGTAGACGCAATAAATTGAATTACGGCCGGCAACCTCTGTCGCTTTATAAAAAATCGCCTTTGAGTCGAACCGCGCCTTCCTCCACATTCATGGGATAATCTGAATTTTTTTATTTCCAAGAATCCTGAATTATAGAGCATTCCGATCGGGAATTGATTGCTGGACAGTTGTTTATCTCTTTATTCCAATTCAGTTTGTGATTTTTCTTTCGACAAACTATTTTTATAAGTTTTCAGAAATATTGTCATGGTTGGATTCTAAATATGAAAAAGTGTTTTTTGTTTGAGATTATTTTGTTTTCACCCATAGGCAATTAATCTTCACTAGGAGTTTTTACTACAGACGCCTTCAAGCTTTAGCAGAATGATATTAGTTAAACATATTAACTTAGACAACCGATTAAAGAATAGTTTGCGTTGCGACTAACGATTTGGATTGAGAATTCTAGCAACGTGTTGGACTACTAATACATAATATTATTTAAAAAACTTATGGCAACGTTTTAGTGTGGCAATACATTATCTTAGTCACTTAAGTTTTGACCCAGCCAAGTTCCTTCAATGATGCGGCTCGAAGGACCAAGCCAACAAATCGGAAAACGACAAGTAGCTCAGGAATTTAATTAGGTATCAAATGAAAGTTACGCAATATACAAACGGGAGTTATCTGTTCCCGTCGGATGCGGTTCGAGGGAGGAACCGCACGGCGCAATCACCAACTATTGTTGCAAATACCGCACGTGCAACTCATTAGTAAGCGTTTAGCTAATATTAATTCGCAAACTAGATGGTTAAATGACCTGTTTGGTCTATCAGTATGAAACGGCAAAACTATAATGCTTTTGGGATAGGTATGGACAGGTTAGAGTAGGTCTGAAATGCATTATAAAATTTCGTTTGTTTTAAACTTGTTCTACTAGACATAAAACACTATTTTACGGAAATGGCCGACAAACGAGTTGACGATCTACTTGATGACAAGTCGATTGGCGACTGACTCATGCAAGAGAGTTGTAGCTATTCAGACTGACCCCACGGAGGAATAACAAATAGTAATAATGGTATTAATAAACTATTCAAAAATCAATATAAACGACACGCATCTGGTGTGGTACAGGTATACATTTTTGAAACACGCTGAACAAAAACAATCAGTAGCACTAATCAAATCGTGAATAGTTAAATAATGAAGTGGAAGTGATAATTAATACAGTAGGATCAGGTTGTTCCGGGTTGCGGTCGAAGGGGGGAGGGGGGATGGGTGGGAGACCGCATTGCGTCGCGCACGCAATCACTGACTATTGTTACACGCACCGCATCCACTGCTCATTACTGCCAGTGCAGTGTAAATATAAGGATGTTTCTTCCGGTACAAGCTTATCTTGTAAATTTTTAAAATTGTACGCTGTAAAATGTACAGTGCGACATGCCACAGACTAATGAAATGATTTTTTCTTTTTAAGTATAGTATAATATAGTAATGGATGCCATACACGATCAAGTGTACTTGTCAAGTCTGCAGTTTGACTTGGCGCACCATCCAGTGTGCAAGTGCATGAGATACTATATGGCCAGAGGATACCGTGGCCATACACAATCAAGTATACCTACTGGCGACCCGCGTAGCGCCATGGTTACCATGGCGGATCGCCGCGTCAAGGGTCCTGGGTTCGATTCCCAGCGAGGCGGAAATTTGAATGATGAGTTTGAATATCTGTTCTCGGTCTGGGTGTAAGTGTCCTTGTCTTTATGTGTTGTCCATGGCACCCACGATACAGGTAATCCAAGTGTGGGGCTATGAGTTTGAAGCGTTATTTATTATTTATTTATTTAAACTGGATGCCACGTCAAGTCCTTGATGCTTGATCAAGTACATAAGATCGTGTATGGTCTCCATAAGTATAGTCTTTTATGTCATATCAATAGTATGGTGGCGCGGGACCTCCTGTAGAAGTTACGATATGGATACATCATAAATATCAAGCTTAACTAGATAAATCTTATACTGTCTACTTACCATCATGTGACCCGTTTGCTTGTTTTATCGGTTACGCACAAAAATCTTACGAGTGCCTTCACCGTAGACTAGGTAAGCAGGTACCTATTATTCTTTTTTACTTTAGTAATAATAGGTCTTTACCTATGAAATTGGAGATTTCTATGAAAATTTTGATGCTCTGTCACTGCATAACCCAACATTACAGACTATTATTTAATCGTGTTAAAAATAATAATTGTCCCCTCCGGCGTCTCAAATAATGGTTTTTGCGTTCGTTTATTTCTTTTCCACTTTTTCATTGTACACGTAGACTTATTTGAATGGAACGGAATACGGCCGGAGCAATATTATTCATCTCCACGAATCATTTGGGATCTCCCTAAGTCTTTATCTTCACACTCCATTAACCTATGGCTGAGCTGTCTAATTAAATCCCCTCGGGGTAAGCGACGCGTTGCACATAATTTTTATTCAAAACTCCGCAAGACGGAACGCACACCAAAAGTTCATTTGCGTTGAAATTTTTGTGAATAATTTCATTATGTGTATTCGTTTGTAAGAAAAAATATATATGCATAATAAAGGACCTGTAAATCGTTTGATGTCTAAACAATACGATGTATGAACGAGGGGACAAGCCACCTGATGGTAAGCAGTCATCTTCTATGGAAATCAACAACACATCACTGATGTATTGCCGACCGAGTTAGAAAAAATAAGGAAGATTAGAAGAACCGGCTCTCAAAGCATACGTGTAGTAAAATTAAAAGGAAAGTTATCCAAGATGGTCTCATCCTGTGGGAGATTTCAAGCCCAACTGTGAGACAACGGGTACATTTTAAGTTTCACGCATTTTTAGTTTCTTGGTTTCCATTCCTTGCTAGCGAAGAAATTTATGTAACAGATAGAAAGGTCTGTTATTTGCTTATAAGTTGTAGATGCAAGCTCATAGCCTCGTTTTTACTACTCTATTCCCTCAACAATTAGTCTTGAAATGTCATGTCTTAGTTAAATTGCCTCCTGAGGCAGTAATTATCCTTCCCCTCGCAGAGGAAAATACTAATTATTCTAGCTCTTATACATAATAGCGTTGACCCTTTTCCTTTCTCGTGCTCCGGAACGCGGCAGGGAACTCTGTGGTTTGGGGCTGAACTGGAAAATTTAACTACATAGATACTACACAATATGTATCTAAACACCGTTTATATTGTTAACCTGCAAAATACATAGTATACATGCATTGTAACATACGCCACTTCTCAATGTCTTAAGTGATTGTCTTAAAAGTACATACATTGAGATGCTACGAATTGACTGAAGCAGAATGCGTAGAAACAAATAGATTTTCTTTTTTATGCCTTGAGCAAGAAAACGAGCAGATGGGTGACCTGATGGTAAGTGATCACCGCCGCCCATGGACATTAGTAACACTGGGGGCGTCACCAATGCGTTGCCGGCCTCGAAGAAAACAATAGACCCGCTTCTTGAAGGACTCCATGTCATAGTTTGGAGGGAACACCGATGCAGGAACTTCGTTCTCGTTCGTAATAATCTAGTTAATAAATAAAATAAAATAAAAATTACTAGTTATAGACGCCTAAACAAATATACAAAAAATGTCTCTTTTCAAAAATGATCTGTTTCTAGGGTTCTGTACGAAAACAACGAAAAACCGAACCCTTATCTCTCGTGTCTTTCCACCTTTTAAAGCCAATTTACTCAGAAACTACTGGACCAAAAGAGTCGTAAACAAGATGAAATATTTTCGTAAAACATTTACAAAACTCTACACTACATTCCTAAGTAAATTATACTTGTCAAATAATAAGTAACCACCGTTGGTTGCAATTCGAAGAAACGAAAAAAAACAATTTTATTCAATTTCGCAACCAGTAATTTCTGTACATTTCAAAATATTCGCCATTGTTCTGAAGGCAATAAGAAACCGATTTAACGACAGTAAAACCACTCGACATTTTAGTATGGAGTCTTACTTACAGATACGTATACTTTGAGACAGTAAAAAATAATGGTTGTAGTCCAGTGGGAGAGCGCAGATGGTTTCGAACGCCTTCTGAATGGGTACCGGGCAGCGCCTGAAGCAAGGTCTACAAGACACTGAGAACATTGTTCATTGAGATTTGATTCTACCTACTCTTAAAATAACCCCAGGCGCCTGCAGATTTACATTGCAAAATGAAGTCTTAGTTTTCCGCCCCTGCATTTCTATTAATACTCAATAATAATATATTCCTTTGTGAACGTATTAGTTATGCTAGTGGAAAACTACTTTTGTAACCGCTTTCGAGTTCTCCGCTTTAAAATGCACTTCAAAAAATGTATTCACTTTAGTTGAGTCTCAGAAGTCTATGTGATGGATTGAGCAGTAGGTATATTTATTGTATCTACAAATTAAATAATGTTTAGACCTACTTTGCATTTTTTCTGTGCTTTCAATCACTCACTATAACTGAAAGTGAAGTTTTATTGTAAATGCATTATCCATTTCGTTACTCGTATAAGTCTTAAAACATTTACATCTAGGCGTGTTTTCTTTATACGATTCACAGGGTAATCAAAACAACTGTAACCGATAGACGAAATAAGTGTTATTCTATTCAAGGTTGGAACCTGATGTTTTAATTAGCCAACATCTTAGAATTTTGATGTGATTAGGTAATAATTACAAATAGTATTTGTTTTAGTTTGAAATAAAAGACAAACGATATATTAAGAAACATAATTGTGATGTCTTGTTAGATCTCACTCTGAAACACACGACCACATTTTAAAAAATAGCGTGCATAACCAAGTGTCGTTTCTGAATAAGGTGGAAACGTATCATGTTTAAAAAGGAAATACGTATTAAAATCAAACAAGGTTAGTTGTTAAATCTGAGAGACATAGCTCCCATAGCCACTCGCACCTATACGTATGTTCCCTTTGTAAACAAAATACGGTGAAAATACACCCAGACGAGAGCAAACATTTGGCTGTCACAAACATCCCGAGGCTGCTGCACCCCTAATCGATGGCAATATTTATTTTAATGTTTTTCAATGTACACATGGCCACAAACATAAGATATATGATACTAGATCTGCCTGCATTCTCCAGGATACAATGTACTCTATATCTTATTCCAGATCATAGTACTGCTCTGCGTTAAATTTAATCAAAGTATATTCAGTAGCTTTTGTGTGAAAGAGTGACAAACATCCAAACAAAATTTCACATTTTTTATTTTAGTAGGACACGTATGCTGAAATTTCTTATCGTTACATGGATCGTGATCACTACCAAACTTTCCCTAAAGATGGCCGGAATATCTCCTATTGGAGGCATGAGCTCTGCTCTTATTTAGTCCTTCGGTAGTTATGCGTGGTGTTATAGTAACTGGTTAACTACCACCTTCCTAAAATCTATTTTTAATGGTCAACTGCCATTGGCTCTAGTGCTCATCAGGCCTACGACTTCACACGGAAAGATCTCCTAAAATTGATTGAGAAATGTTCTTTCGTCTAGGAACATTATTTCTCGTGTCTAGAAACATTATTTCTTCTCTGTTCTTTCCTGTTCGGCAACTCATCGGCGATGCATTTGGTGTTGCTAATTTCCATGAACGACAGTGGCCACTAAACATCAAGTGGATCGTCAGCTCGTCCGTTGGTTAGTTACTTAAAAAAGCAGTTTGTTCCCTCAGGTGCTTACTACTAATTAAATATTTTCCAGTAACGACCTTCAAGGAACTTTAATGCTTCATGTAAATTACAGACACAGAGCGTTTTGACAACCCTAATTCAAAAATTTAACATGAAAACAAATTTACAAACATTAGGGCGTTCAAACTTACCGCAATCACACCACACAGATAACTGTGTGGTCAGACGGAAATTAGTTTGTAAACGCAAAGTTTAATTCATACTGCCAAATGAGGATCGTAATCACTTACCATCAGATCTCGTCTGCCCTATCCTATGCCCTTCTATATTTTAATTATGCTAGTCATTTAGATTTTTGATTAAATGTATGACCGACTTATAAGCAATAATAACTGATACCCAGCTCATAAAATGTAAAAAATATAGAATATCAAAGATAGATAAGATATTGAAAAGGCCATTCGCAATTAATGTTATCGTTAATCTGTTTTATACGCTAATTTTACATTTAAGATGTTATATAAGTGGTACACAAAAAGTCATAGCGTATTACCTACACTGAGGAGGAAAAGCTAATGAAACCCTCAACACTTTAAAACTGATACCTACACAGACATTTACATAAAGTTAATAAGTAACTTGTCCTCTATGACTCTAGTCTCTATTCCCAGACTTTGTTCTTCAGTTAATGTAGCAACACTAACCAATATCGGTAACCGAAAGCCAAACAATACCTAACTTTAGGAGACTGGAGTTTGGTTAGTTTCGGTATTAGATTAGTCGTAGAGACGCGCCGCACGCCGCACACCGCGCGGCGTCCCATGCGGTAAGTGCATATCCTTGTCTGACACGAGACTCTGTAACTTATCTCAAGTTTCGAGGATACAGGCTTAACTTGTATCGAGGGCCTTTAAAGTTGGGTAAGTAGCGTGCATTGATTAAAAAGTTTTGGCCGATTATTGAACAATTTTACGACGATATCTGAATGTACGACTCAATCAAAAATGGATAGTCTCGAGTTGTTATACATGTGTAATAACTACAAGCTTTACATGACTTAAAAAATGTATTACTTCATATTAGTTGGGTTTCCTAAGATTTTACGTAAGCGCTAATTCAATTCAAATCTCACAGTCAAAAGTGAGCGCCGTTCACAGGATCTCAAATTCTGTTTTACATTCCACGTTCAATAAGGGAAGTACAGAGATCAAAAAGCATCCTAATAATCTTAAGGAGTCCTAGGTACATGAATAAACACTAGTAGTTGTCAAGACTTGTATCGCTGCCGAATTATGTGTCCCACATTAGCTTAACTGCCGACTTCCTTATTTCTTAACATCCTCGTAAGAGCCCTTGCCCGCATACGACAACCGTTTCAACTAATCATAATAAGGAGATAATATTATTACTTTGTTATCAAGGCTAGCCGCATTTTAGTTGATTGTGTTGCCTAGCTATTACTAGAACGGACCACAAAGGAGCGAATTACATAGCTAGTCGAATACAATTTATATGACACAAGGTAATGGTGAGACGGTTTTTATCATTTGATCAAATCTCGCGGTGCTTTAGTGAAATGATAAAAATTTCATACTTTCAAACTTTCATAAACATAAACGTTCTATTGAATTAAATAAATAAAATAAATAAATAAAATTGTTATAAAACTAATTAGTAAATAAGGATTTAAATCTCAGAGCAAAGCAACGACCTGGTTTCCATGGAAACGTCCTTTATAGTTACATAAGGAACCGTAAAAGTTCTAAACATTGAGTCTATCTTATGGAGCAAAACTTTTAGCGTAAAGCAAGATGAGATAGTAAAGAAATTCGAACGCATGTTGCCAAAGTCCTAAACGGCCGTGGAGGTGGCGTATACAGTATGACCGTCGATACGGCCGAATAAATTTCCCACTTCAATTTACAAAGTGGTGTGTACTCGGTTATTTATGCTAATATCCCATCCTGCCACCATGAAATAATAATCTATTCGGGAAAGTTGAGATGGTTTTACCTTTCGGGTTTACGACTCGAGGCACGTGCGCTATCTTTAAAAGCCTTGTAACTACACTTTACCGGGAAGAGTATGTTAGAGGAAATGTAATAATGTTAACAGATACCGCTGTATTAATACTTGGGCGGGTAACGAGATTGGTTAGAGTTTGTGCATTAAAAATAAATATGTGGCTATTGCGTGATGACTGACGGTATACACATAAACAAATGAGATATCACAAACACACACGACCCAAAAACGAAATGTTATTAATTTATCACATGGTGTCGAAGCCGGTCTGGAATTGAACCTTTTAAAACAACTGTCCAACCCGATAACAGCGTCGCGGCGGCGCGGGACCATTTACGATTGAAAAGCCTTTCAATTTGTACTTTTAAGGAAAATGACAACTTATTCGCTGAGGGTTACCTGAAGAAAAATGATGTCGGCATTTGCTGACCAACACAATTAAATACTTAATTTATTCCAAAACGTCAACTCTCATAGGATTGTGAATCTCCATTTTGAATATTAATTTCAGCTTAATCCGGGCAGTATAAAATGACGACGAAAAACTTTTATTTCGAATGCAGCTGTAACAAGGGACTCACTTACCATCGCCGAAACATTTCAGACTCCGAGAATAACAGAAAATTCATCATTATTTAGCGATGAAGAGAATATTGCCGGGTTTCATTTTGTATACAAAGCGGATAATAGCCCTCGGCTTGCAATCCACCAGCCGCTGCACAATAGATATGCAACAATAGTCAACCACGAGCCAACAAGATCTAGGATGTATAACAATACCTTATGTACGGAGTTACGTACACCCATCTACTACTTTTTAATTAAAACTACATCAGTATTCGTGTTTTATTCCATAAAAAAAAAGCAAAGCAACGACCCATATTGTCCCACTGCTGGGCTCAAGGTCTCCTCTTACAATGTTAGGGGTACAGGCCATAGTCTACCACGTTGGCCAAGTGCAGATTGGTAGACTTCACACATCTTTGAGGAACTTTATGGAGAACTCCTGGTATCGATTCCCAGCACCGCCTCGCAGTTTAAATGAGTAGTTTTTCTGTTCCTGGTATGATTTGTCTTTGTGTTTTGGCTATGCGTTTATATAAAAAGCAACAAATCAGTATCAGTTTTCTATAGCTATGTTTGTCAAGGTATATCCCATCTTTGAAGTAAAGTCTACTTAGAAGGTTAGAGAGTAGTGTCTTAATGAATGTTACCGCAGATCCCGCGGCTGCGGCCGGCGACACGGTTCACGCATCACGCCCTAAACGAGATTAACGATTCTACTCCACACCACCAATCTCAACCCATCTCGGACCTCTAAGATATATTGGAGGAAGTTGTTGGGTGATAGCCATTTTAAACATTTTTTAATGCTGATACATTTCGTTTTACTTCAGGGCTAATGTTCAATCATTTTTACTACGATTACTCCGGTACTCACGACTTTTTTATGTAATTATGGCGCAGTTACAGGAATCATGTTTGCGGTGATATGGCCGTGAGGAGAACATCTGTTACCTTTGCAAGGTTTAGTTTTCCCCGATAATATGATTATGTTCAACGTCGTATTGCATTACGTTTTGTAACCGCTTTTTAGGGTTCCTTATACTAATGGTTTCTCCATGTCTACGCTACGGAACCCTAAAACAAATATTTTTAAATCACGAAACGGAAAAACTATCACTCAAGTAGTATCACTCAATAAGCCTTTAAAATATGTGTAGTTGTCAAAAATTATAAACAAGTTTTAATTTTTTTTCATAAAGTTTATTAAGGAGATTTTTTTAAGGAATAATTTAATCGTAAAACTATGCAAAACAACATCTGCTAGTTCGCAAGCGAGGGGAAATAAAAAATAATTCCTTTGAAGCGAAGCGGAGATAATATGGATTACGGTATTTGTTCTTCGTATAAAATATCTCAGAATTTACTCCCGGGAAATGTTTTCTAAGTTTAGCCAGGATTAATCAAGGAAGAAAATAAATTAAATGCCTTTGTTTTGTCGTGTAGGATAATATAATTTATGCGAAAACAGTCATTTTCATTTTTATTGTTACTGTTATAGTAATTCGCGCTTTTGCTCTGAAAAGATCTTTGCATACATAACAATAATTGTCACATCAATTGTAATTGTAACAATTGTTATCTATACTAATATTATAAAGAGGAAAGATTTGATTGTTTATTTGTATTGAACAGGCTCCGAAACTACCGAACCGATTTGCAAAATTATTTCACTGTTGGGAAGCTACACTATCCCCGGGTGACATAGGCTATATTATATTTTTTTTTACTATTTTTCCCGAAGCGAAGCCAGGGCGATTTCCTAGTTTTAAATAAGCGTATAATGTTGTAAACGGAAAACGTTCATTTCATTATTGAATCATTTATTTATATGTGATTTTTATGTTTAAGCTATAGCCAGCGAGAGTTTGAAAATTGAATCTTAATCGTTAAAAAAATATAATAAGTATTACAATATTTGAATTCAGAGAGTACGAGTGTAAATTTATAACCCATATTTGGCCAAGAGTTGAGCGGGGTAATATTCAAAGATGAAAATCACAGTAACTTACTAAAATTTTCCAATTTACAAAATTGAACGATATTATTACCGTTCTTATGCCAACTAAGAATTTCCGGAGATGCAGGAATTCCGAAATCTCTAACCAACTAATGTTATCTTACAACGTTATCTGTTTCGTTTGCGAAATGTTTCATCCACCTTATTGTATTATTAATAAGGTCTTTAATATTTCTGGCAATGTTACAGTAGGTTTGTGCAGCGTTCAGAAATGGTTTTCCGGCAGTCAACAAACTGAGGCATAGACAAATGTTACTGTTATAGTTATTGCCCGTTGTCTTTGCCGTTTGTAATAGCTGGCAACACTTTACTTGGTGCCGCGTCGTAGAGCATCACGTTAAACATTTTGTGGCGGCAATATTTATCATTCCTTTTCATTTGATTTTCCTTTCACATGATTTGGTGAGACTAGTTTTTTGAGAGTCAGCTCTTACCATGTCATATAAAAATTTATGTGTTATATATAATAAATCCCTACAGAAACATTTCATGTACATAGTTTGCCAAGACTCACAAGCACATTATAATTATAGTTATTAGATTTCATGAAGAGCCAAATATCTATCTCTACAAGGCTTCTCGTCACAAACTCATCATAACAATATTCGCTACATAGAACACACAAAAACACAGTTTACCGAAAAAGGAAATAATTTTAATTTTAATGGCGTCATTTCATAAAAATAATCTGTTTAATGAAGGACATGACAGCTTGCGTTGATGGCGTGTAATGAGGCATCAGTCGGACTGGACTGGGGACTAGCGAAAACGAGTGACGGAACATTACTCCATTACTCTAAATAACGGCTCACAAACGCCTTTTGCAACACATTTTTGCCGTAGATTTTGATGGTGCCATTACGTTAGGGTAAACGGCCCGATCGTTGTCCATCTAAAGGCTCATTGCACACTGGCATTGGCGAATTCAACTTTGTTTATTTTATTCATAAAATGGGATATAAATTTATTATTGCAACTATTGTAGAAACAGTTTCGTATCTAGTTGCGTGAAAGGAGTACGCAGAATTAATTATGTATGTCATATCGAATCATACATTTTAAATTGTTTACCTACTCTCAGCACTATAATATAAAACCATTATTTATACACAATTTTCATAAAATTCAGTCTCAGATAGACGTAGTGATAACATATAAATCTTGTGGCGCCATAATATATGTAGTATAAATTTTTACTGTTGTTTCAGTTTACGATTGAAATAAGATTTATATTCGTGAGTTGATATTTACCCAAAAAGGAATTTAATATTGGAACTAAGTAAATACATTTTATAGATTACAAAGTTCATTAATCGAAATTGAATCAAAAACCTCACATCTTTTTAAGACAAGAAATGATAATTATCGAAGATGATTTATGATTGCGACAATCGTCGAGTTTGGCCTGATACGATGGTCCGGTCTGTACGATAAGATACGATCGTGTAGGTTGTCGAAGGCTGTCGTTCGATTTAATTTAGCGCAGCCGGCGGTTACCCCAGCTCCGGTTAATTTGGAAATAATTATGGCAACGCACCCTCCCCGACGGACGAAGCAAAAAATGGAGAAGAAGTGATGCAATCGCCTAATGTCTTCTTGATGAAATGTTCATACATAGTCATACCTATCACGAACTCAAGTCGTTGTAGGTATTAATGATATGTTCTATATTAAGCGTAATGCGTTGAAGATAAAATCAAATTATTTCTGAAAGAACGCAGCTCAAGCGATTAATCTGAATTTTTTAATAGACAAAGATAAGGACGAGTGCCTACTGTATTATTTAGAAAAGTTTATTTTACAGCAAAAGTTTTATGTATGTGATAAAATACTCTTACATTATTTAATCATCATCTAAATTCTAAATCGTTGTAGGTATTGTAAGCGATTTCACAGATTAGCATTACCATCTATTAACAGTAATTGAATGATTTATGTATTTTCTAAAACATTTACGTTCAGACAATATTTTATTAAAATTTCCTCGTAAAACGTTTTAAAATCAACCGTTTTAATTTCATTTAACAGCCACGCCACGCGCTAGAAATTTCATGTTTTACAGAATACGTGTGAAGACTGCCGAGTGCCACAGTAATATGCATCTCGGTCTCGTAATGTCCAACCGTGGCAACCACCCTACACAATATGTCCTGAACATTCGTATTTGCGTAAAGCATGCGATGGTGACAAACACGTCTTACTGGCTTCTATTGTTTAACTATATAATCCCTGCTTTACGTTGTTATTTATCAGTTGATAAATTTAGAGTTGATAAATCTTGAGTTGTATCATAATAATATTGGAGGAAAAGTACAGACTAAACTTTCTCAATCAATATAGGTACGTGATTATTTCAGGTGCTTTGGCATGAGAGTCAGTTCTTTCTTTTTCTTCGGTCTTTCTTGACCGGCAACGCATCAGTGATGCCTTTGGTGTTGCTGATGTCCATGGGCGACGATAGTTACTTACTATCAGGTGGATCGTCAGCTCGTTTGCCGGCTATTTCCATAAAAAAAGTGCAGTGCATTAATAAGTGCATTTTATTTCGTCATATTGTTTTAATCAACGAAACCGAATAGAACCGAAAGGAATATAATAACACATTGAAAGATTAACACGTTACGAGCCGGATTCGAAGCTGGCAATCGAAATTGAAGGGATAGGTAATAATTGAATTTCAGAAACCATGCGGTCTGCCTAATCCCATATCGGATAGCTCTTCTTTTTACGGCGCGGGCTGTTCTGTTTGTGAAATAAGAAAAAATAATGACCCCCAACACTCGTTCTGTATGGTTCGTTTGCGTGACATTTTTGTTTTAACACGATGCAGTACATCAAATCCATTTTTCTACTTCCATAGCTTTCTACTTTTTATCGATCGAATTGACGGACATTGAAATCGCCTTATTCACCGACTTCAAAAAAGGATGAGGTTATTGGTTGTTAAATTCAAGGGACATAAAGAGTTACGATTCCCAGTCGTATGATATTTCTTGGTATTCAGGGTAGGAACACGCAGAATAGTTAGGTGTATTTGTGACGGAGAATTTTAGAATTTTAAAGTACGTAAGTGGGTTTTTATGTCAATAACTGACAAAAGAGCAAATGAGACACATATTGGAAAATAGACCATCTCCCGTGGACACCAAACACCAAAGGCATCACGGTTGCGATGCTGACCAATTAAGAAGAGAACAGAACGAATAAAATTATATCTTCATCAATAATTGCCTCCATGATAATAATGCTACATATTTCTATTTAAAGTGAAAGTTCCTAAGTCAATTTTCGCTCTATGAATAACATGCGCTGGTCTCGTCCGTAATTCAGTGAGTTCCAGTCGGGAAGGGTCCGTGGGTTTCGGAAATGCGTGTCGTAAATTCAATTAGTTAAAGCAACCGTTTCTATGTATAGCTGCCTCGTACTCAATGTTACCGACAGTTACATATAACGCTACTACTTCTGATAAAAAATTTAAAAGTTTAAAACTGTTGGATTTAATGTATTTAAAACCAAAAGTCATAAGGAAACATGCAAGTCGTCCATATAATTTTATGTTTTGAAAGTAGTGCTAAGTCTGCTAATCCAGTTAATGTGACTAGACCACCCAAATACTCGTAGAAACCTAAATTCTATTATAAAACACAACATTATCGATTCATAAAGTAATTTGACCTAAATTAATTTCATGCCTTGTTGCCCGATTAGTGTTCCAACCTTTGAAAACGATAGATGATTTGTTACTTTAAGTCTTTACATTAAGAGCATATTTTCATTCAATACACATTAATGAATGATGAACTACAATTTCCTATTCATTCAGTATTGTGGAGTAATCGAAGTATATTCTATTACAGTAAGTTAAGACGGCCGCATACATCACAGATAAGGGTGATTTGCCATTCTCGACTCGCCAATATATTGCTGCTCCGATATTGTTATGACGGCGAAACACTTACCGATCGCAATTTGCATGAATATGAGCTCCGAGCATGTTAACAATATCACGTTCTTAGCTATAAAACTTGGTCTATTAGCTGTCATGAATACAATAATAATAAACGTTCACATCACACAACCATACTGTTAAATTAGGTTTCCTTGTTTTTGTATAGTTTGTAGCACTGTCCATAATTTACATGACAAACATCTACAATCTAATAAGAAACACTTTATCCGTTGACTAACCAATTACCATATATGTCTGTGCAATTACCAATTAAGCTACTCTCGTCCCAATGTAACTTAACCTTTCCTAACTTGTAGAAAGAGGGGTGTCAGAAGCGTTTCTCGACCTAAGCAAACATTTATACGAAAAATTAATATTGACACCCAACTCGTGGATATTTATAATGTGTCATTTATGTTCTTTCACGGCAGGCGCAACACGGAATCTTATTGTTAGTATAGAAGTATCAGAGTATGTATAGCGTGTGTAATATTTTATCGTAGAATTAGAGTAAATTAACTTAATATCCCTGTACTGTAATCTACCTGTTCAAACAAAACAATGCAGTATGCAGTGAAGTATGAAGAGTTTATTCATAGAGAAGCTTAACTAATTAAGTCGGTAGATGACTGACTCACCTCGCTCGCTCGTCGCAGATCTCGGTCAGCATTTCCTCCAAATCCGTTGATAGCGTGCTCAGCAACTGTGAACGAGAGATGCAATGTCATTTACATTTAGATTTTTTCGTGCAGTTTCATGTTGCTATCTGAGTTATTTACGGCTGAAATAGGGCTATAGATGTCGACTGTTGACTCTACGACAGAACATGTTTTGCACTAAATGCATCATGTGGATGATATAGGGAGCCGCATGTGCAAAGACAGAGGTGGCATATTGCAATTACCAATTATTTAAACGTTAAAATTCAGTCATTGTTGAAAATATACAGTTCCCCCGAGTGTCCTCGTTGTCCCAAGTATAATCCGTATTATTGAGTCTTAGCCCGCGCGCCCGTCCAACCGAACCAATCGTCAATACTCGTAGCTACCATCACCTTGTCACCCCAGGCCCCAGGCCAGTGAAGGACACATACTAGAAAGCTGTGCGCAGTACCAGTTGTACGGTAATCAGTTAAACCTTGGTTACCGCAACCGGAGCTTCGGCTGTTTGATTGGGTGACACACGAACACCGCGGATATTAGACAAATTTTTACTTATACAACAGCTGTAGTATGTTCCTAATTGAAGAGAAGCAATGAAAAGGAGTGCATCATTATTTTCAGTAACCTACCTGCCTAAATAATAAATTGTTTTATTGTTTTTGAATTGTAGAATTGTAGACACTGCTATCATTGCGTTGAAAGTTTTCTGGTTGTAAATATTTTTGACTTGATTTATAATATTTCTTTGTGATTTCTTTAAATAAAACTTTATACTTACACTGTGTCTGAATTACTCTACTTTTTACTTCCATAATTTTTGTGCTAACAGTCAAAAATCAATGGGTTAAGCAAGCTGCTTTATCACTGGAATCATGATAAGTTAATTCCGCTTAGGCTAGGATATAAAATACATATAAATATAGTTTCACATAAAAACGTCTCAATCCCGATCGTATATCACTTGCGCGCCGTGTAGAAGCTGCGATCTATACAGATGAATAGTAGCTCGGCCTAGTGTTAGTTAAACAGATGATCCGTGTGTAGCGCAACAGTTATTTGCTTAGTTCGCAGACGGGGCGGCGCGGTGGTGTAAAAAGTTGCTCAAATAAAATCTGTGGGAGCTCCGCACCGGCTTGCGGCTTGCAGCGTGCGGCGTGCGTCATGCGGCCTGCGGCATGCGGCTTGTACCACGCCGCGCTGTCACTCCTTCGTAAATCGCGTCAATCGTAATAGATTCAGGGCGGTCAGAAAACAGACGAGTGACCGCTAGACTTGGCCTCTTTACTTTTTAACAACAATCAACCTAAAAGGGTTTCAAATATATAGGATGGCGATGGAACATAGCCAACTAATAATGTTATCATTATAGTTCGACGATAATGATTATAATAACGTCATGGTGTTTGAAACGCATACGATGACTACCGTCACCAAAATGACGTAGCGTACAAAATACAAAGTAAGTTCAGCTTTTTAACTGGTCATGAGAGGTCAATGCCCTCAATACGGTTGCTAGGTGACAGAACCAAAACATGACACAGTTCGACCAAGTGAACTGCAATGCTCTATCGTTAAAGTCGGATGAAAAGTTGATATTTATTCATTTTTCTTCCTATATGTAATTCTTCTTTCCTCTTTATTTCTCGTCTTTCTTTCTTCTCTCTCTCTCTTGGTTGGTAAGGTATAGATAATGTGTATCCTTAATGGTGCTGAGCAAGGACCAACATTATCAACCCTTTTCAATAAAGTGATACATCAGTTTGATTTTTTTAATAACGGGTCTTAGTCTTTGTTGGCCAACTGTATAATGACTTCATTATACTGTGGTTCTGCACGGATGCACGGTTTAATTTATAATTCAGGACATTTACATTTTTTATAGCCGGAAAGGTTGACGAAAAAACAGACGGCCCACCTGATGGTGCAATGCAACGCCAGCCCTGAAGGACAACTCTTTTTAGACCTATTTTGAAGAACTCCATATCACAAGCGCATATTAATGATAACATAATAAATAACACAGGAATTATAAGTAGAATAGATGTACCCAGTACCCGGTGTAAACAGCACGACCTCGCGGGAAACGTAATCCTTACGTTTACAAACAGTATCCGTGTAGCATCAGGACCAAGGAAACCGCAGTACAACTAAACTACAAGTTGTCAGCAATTCAAAGTACCTACATTTATCATTTTCATCGTTTTGGTTGGCAATAACCCTAACATGGAATTATTAATTGGATTTTTAGGTTTTATAAACTATCCTTATCCAACAGCTTCAAATGCCCAAAAAATATTATCTAAATCCGCAATTTCCATTCTAAGATTTCCTTCTGATGCTTAACTCGTTGGAATCTGCCTTTTTTAGGTTGTCATCAGTTCTTTACCGACAGACAGAAATTAAATGTTTCAGTTGCGAGTAAAGTTAGCCAGTTCCACTATGGTTCCATACGATTACATCGTACACAAAACAGGTAAATAAAATACTATCAAACGGCACGAAAGTTATAATTAACAAAAAATTATCCGTACCTTTATAAGTAAACCAGATCATCAATTTAAGACTCTTTGAAGAGCTTGCATAAAATTCACCGACTGATTTCGTGGCATTCTTCCACAATTCGATTTTCACGTTCCATTTTCGCAACAACTTGCAAATTGTGAAATGAGCTTCCTATTAAGATAGCTCCATTATTAAAAGGGATCTTTTAAGCAAAGGTAAATGAAATGAAAGGAGAATGCCCATTTAGTATGGAGAAATGTACTGACTTTAACATTTTTGTGTCTTGATAAAAATACCTTTATTTGATTATGTTATCTTAATAAATTATACATACTAACTTTAGTCCATGATAATATTAGGAAATAAGAGATTTTAAACAAAACTAATTTGTATTTAGGTTATAGTAAACTCACAGTAATATGGATTCTATGCGGGCGTATTAAAGTCGATTGCGTATGTAATGTCGATCTTTTAAGTTTCAAATTCATTTGACAGTCCCCAAACACCATGTAGTTTGTAATGTATTATAATCACAGAACACTATTACTCCTGGCTGATTATAATAATTTTCTATAAAAAAAATAATTCATTTGACAGTCGTCTTACGTCATCTAGTTTGTTGTCATGGATATATAAAGCCGGGTCCATACGCTTGGCAAACAATGGCAAACAGCAAACAACAAACACGAACATGTGGTTTTCCTTCACAAATCAAAGGATGTTCGGCAAACAGTTTGTTACCAAGCGTTTGGACACAACACAAAACTAAACTAAACTAAACTAAACTAACTAAACGAGAGCTTGAGGGAAGCGGACGTAGAATCTAGTTTTTATGCTAAAATAGAAAAAACAATGACTGATTGGTCTGAAGATAAAATTCTAACGTTCTTAGAAACATATCAAAATGAGCCATGTATTTGGAATCCTAAACATGTGAATCACAAAAATAGGCAAAAAGTTAATGATGCATGGACGCGGATAAGTACTATTGTAAATAAAAATAATAAAAATAATTTTGGTCATCCACCACCGTCTTCGTTTCCTTGATTTTCTCTTTTTTATTTGATTTTGTTTTAATGTAAAGTAAAAGAAGGTTAACCCAAAAGCAATCACTGCAACAAGTTCGTCGTCCGCCATGTTCGTCTATTTGTAATAGACTGACATGTTCGCCAAACATGAGGATGCGCTGTTTGTGTGGGTGATTGTGATCGGTGTTTGTGGTGTTGCTTGCTGTGTTTGGTGTTTGCGGCAAACACCAAGCATGTGGACCCGGCATTATACTATAACTGTTGTATCATAATTATAATCGAATCAATGCTACCTATTGGCCCGAAGGATCTTAAAAGATTCCTGATTGGCCCTTATCCAAACATAAATGGCCCAATGGTTTTATTTTGTAAAACGGAAGTAAAGTTACTTATTAATTTCAGAAAATTATTCCCAATAAGGATTTTTTAGGAAATAGGGTAAAATACTTGAAATATTTTAATTAAATTTTTTGTCCAAAAATCATTGTGACACAATTATTTTTTTAAGAGTACTGGCTATGGGCATTCTCCTTTCTAGCAGTGGTTTGAGCATTAGTAACTTTGGTTTAGCCCAAAGATAACGAGTGATCATCAGATAACCAGACCTCTTGCTTGCATACAACACTCTAAAGTCCATAATATTATTGTTATTGTGGCTTCAACCCATTTATGGGTACTGAGCACGGGCACTCTTGAAGAGGGTGGAGGGTAACTAGGTAGGTATTACTAAAATTAATAAAACACATGAATATTAACGCCCCTACTCAAGAGTCACTAACGGTTACTTAAATCGCTCCTGTGCAGAATTTGTATGGTTTTACTAAGGAACGATTTAAGTAAGCGTTAGTGACTCTGAGTAAGGGCATAAGATCCAAGTATCATTAAACTTTAAAAGGAAACTTAATAATGTCACAAAATTTAGGGTTTGTTATGCAATTTTCAAAGCACAAAGCGCGACTCGTCCTCAGTATGAAGCAAACGAGCCCCATCTAATTGTTCGGAAGTGTCCCTTAATGCCGCGGGAGTGCCGACTTATTATTTCTTTTCGCCATTTAATGTATGAGATGATATTATTTTATATCTCGCCAGTATAATGTAAAACGCTAGATAAAGTGAAAATATTATTCAATTATTCAAACTACAGAAAGATATGGAGCCTTGCGCTGTTGTCACTTGCAAATTTTATGAGCTTACTAGCTGACTCGGCAAACATTGTTCTGCCAAAAATCACCTAGTGGTATGAAATATACTTTACGACCTATTCTCATATCTACCAAGTATACACAAAAAAAATCTATTAACATCTATCGAGCCGTTTCGGAGGAGTGCGACCACAAACATCGTGGTCACGAGATTTTTATCATTTTCTGGTGTTATCAGATGGATGGATATACAGTGTTACGGAATTTCAATATGACCTACACCTACGTACGCTACCCGAACATAGAAAGTAAAAAACCACAACAAATTTATTCCTAAGTCTAGACATAGTGCCTTTGTGCATTCTAAACACAACAATTTATTTACAATGTCGCAACATTGTCGAATGGAATTTGTCTGAAAATTGAAAATTGTCTAGGAAATGCAAATACCGACATTAAGCCGTGTCCCCGAGGAGCCACGCTTGACGACGCCGACGACTGCCGACACCCGCGCCCCGGTGGCTGCCCCGGTGTAGCCCCGGCGTAGCCCCCGTGTGAATAAAGTGTCACGTTACTGTTAGCTATTCTTAGGCCCGTTAACTAAATAACTTTGAAATGTAACGTAAGATGTGATGCCATTTTAAAGGTCGCCTGTATGAAAGATATTGAAAGATATGTAAGTCGTGAATGTTTCGTAGAGTAAACTTGTTATTCCTTTCCTTACTCTCGTGCCATTACATTTACTAGTTTAACCTAAAACTAAATCTTACTTATGGATTACATTACCTTTTAGTACATACCTACATTACATTACATAATATCTATTGCATATAAACCAGTGCAGTAGATTTTTTTTAATAAGAATGATTATGAGATTCACTTGAACCCACATAATCCAAAATTTTAACAAATAAACGACTTCAAATGAAGTACATCCTTTTCAATAACAATAAAAAAAGAATCGTCGAAATCGGTTGGCCTGTGAAAGGGTAACCTTAGAACAAGAAATGATTAAAACAAAATTAATACTTGATAAATGTTCTATTCGTTAAGCAGCAGAATTTACATGAAATACGTGTTCATAAAGAAATTAGTATGCTATCATAGAAGCATAACCATACGGATTAATGAATCTTACAGACCTGAACAATCAAATGATCCAGCGAGGGTACTCGTTCCAGCACAGTTTGGCCTTTATGTTTATACTGTTTTACCATGAGCACCGCCAGCAAGAGAGTGCTTTTCGGTTGCAGTCTTCGCGAGATATTTTTAATGAATGCGTGTGGCACGAATGATGAGATCGAATGCAATGCATGTAGTAGTGACGTTTGAGTGAATGTTGAATGAGTGAAAAGGTGAATGGTTGGTATAATATTGTACTGTTATTGGATGTATCCTTACAGTTCGGCCATCCTGCTGAAGCGAGTCCCTTCGCTCCCAATAGTGACTAATTCTTATTTTTACGTATTCATAGCTATACATACATATTTTAATTTTAAATGTAACAATCATTACAAACAACAACGTTACTATAAAACTTACAAAAATCATAGTAATCTACTCGTATCTTAATTAGATAACATAACTATAAAATGAAATAAAATAAATGTGAATTATATTACAATAATATAACAAAATATATAATTATTTAACTTTAACGTTTTAATATTAACGAACACTATCATAGTTAAAACGTGTCAATATTTTTACCTACGTTCGCAATGTGCAGAATCTTATTGAACAATTTAATAACATTGAGTGAAAATAGCAAGAATAAACACATGAGTTTAGCATTTGAATTAAGACAATGTGCAAATAAGTATAAATTGGTAATTACGTAAATATAAGTACTACATGACACTGCATAGATACTCTGCTTGACGTAAAATACAATTTAATAATACTCACTCGTTAGATAATATTTATTTTCGTATAGGTGCATATTACAAGAAAAGTTGATTAAACATCTTAATTTAAATAAATCATAATAATTATGTTATTATTATTATTTTATTATTTATGTACAAACAAGAATTCACAGGACAGTTACAGTAGGGATACAATGTACAAAGGTACTGCTTATCTCTAAAATCGTTAATTGTTAATTTATATTAAGTATGAATTTTATTTATTTTTCGTGATGATTACGCAGAAGTAATTTTAATTATCTAGTTATAGTTATGACGGACGATCATCAATGTCAGATTCAGCATCGGAACATAGTTCAAACTTAGGCCTATTACTCTATCAACTGATACAATAACAGCTGTATCTTGTAACTGTTAATTTTTAACTATTTACTGTAACGTAATTGCTGGTTTAATAACAATTTGTAACCTGTTGCATAATGCTTTACAAAATAAATAATTTCTTTCTTTCTTTCCTTCAATATTTTGATAACGGCGATTACCTCCTTTCAGGTAGTGGTCGTCAGGTAACACCTTTTAACAAACCGTTGAGCTATTACACTATAAATAACAGTGCTAATCATCATCACACATACTTCATATATTTTCACAATAGTGAATAATATTGTCTTACTTTACTTGACTACACTGTGAAAGTACATTTGATCATCATCATCATCATCATTTTGCCTCAGACAAAATTGACATCTTACACACACTTACAATTTTATACTTCACTTAAATTATAGCATCACATTTTTATAATAATAGACTTGATCTATTAGAATATTTAATTAAGTAAACATCAACTTAAGCATTACTCAACCCCAGATTGACGTGCTAATTTTTAACTAGGACTAAAAACTTACTTCTTTGAACTATTAGTGTGCTTTTTTATCTGTTTATTTTAAATATATAAACATAACAAAAGGTCCAAATATGATGACCCGCTAATCTGTTCTTAAGGAAATGGAAACCAAGATGAAACTCACTCTTAAGGAACTTCAAATCAGCAAGGATCTCAATGCTCAGTTACTACGGGATATAGAAGACAGCGAAGCTGAAATAGCAAAACCACAAAGTCCAACACCGAATACAAGACTCAGCTTGCCGAGCTTCATAATAAATACTTGGACATCCTGGAGCAGCGAGACAACCTTCAAGACATTGTTGAGTCGTTCAACCAATGTGGTTATGAGCATGAGAGGTCTCTGAGTCGCATCACTGAGCTGGAAATGAGCTTACGAGTACATGAGGCAAATAAGATTGTAACTCAACTAGATCATTTAAAAGAATCTCAAAAACGTGTTGCTAAACAGAGCCTTTTTAGTGAGCTTATTGACTGCGGTTCCTATCCTAAAGACAGCTTCCTTGTAATTGACCTGACTTCTAGCAATAATTCTTTAGAACCTATTGTATATTTTAATAGCCAGAAAAAACTAAAGAAATATATTATGTTAAAATAAAGAAACTTGTATATTTTCGTAAAACACAAAAACTTGTCAAAGAAAGGAATTGTTTACAATAGTTAGGACGGAGTAAAAAGGGCGAATTTCATTAATTAATAAAATTAAATCATTACAACTAGAATCAGAACACAGTAGGTCACTGTATGATACTGAATCTCTGCTTCTTCAAAGCTTAGAAAAACCACTTCATAACAATATTATGATCAGCTTGTACACCAAAGCTCAGGAACAAATAAAATAACATATATTTTTTTTACAACCTCCTGGAAACTTGCAATGATAACATGGAGAGATTCGAGTCATTGTCCAAGAAATCTAGACACGCGATAGCGTGTTCAGGCTAACAGAACTGGTGAGCAGCACCGTGTGTACACAAACCATTTGAAGCCACTTTTGACCTCTTCATAACTTTAAAAACTATTCCACATATACCTGTCAAAATTGGCTCATTTATTGAGACTTACAAAATACATACTCGTATGTGCTCCAAATTTCATAAATACACCTCAAACGGTTATTTAGGTATTGACGTCCAAAAATCGTCATTTTTATCACTGACTGACTATATATCTGACTGACTATAGGTCTGTCAGTCAAATCAAAACTCTAACCCAGTTCCGGATGACCTAGAAAGGTAAATTTGGCATCCGGATAGGTAGTTGGGTGTACAACTAGTAATCGTTTTATTAGAATGTGTAATATTACACGAATCATTTCGAGGTACTTTTGACCCCTTAACTCGAGACCTATTTAACCTACATACATACTAGAAAGGCACATTTATTAACACCCCTTAGTTTATTTAGAATTAAAAATTTCACAAATGTAGCTCAAACAGTTATTGTTATATTAACGTTTAAAACCCGCATTTTGGTGACTGACTCACTGACATAGGATCAAAAACATAACCTACTTCCAAATCACCTAGATACTTTATATTTGGCTCAGGGTAGACTATTAGGCGTATGTAAAGGAAAAACAATCTAAAAAGTGAAAATGATTGATAATTAGTGAAATAAGTGAATTAGCGGTGCACTGTAAAGAGTAATTTTGCAAATAACAATAGGTATATTCATTATTTATAAACACTAATCATTTCTAGACAAAAAGTCTATCTCATCAAAAATATAAATGTGAAATGAGATTACAGCTTAACCAGGACAAATGCTGTCAATGCACTCTGGCAGTGCAGGATGAAAGCATCATACAGGTATACCACTCAGTGTCAGCTCGCCATCAGATAAATCAAGCAAAAAAACAATTATAATTAGTGACAGCATAGAGAAACACTATGGGTCTATTATAAATTCCTATATTACACACTCAGTAGTTAACTTGTGCTCACCGGGAGCCGCTTTTGAATATTTATTAAAGCAGATTAATCCAAAACATTTAGATATGAACACCTCAATAGTTTTAATGATTGGTGACAGCCCGAACATTAGCAAGAAGCTGTTAATAAAGTATAAAAAAGGTAATTATTTTTAAATATTATAGAAGTACCAAATGCAAATTTGTAATGTGTGCATTTTTCCTTACTCTAATGATTTAAGTCCGGAAGAAAATGACCATATTTATAAACTAAATCTAAAGATGTAGTATTTTATTTTGATATAAATACATTAATTTCATCATTTAAATTAACTAGGGGCACTATGTACTTACCTGCCACTAAAATATAAAAGACAGTTAGCTAGGCTGTTAGCTTTCAATTTAAATGATGCCGTTACAAATAGGGTGTTACCCTATTTGTAAGTCTATTGACACATTTATTGATTGTGGTAGTAGTACCACTGTTACTTTTTAGGATAATTGTACCAATATAGGTACAAATAATAATTTACACTAATATAGTTAATACTATCAGACTTTGCGGAAATTCATTGTTATTATGTTTGTATTAGTCTACTTTGCAACAGTTCGCGGTTAACATGTATGATGGTATATACTTTAACACATGCGCGGCACTTCCCTCTTTCCTACAACGGATACATGGACTACAATAATTAAAAATATATATACCAACATACATATACCAGCACAAACACGTGTTTTGCCCCGAGACGGAGCATCCTCAGGGTAAGTTGACTAATTTAAACTAAATAAAAAGACAATGGAATAAACTCTCTTCCTTAAATATTGTACATCAGAATATACAAGGCTTATCCAGCAAATAATTAGAAATTGAATTATTTATAATATACTGTAATACACATGTATAAGGTACATTGGTTACCAAGCACTCTGAATCATGTTAGTATAGGTAATTATAAATTGTCAAGTGCATTCTGTAGAGAGATTGCAATTCATGGTGGATCACTAATATTAGTGTACAACAATATGTCTTGTAAAGATCGTAAAGACATTGTTAGTTTGCTGAGAAAAAATACAATTTTCCTCCAACTTTCCAGAAGTACGTTAGAAATTATTCTAAAATTATTAAAATCGTTTGCACTCAGGCAAAGTCAACGTACAAAAGATGAAAACAACTTGGAACATAATTACGATACGAATTAAGTTACGAACTAAAAATTAATGAAGCAAAATAATTACTGCTGATAAAGACGTGCATAAGTGTATCAGTGATACCTATCTATATGAATACATTATTTGGAATTTTGAACAAAAGGTCCTTGATATTTGACAGAATTTTTTTTGACATACCATCATTAGGATGTTCTTGCCTCACCTTCACTAAATCTCCTTAACTGTTTACCCAAGTAGTTCTTCGGGTTCACGGAACCTTGCGGCTTGTGCATCGACGCGTACGGCTCGGTCTTCGACATCATGGAGAATTCAGTATCCAGCTTTCTGGCCATGAATATCACACCGAAATACCCGGTTGGCAGATAACGTCTTTGCTTCTCTCTTTCGTTTTGTAGTTGGTCTAACACCATATATTGGTCTAACACCATATGTTGGTCTAACACCATATGTTGGTCTAACACCATATGTTGGTCTAACACCATATGTTGGTCTAACACCATATTTTGGTCTAACACCATATCTTAGTCTGCTACCATATTACGTTGTTCTAATATCTTACGAGTGCGTCTTGCCTTTCCAATAGCTGTCCACTTGGTCTAACACCAGAAAATTGTTCCATCCATTCCAGGTATATTAATCCTTCCATCCATCTGAAACTTGGAATTGTTACGCATAAGTTTGGTAATATTACAAAATAGCTGTTGCCCGCAGCTTCGCATACGGAAATTATGTTTTACCTTATTTATATCTCTTGCAGAAATAAAATTAAAAAACTGTGAATTTATATTTAAGTGTTTATATTCAGTAATTTATATACTGAAACCTACTATACAATCACAAAGGATTCCTCAAGGAGCGGGTTATGAAAAATAAGCAATATTCACATTAATTTGTATTTTTTTTTTCTTGCAAATTTTGAAAAACTAATGTATATTCCATCAACTTAAGCAAGGAACATTTGTTGCAAAGAAGCAAATCGGTTGATGCATTGAAAATGTTGCACATAAACTTTAATCCCGTTTTCCAGGGAAACCTTTTAATTTTCCGGTATAAAAAGTATCCTTAAATATGAGCGGAAGTATTAGAAACAACTTCGCCAATTTTCATCGAAATCCGTTCAAGGGTTTTCATGTGATGCCCGGACAGGCAAACAGACAGACAGACAATAAATCTAAAAAATATTTTTGTGATTGAGGTAATATGGGGCTAATAAAGCATATAAAAGGTATTCTAAGGAAAAAAAATCAATAAGGGTAGTACTGATAAAAAAATATATATCATGAGGGTAATACAAATGGGGAAAAAAGTATGAGGGTAGTTTATATTAGTTAAGAGAAGTAATTTAATTAACAAAATTAAACTTTTTATGGTTAAAAATAAGTAGGTACGATTTGTAGGCGGGATGGACAGAGTACTTTACGTACAAAGTATCTGCTCGATCGCACTTCTGAGTTGAAAGGGTAACCTTAGAACAAGAAATGATTAAAACAAAATTAATACTTGATAAATGTTCTATTCGTTAAGCAGCAGAATTTACATGAAATACGTGTTCATAAAGAAATTAGTATGCTATCATAGAAGCATAACCATACGGATTAATGAATCTTACAGACCTGAACAATCAAATGATCCAGCGAGGGTACTCGTTCCAGCACAGTTTGGCCTTTATGTTTATACTGTTTTACCATGAGCACCGCCAGCAAGAGAGTGCTTTTCGGTTGCAGTCTTCGCGAGATATTTTTAATGAATGCGTGTGGCACGAATGATGAGATCGAATGCAATGCATGTAGTAGTGACGTTTGAGTGAATGTTGAATGAGTGAAAAGGTGAATGGTTGGTATAATATTGTACTGTTATTGGATGTATCCTTACACCTGATATCGAGTTATTCGACCATTTGTCGCGCACATACTTAATGCAAGTTTAAGACTTATATGGTTTTCTCATAGATGTCATTATTAGATTTCGATAAAATTTAAGTAGGAGTACATATGACATGAAAAAAAGAATCATCAAAATCGGTTCACCCAGTCGAAAGATCTGAAATAACAAACATGAAAAAAGTACAGTCGAATTGAGAACCTCCTCCTTTTTTTGAAGTCGGTTAAAAATGCTCGTCTCGTTTATTAAAATTGCTTCCTAGAACTATAATATAATAATTATATCCTTCAAAATAATACGCAAACACTTAATAAAACTTAACTTTCAATACTGATCCCCAGACGAACCAATAGCACATAACATAAATGCGAATTAATGTAATACGATGCCCCGGATAGCAGCACAATAAATCGACGCCATCTTGTATATTGTCATTCTGTCGCATTACAAATGATAGCAAATGGTATCTTTTACTTAATGTTACGGGATCCGCCAATTTATTAGCAGCGTCTTTTGTTGCGAATGACTTCGATAAGTTAATAATTTAACAACAAATAAACAATGAAAATTAGTTTAAAATATGATTTTCGTGTATTGTCATCGGAAATACACATGTCTGCCAAATTTCATCAATTTTCATTAAAGGGAAGTCATTCAAATTAACGTTACAAGATTTGATCCACCGAAGTGAAGCTAAATAAAAGCGTTTAAAAATAAAAACCGGGCAAGTGCGTGTCAGGCCACGCGCAATGTAGGGTTTGTAACTACTTATGCTCACATAGCCGTGGTAGTTTTCCATGTAAATTCATCATATAACCTATTTTTGAGAAATTTTTCGCTTGTCCAACTTCAACCATCTAGCCGGCAGAGGAGGACACTTGGCTCGAACCAAAATCAGTACTTTAAAGCCAAGTATTTAGCAAATGGACCCCTAATTCTAAAAATGGTTTTGAAAGACTCATAACATTTTTGAAAGACCTTTTCAACGATACTCCACGCATATAGGGTATGCGAAGCATAAAAAATTCATCCTCACCTTACCTGTATGGGAGGTACCGTGACAAAAAATGTTTTTCAATATTTTATTCTACGATTCTGGAGTTTTAATAAATATGTATAAGCATGCCAAATTACAGCTTTCTAGCACTAAGGGCCTTATCACACTGACGGTTTCCGAGCGGATTCAAAGCGGAACGGGTGCGCGGGGAATTCTTCGCGCCTGTTATTCTTGTACGATTTATCTTATTAAAGAGTTATCTATCTATACTGCTGATAAATTTGTATTGTAGTTTCAATGGCTACGACCAGTGTAGACCTTTGGACGATAGAAGAAACACTAACCTGCTGAACAATAGTAAATTATATTAAATTATTTTGAATTGACAAATTAAATATTAACATCTACTAGTTACCTAATATTTAAGACCATATCAAATATCAATATCACTAAAGTAACTTTTACAATTATTGATTAATTGTTGTGGGTTTTCTCACATAATGGAAGGGGGTTCCTAAACTGGGTAAGTGCGGACACATTATCTACTCCTTTCAGAACCTCATGGAGTATCTCTCAGGTATACAATTTCCAAACGACGATCTTTACCGAAGTAAGTGATAATTAATACGCACATAATTTAAAACTTATATGTCCAGGATTCTGAATCCACTTACCTGTGGGCAGTGCCGGACTTAAATATTAATACGGTAGGTGCCGAGAGCTTGAGGGAAGCGGACGTAGAATCTAGTTTTTATGCTAAAATAGAAAAAACAATGACTGATTGGTCTGAAGATAAAATTCTAACGTTCTTAGAAACATATCAAAATGAGCCATGTATTTGGAATCCTAAACATGTGAATCACAAAAATAGGCAAAAAGTTAATGATGCATGGACGCGGATAAGTACTATTGTAAATAAAAATAATAAAAATAATTTTGGTCATCCACCACCGTCTTCGTTTCCTTGATTTTCTCTTTTTTATTTGATTTTGTTTTAATGTAAAGTAAAAGAAGGTTAACCCAAAAGCAATCACTGCAACAAGTTCGTCGTCCGCCATGTTCGTCTATTTGTAATAGACTGACATGTTCGCCAAACATGAGGATGCGCTGTTTGTGTGGGTGATTGTGATCGGTGTTTGTGGTGTTGCTTGCTGTGTTTGGTGTTTGCGGCAAACACCAAGCATGTGGACCCGGCATTATACTATAACTGTTGTATCATAATTATAATCGAATCAATGCTACCTATTGGCCCGAAGGATCTTAAAAGATTCCTGATTGGCCCTTATCCAAACATAAATGGCCCAATGGTTTTATTTTGTAAAACGGAAGTAAAGTTACTTATTAATTTCAGAAAATTATTCCCAATAAGGATTTTTTAGGAAATAGGGTAAAATACTTGAAATATTTTAATTAAATTTTTTGTCCAAAAATCATTGTGACACAATTATTTTTTTAAGAGTACTGGCTATGGGCATTCTCCTTTCTAGCAGTGGTTTGAGCATTAGTAACTTTGGTTTAGCCCAAAGATAACGAGTGATCATCAGATAACCAGACCTCTTGCTTGCATACAACACTCTAAAGTCCATAATATTATTGTTATTGTGGCTTCAACCCATTTATGGGTACTGAGCACGGGCACTCTTGAAGAGGGTGGAGGGTAACTAGGTAGGTATTACTAAAATTAATAAAACACATGAATATTAACGCCCCTACTCAAGAGTCACTAACGGTTACTTAAATCGCTCCTGTGCAGAATTTGTATGGTTTTACTAAGGAACGATTTAAGTAAGCGTTAGTGACTCTGAGTAAGGGCATAAGATCCAAGTATCATTAAACTTTAAAAGGAAACTTAATAATGTCACAAAATTTAGGGTTTGTTATGCAATTTTCAAAGCACAAAGCGCGACTCGTCCTCAGTATGAAGCAAACGAGCCCCATCTAATTGTTCGGAAGTGTCCCTTAATGCCGCGGGAGTGCCGACTTATTATTTCTTTTCGCCATTTAATGTATGAGATGATATTATTTTATATCTCGCCAGTATAATGTAAAACGCTAGATAAAGTGAAAATATTATTCAATTATTCAAACTACAGAAAGATATGGAGCCTTGCGCTGTTGTCACTTGCAAATTTTATGAGCTTACTAGCTGACTCGGCAAACATTGTTCTGCCAAAAATCACCTAGTGGTATGAAATATACTTTACGACCTATTCTCATATCTACCAAGTATACACAAAAAAAATCTATTAACATCTATCGAGCCGTTTCGGAGGAGTGCGACCACAAACATCGTGGTCACGAGATTTTTATCATTTTCTGGTGTTATCAGATGGATGGATATACAGTGTTACGGAATTTCAATATGACCTACACCTACGTACGCTACCCGAACATAGAAAGTAAAAAACCACAACAAATTTATTCCTAAGTCTAGACATAGTGCCTTTGTGCATTCTAAACACAACAATTTATTTACAATGTCGCAACATTGTCGAATGGAATTTGTCTGAAAATTGAAAATTGTCTAGGAAATGCAAATACCGACATTAAGCCGTGTCCCCGAGGAGCCACGCTTGACGACGCCGACGACTGCCGACACCCGCGCCCCGGTGGCTGCCCCGGTGTAGCCCCGGCGTAGCCCCCGTGTGAATAAAGTGTCACGTTACTGTTAGCTATTCTTAGGCCCGTTAACTAAATAACTTTGAAATGTAACGTAAGATGTGATGCCATTTTAAAGGTCGCCTGTATGAAAGATATTGAAAGATATGTAAGTCGTGAATGTTTCGTAGAGTAAACTTGTTATTCCTTTCCTTACTCTCGTGCCATTACATTTACTAGTTTAACCTAAAACTAAATCTTACTTATGGATTACATTACCTTTTAGTACATACCTACATTACATTACATAATATCTATTGCATATAAACCAGTGCAGTAGATTTTTTTTAATAAGAATGATTATGAGATTCACTTGAACCCACATAATCCAAAATTTTAACAAATAAACGACTTCAAATGAAGTACATCCTTTTCAATAACAATAAAAAAAGAATCGTCGAAATCGGTTGGCCTGTGAAAGGGTAACCTTAGAACAAGAAATGATTAAAACAAAATTAATACTTGATAAATGTTCTATTCGTTAAGCAGCAGAATTTACATGAAATACGTGTTCATAAAGAAATTAGTATGCTATCATAGAAGCATAACCATACGGATTAATGAATCTTACAGACCTGAACAATCAAATGATCCAGCGAGGGTACTCGTTCCAGCACAGTTTGGCCTTTATGTTTATACTGTTTTACCATGAGCACCGCCAGCAAGAGAGTGCTTTTCGGTTGCAGTCTTCGCGAGATATTTTTAATGAATGCGTGTGGCACGAATGATGAGATCGAATGCAATGCATGTAGTAGTGACGTTTGAGTGAATGTTGAATGAGTGAAAAGGTGAATGGTTGGTATAATATTGTACTGTTATTGGATGTATCCTTACAGCTCGGCCATCCTGCTGAAGCGAGTCCCTTCGCTCCCAATAGTGACTAATTCTTATTTTTACGTATTCATAGCTATACATACATATTTTAATTTTAAATGTAACAATCATTACAAACAACAACGTTACTATAAAACTTACAAAAATCATAGTAATCTACTCGTATCTTAATTAGATAACATAACTATAAAATGAAATAAAATAAATGTGAATTATATTACAATAATATAACAAAATATATAATTATTTAACTTTAACGTTTTAATATTAACGAACACTATCATAGTTAAAACGTGTCAATATTTTTACCTACGTTCGCAATGTGCAGAATCTTATTGAACAATTTAATAACATTGAGTGAAAATAGCAAGAATAAACACATGAGTTTAGCATTTGAATTAAGACAATGTGCAAATAAGTATAAATTGGTAATTACGTAAATATAAGTACTACATGACACTGCATAGATACTCTGCTTGACGTAAAATACAATTTAATAATACTCACTCGTTAGATAATATTTATTTTCGTATAGGTGCATATTACAAGAAAAGTTGATTAAACATCTTAATTTAAATAAATCATAATAATTATGTTATTATTATTATTTTATTATTTATGTACAAACAAGAATTCACAGGACAGTTACAGTAGGGATACAATGTACAAAGGTACTGCTTATCTCTAAAATCGTTAATTGTTAATTTATATTAAGTATGAATTTTATTTATTTTTCGTGATGATTACGCAGAAGTAATTTTAATTATCTAGTTATAGTTATGACGGACGATCATCAATGTCAGATTCAGCATCGGAACATAGTTCAAACTTAGGCCTATTACTCTATCAACTGATACAATAACAGCTGTATCTTGTAACTGTTAATTTTTAACTATTTACTGTAACGTAATTGCTGGTTTAATAACAATTTGTAACCTGTTGCATAATGCTTTACAAAATAAATAATTTCTTTCTTTCTTTCCTTCAATATTTTGATAACGGCGATTACCTCCTTTCAGGTAGTGGTCGTCAGGTAACACCTTTTAACAAACCGTTGAGCTATTACACTATAAATAACAGTGCTAATCATCATCACACATACTTCATATATTTTCACAATAGTGAATAATATTGTCTTACTTTACTTGACTACACTGTGAAAGTACATTTGATCATCATCATCATCATCATTTTGCCTCAGACAAAATTGACATCTTACACACACTTACAATTTTATACTTCACTTAAATTATAGCATCACATTTTTATAATAATAGACTTGATCTATTAGAATATTTAATTAAGTAAACATCAACTTAAGCATTACTCAACCCCAGATTGACGTGCTAATTTTTAACTAGGACTAAAAACTTACTTCTTTGAACTATTAGTGTGCTTTTTTATCTGTTTATTTTAAATATATAAACATAACAAAAGGTCCAAATATGATGACCCGCTAATCTGTTCTTAAGGAAATGGAAACCAAGATGAAACTCACTCTTAAGGAACTTCAAATCAGCAAGGATCTCAATGCTCAGTTACTACGGGATATAGAAGACAGCGAAGCTGAAATAGCAAAACCACAAAGTCCAACACCGAATACAAGACTCAGCTTGCCGAGCTTCATAATAAATACTTGGACATCCTGGAGCAGCGAGACAACCTTCAAGACATTGTTGAGTCGTTCAACCAATGTGGTTATGAGCATGAGAGGTCTCTGAGTCGCATCACTGAGCTGGAAATGAGCTTACGAGTACATGAGGCAAATAAGATTGTAACTCAACTAGATCATTTAAAAGAATCTCAAAAACGTGTTGCTAAACAGAGCCTTTTTAGTGAGCTTATTGACTGCGGTTCCTATCCTAAAGACAGCTTCCTTGTAATTGACCTGACTTCTAGCAATAATTCTTTAGAACCTATTGTATATTTTAATAGCCAGAAAAAACTAAAGAAATATATTATGTTAAAATAAAGAAACTTGTATATTTTCGTAAAACACAAAAACTTGTCAAAGAAAGGAATTGTTTACAATAGTTAGGACGGAGTAAAAAGGGCGAATTTCATTAATTAATAAAATTAAATCATTACAACTAGAATCAGAACACAGTAGGTCACTGTATGATACTGAATCTCTGCTTCTTCAAAGCTTAGAAAAACCACTTCATAACAATATTATGATCAGCTTGTACACCAAAGCTCAGGAACAAATAAAATAACATATATTTTTTTTACAACCTCCTGGAAACTTGCAATGATAACATGGAGAGATTCGAGTCATTGTCCAAGAAATCTAGACACGCGATAGCGTGTTCAGGCTAACAGAACTGGTGAGCAGCACCGTGTGTACACAAACCATTTGAAGCCACTTTTGACCTCTTCATAACTTTAAAAACTATTCCACATATACCTGTCAAAATTGGCTCATTTATTGAGACTTACAAAATACATACTCGTATGTGCTCCAAATTTCATAAATACACCTCAAACGGTTATTTAGGTATTGACGTCCAAAAATCGTCATTTTTATCACTGACTGACTATATATCTGACTGACTATAGGTCTGTCAGTCAAATCAAAACTCTAACCCAGTTCCGGATGACCTAGAAAGGTAAATTTGGCATCCGGATAGGTAGTTGGGTGTACAACTAGTAATCGTTTTATTAGAATGTGTAATATT
Organism: Thymelicus lineola; assembly: GCA_963932265.1. Lineage (NCBI taxonomy): Eukaryota > Metazoa > Arthropoda > Insecta > Lepidoptera > Hesperiidae > Thymelicus > Thymelicus lineola. Next base: position 14,334,871 of record OZ010695.1, read on the forward strand.
ACACGAATCATTTCGAGGTACTTTTGACCCCTTAACTCGAGACCTATTTAACCTACATACATACTAGAAAGGCACATTTATTAACACCCCTTAGTTTATTTAGAATTAAAAATTTCACAAATGTAGCTCAAACAGTTATTGTTATATTAACGTTTAAAACCCGCATTTTGGTGACTGACTCACTGACATAGGATCAAAAACATAACCTACTTCCAAATCACCTAGATACTTTATATTTGGCTCAGGGTAGACTATTAGGCGTATGTAAAGGAAAAACAATCTAAAAAGTGAAAATGATTGATAATTAGTGAAATAAGTGAATTAGCGGTGCACTGTAAAGAGTAATTTTGCAAATAACAATAGGTATATTCATTATTTATAAACACTAATCATTTCTAGACAAAAAGTCTATCTCATCAAAAATATAAATGTGAAATGAGATTACAGCTTAACCAGGACAAATGCTGTCAATGCACTCTGGCAGTGCAGGATGAAAGCATCATACAGGTATACCACTCAGTGTCAGCTCGCCATCAGATAAATCAAGCAAAAAAACAATTATAATTAGTGACAGCATAGAGAAACACTATGGGTCTATTATAAATTCCTATATTACACACTCAGTAGTTAACTTGTGCTCACCGGGAGCCGCTTTTGAATATTTATTAAAGCAGATTAATCCAAAACATTTAGATATGAACACCTCAATAGTTTTAATGATTGGTGACAGCCCGAACATTAGCAAGAAGCTGTTAATAAAGTATAAAAAAGGTAATTATTTTTAAATATTATAGAAGTACCAAATGCAAATTTGTAATGTGTGCATTTTTCCTTACTCTAATGATTTAAGTCCGGAAGAAAATGACCATATTTATAAACTAAATCTAAAGATGTAGTATTTTATTTTGATATAAATACATTAATTTCATCATTTAAATTAACTAGGGGCACTATGTACTTACCTGCCACTAAAATATAAAAGACAGTTAGCTAGGCTGTTAGCTTTCAATTTAAATGATGCCGTTACAAATAGGGTGTTACCCTATTTGTAAGTCTATTGACACATTTATTGATTGTGGTAGTAGTACCACTGTTACTTTTTAGGATAATTGTACCAATATAGGTACAAATAATAATTTACACTAATATAGTTAATACTATCAGACTTTGCGGAAATTCATTGTTATTATGTTTGTATTAGTCTACTTTGCAACAGTTCGCGGTTAACATGTATGATGGTATATACTTTAACACATGCGCGGCACTTCCCTCTTTCCTACAACGGATACATGGACTACAATAATTAAAAATATATATACCAACATACATATACCAGCACAAACACGTGTTTTGCCCCGAGACGGAGCATCCTCAGGGTAAGTTGACTAATTTAAACTAAATAAAAAGACAATGGAATAAACTCTCTTCCTTAAATATTGTACATCAGAATATACAAGGCTTATCCAGCAAATAATTAGAAATTGAATTATTTATAATATACTGTAATACACATGTATAAGGTACATTGGTTACCAAGCACTCTGAATCATGTTAGTATAGGTAATTATAAATTGTCAAGTGCATTCTGTAGAGAGATTGCAATTCATGGTGGATCACTAATATTAGTGTACAACAATATGTCTTGTAAAGATCGTAAAGACATTGTTAGTTTGCTGAGAAAAAATACAATTTTCCTCCAACTTTCCAGAAGTACGTTAGAAATTATTCTAAAATTATTAAAATCGTTTGCACTCAGGCAAAGTCAACGTACAAAAGATGAAAACAACTTGGAACATAATTACGATACGAATTAAGTTACGAACTAAAAATTAATGAAGCAAAATAATTACTGCTGATAAAGACGTGCATAAGTGTATCAGTGATACCTATCTATATGAATACATTATTTGGAATTTTGAACAAAAGGTCCTTGATATTTGACAGAATTTTTTTTGACATACCATCATTAGGATGTTCTTGCCTCACCTTCACTAAATCTCCTTAACTGTTTACCCAAGTAGTTCTTCGGGTTCACGGAACCTTGCGGCTTGTGCATCGACGCGTACGGCTCGGTCTTCGACATCATGGAGAATTCAGTATCCAGCTTTCTGGCCATGAATATCACACCGAAATACCCGGTTGGCAGATAACGTCTTTGCTTCTCTCTTTCGTTTTGTAGTTGGTCTAACACCATATATTGGTCTAACACCATATGTTGGTCTAACACCATATGTTGGTCTAACACCATATGTTGGTCTAACACCATATGTTGGTCTAACACCATATTTTGGTCTAACACCATATCTTAGTCTGCTACCATATTACGTTGTTCTAATATCTTACGAGTGCGTCTTGCCTTTCCAATAGCTGTCCACTTGGTCTAACACCAGAAAATTGTTCCATCCATTCCAGGTATATTAATCCTTCCATCCATCTGAAACTTGGAATTGTTACGCATAAGTTTGGTAATATTACAAAATAGCTGTTGCCCGCAGCTTCGCATACGGAAATTATGTTTTACCTTATTTATATCTCTTGCAGAAATAAAATTAAAAAACTGTGAATTTATATTTAAGTGTTTATATTCAGTAATTTATATACTGAAACCTACTATACAATCACAAAGGATTCCTCAAGGAGCGGGTTATGAAAAATAAGCAATATTCACATTAATTTGTATTTTTTTTTTCTTGCAAATTTTGAAAAACTAATGTATATTCCATCAACTTAAGCAAGGAACATTTGTTGCAAAGAAGCAAATCGGTTGATGCATTGAAAATGTTGCACATAAACTTTAATCCCGTTTTCCAGGGAAACCTTTTAATTTTCCGGTATAAAAAGTATCCTTAAATATGAGCGGAAGTATTAGAAACAACTTCGCCAATTTTCATCGAAATCCGTTCAAGGGTTTTCATGTGATGCCCGGACAGGCAAACAGACAGACAGACAATAAATCTAAAAAATATTTTTGTGATTGAGGTAATATGGGGCTAATAAAGCATATAAAAGGTATTCTAAGGAAAAAAAATCAATAAGGGTAGTACTGATAAAAAAATATATATCATGAGGGTAATACAAATGGGGAAAAAAGTATGAGGGTAGTTTATATTAGTTAAGAGAAGTAATTTAATTAACAAAATTAAACTTTTTATGGTTAAAAATAAGTAGGTACGATTTGTAGGCGGGATGGACAGAGTACTTTACGTACAAAGTATCTGCTCGATCGCACTTCTGAGTTGAAAGGGTAACCTTAGAACAAGAAATGATTAAAACAAAATTAATACTTGATAAATGTTCTATTCGTTAAGCAGCAGAATTTACATGAAATACGTGTTCATAAAGAAATTAGTATGCTATCATAGAAGCATAACCATACGGATTAATGAATCTTACAGACCTGAACAATCAAATGATCCAGCGAGGGTACTCGTTCCAGCACAGTTTGGCCTTTATGTTTATACTGTTTTACCATGAGCACCGCCAGCAAGAGAGTGCTTTTCGGTTGCAGTCTTCGCGAGATATTTTTAATGAATGCGTGTGGCACGAATGATGAGATCGAATGCAATGCATGTAGTAGTGACGTTTGAGTGAATGTTGAATGAGTGAAAAGGTGAATGGTTGGTATAATATTGTACTGTTATTGGATGTATCCTTACACCTGATATCGAGTTATTCGACCATTTGTCGCGCACATACTTAATGCAAGTTTAAGACTTATATGGTTTTCTCATAGATGTCATTATTAGATTTCGATAAAATTTAAGTAGGAGTACATATGACATGAAAAAAAGAATCATCAAAATCGGTTCACCCAGTCGAAAGATCTGAAATAACAAACATGAAAAAAGTACAGTCGAATTGAGAACCTCCTCCTTTTTTTGAAGTCGGTTAAAAATGCTCGTCTCGTTTATTAAAATTGCTTCCTAGAACTATAATATAATAATTATATCCTTCAAAATAATACGCAAACACTTAATAAAACTTAACTTTCAATACTGATCCCCAGACGAACCAATAGCACATAACATAAATGCGAATTAATGTAATACGATGCCCCGGATAGCAGCACAATAAATCGACGCCATCTTGTATATTGTCATTCTGTCGCATTACAAATGATAGCAAATGGTATCTTTTACTTAATGTTACGGGATCCGCCAATTTATTAGCAGCGTCTTTTGTTGCGAATGACTTCGATAAGTTAATAATTTAACAACAAATAAACAATGAAAATTAGTTTAAAATATGATTTTCGTGTATTGTCATCGGAAATACACATGTCTGCCAAATTTCATCAATTTTCATTAAAGGGAAGTCATTCAAATTAACGTTACAAGATTTGATCCACCGAAGTGAAGCTAAATAAAAGCGTTTAAAAATAAAAACCGGGCAAGTGCGTGTCAGGCCACGCGCAATGTAGGGTTTGTAACTACTTATGCTCACATAGCCGTGGTAGTTTTCCATGTAAATTCATCATATAACCTATTTTTGAGAAATTTTTCGCTTGTCCAACTTCAACCATCTAGCCGGCAGAGGAGGACACTTGGCTCGAACCAAAATCAGTACTTTAAAGCCAAGTATTTAGCAAATGGACCCCTAATTCTAAAAATGGTTTTGAAAGACTCATAACATTTTTGAAAGACCTTTTCAACGATACTCCACGCATATAGGGTATGCGAAGCATAAAAAATTCATCCTCACCTTACCTGTATGGGAGGTACCGTGACAAAAAATGTTTTTCAATATTTTATTCTACGATTCTGGAGTTTTAATAAATATGTATAAGCATGCCAAATTACAGCTTTCTAGCACTAAGGGCCTTATCACACTGACGGTTTCCGAGCGGATTCAAAGCGGAACGGGTGCGCGGGGAATTCTTCGCGCCTGTTATTCTTGTACGATTTATCTTATTAAAGAGTTATCTATCTATACTGCTGATAAATTTGTATTGTAGTTTCAATGGCTACGACCAGTGTAGACCTTTGGACGATAGAAGAAACACTAACCTGCTGAACAATAGTAAATTATATTAAATTATTTTGAATTGACAAATTAAATATTAACATCTACTAGTTACCTAATATTTAAGACCATATCAAATATCAATATCACTAAAGTAACTTTTACAATTATTGATTAATTGTTGTGGGTTTTCTCACATAATGGAAGGGGGTTCCTAAACTGGGTAAGTGCGGACACATTATCTACTCCTTTCAGAACCTCATGGAGTATCTCTCAGGTATACAATTTCCAAACGACGATCTTTACCGAAGTAAGTGATAATTAATACGCACATAATTTAAAACTTATATGTCCAGGATTCTGAATCCACTTACCTGTGGGCAGTGCCGGACTTATATTTTTTATGAGTGTAGGCCAATTTATTTCCGCCGCCCTATGTACCTTTCTAAAATAATAATTTTCCATTCATAATGGAAGGAACTGAATTAGTCACTAAGAAAGTACGTAAAAAAACAAGAATTACAATTTTTACGGCACTTTTTAATAGCAAAATCATCTATAATATATCATTTTCTGAACTCTGCCGCCCCTAGGACGCTGCCGCCCCTAGGCCGCGGCCTATACGGCCTATTGACGAATCCAGGACTGCCTGTGGGGTGTGGAAGACTGACGTCAAACCGCCAAGCTATCAATAACTTTTTGATAAGCTATCAGTAACTTGGTCTTATTATAACAGATAACAATAAAGCATGTCTGCCTTCTATTCCGTTAGTCATCATCATTAATCATTGCATTATCAACTACCTCATAGATATTCATATCATAATGGAAGACAAATTCAGTGAAGAATCTACGCTCAATAAATAAAGTTTTGGACATGACTCATTTACCCTGATTACGTTGTATAAAGAAATGGCTCTCCATTGGCTCTCGCATTGCTTCAAAAAAGTTACGCTGTAGTCACTAGAAGCAATAGACACCAAAACCACATTAAATCGGTTAAAGCCCTTCTGAGATTAAAGGAAATAGAAGCGAAAAACAAACAAAGCAAAAATACTAAAAATTATGGAATTTTTTTGCACAAGTTACGTCAATGCTTGACTGCAATCCCACCTGATAGTAAGTAAGACCTAATCTATGCATTAAGTTTTTCTCAAAGATTTTCCATTGATCAGTTACAGTAGTATTATAACTATAGTTCATTAACCACATTATTACTATTATTATCATATTTAACCATCATAAAAAAACTGAAATACAAAGTAGTTTGAAACATATGTTCTACCACATACGAGTATCTCTACACAATGGTACAGTCGATGACATTCCATAACCCCATCAGTTTCAGCTCGGGGTCACATTGTCCCTTTGTTTTTGACACTCCATTGTGCGGTGCACTATCAAGTTGCTGGGACTGAGCTATAAAAGTTTTATTTGTCTCTTTTGCGAGTAACCTTTTCAACTGATCGCTCGATCGGTTTTATTGCTTCGTTTGGGAGCGTGTAGCGAGTAATCGACGCTCCGACTGTAAAGTACTTTACAAGGCATATAGTGTTTGATTGAACAGGATACTAAGAAACTTGAGCAACTTTCCTCTACTTCACTCCGAAGGAAACTTGCTGTCATCAAACTTATTGTGGTTATTAAATCAATGTATCTATATTTAAAAAGAATACTATCTTTTTGTGTCCAAATATCGGTATTATAAAATACAAATCGCAAGTACCCGTTGCATTTAAAAATAGTTTATAGAGTGCTAAATCGGATTTTTCACCAAATTTTTTTAGTACCAAACAAAATGTATTAATTTGCAATTTCGTTCAGCCATTTTTATAACGACTATTAGTATTTCGAATTTCCACTCCGTTGTAAACTTTAGTTTTCTTGTTCTGCGGAAAGCCTTCCATTAGCGTGTACGTATGTATATAGAGGTTCCCATATACGCCATAGTAACACGTCATGTGTTATCAACATGCCAAGTTCCATCAAAATCTGTCTGGTGGTTCTATGTCCTATGTGATCTGGCCAGAAATATGAAAAGAAACAAAAAATGCAAATTGCTTGTCTATCTGGGGACAATACAATTTTGAAAAATATTTTAAAACAATATGGTTCCTCAATTATTAATCTAATAAATTGTTATTTTATTTTTATGTTAGAAGATATCTACTAAAGTTCCACTGAATGAAAATTTCAAATTCAAAACTAAAAATTTAGGTATCTGTAGTAATGTAGTCAGTTAAATTAAGGGTGAAAACGGGTCATTCTTTCGATATCAAAAAGGACCATTATCATACTTGTAGAGCGTCTTAAGACCCTTTTTTTCGCACTCACCTCTATTAATTAAAAAACTTGTTACCGAGATGGCAACACTGTGAATAAGTAAATTAAGTGACAAATCACTATCACTGCGACATATAACAGACGGAACAAAATGTGAAATTATCGTCACTAATAAATATAGCGGTTGTGTGATTTATCACGCGTGATGTAACAGTGACAAAAATAAATAATTTCACGACGTAATCGTGAAACAAAAGTAGCAATAATTCCCATCATTAACAACCACTAAGAAGTGGGTGTTTATTCAAATAACAATAAGGCGAGGGTTCAATGCTTTACAGGTATCAAATATCTTTTAGAAACATCGAGTGGTTGTGGAAACAGAGTACAAACAAAAGGCAGATGAAACCGAGCGGGCTGCGGCGGCGTTCAATTTCCGATGGAGCTCAGAGCGGCGTCGCGCGTACCTTGCCTGTGTTAGTTACAGATAACTATTTCTGTGTAACATCACGTGAAAAGCTTATTTTATTTCAACCAACCCCGTCGGGAAAGTTGCTAACGATGATCAATCAGTGACGATCGAGCTAGGAGCAAATTAGTCTACTTTTAAATTCATTGATGTACTTACATTTCTTTATGAAGTTTTCCTACATCAAAGGGTAATTAATTTCTAACACTGTAATATACACCACTTTGAATATTAGAGGTAGGTATGTACAAGATTCGAACCTAGAGCCTCAAAATTCAAATCTCAAGGATATGACTAGGTACTTTAAACTGTTTTTATTTGTTCTTAGTTCAATGACATACAACTAAAATAAGATATTTAACGCGTTCAAAATCGAATGCATTTTACACGATCCTTAATGAATCCTAGTTAGAATTAATTAAAAATTGTCTGGAGTGAAGGCGGACAATAAAGGCTCTCAAACAATCGAACCCTGGGGGAAATAAAAATACTCGTACCTTCAGTACAAATCAAAAGTAGCTGCTTAAAGGAAAAAGTCGTTTTCCGGATTAAAAAAAAATCTCGGTCCCCGGCTTCTCTTTCATCTTTTGATTAATCATCAACCGTAATCAAAGCATAATAAAGTTATAAAAAATAAAAATTCTAGTAATATTATAAAAGTAAATGTTTGTATGGATGTTTGAGACTCTTTCACTCAAAAACCACATTTTCGGACGTGTTTCCGTGAAATTTTGCACAAAGGTAAGAATAAGGTACCGTAATACACAGGTAGATCGGACAATGCGGGCTGAGCGCTAGTATTTATAATAATAAACGCTCACACAAGCACACCTTAGCGCTCCGTCTCTTCAAGCGGAGTCGCTTCAGATGAAGGTTTTAAGGTCGTAGGACCAAAACCATTGAGGCAGAGTTTAGTGGGTATTGTCCTTGGAACCGAGAATAAATATTTATTATTTATTATCCTTGGATCGAGTCTCCACATAACCAGCAGAGACGGCTCTGCTGGTATGCGTAAATGCATTCTCTGCCTCCATCCCGTGAGGGGAAACAAAAAAAAAACAAGCACACCTTGTTACTCGTACAGTTACCCACATGGACATTGGGCATACACAAAAAATACATCTTGATCAAACAAAACCTGCAAAACAAAATTTGAACATCCTATCGATGTCTTTGCAGCCGAGTATCGTAAGTAGAAACTTTTCTTACGACAATCCTTTTTGAACCGAGGTCATATGACTATTACGCGTTACTGTCATAAACGTAAGTACGAGTAATTGACGACTTCATCAAATATTTTATGTTTATGTACGAACATTTCAGCACTCTACCCTTTCACCCTGAGTAACACATTATTCCAATGCCGTCAATAAAACCTGTCGTTCTATACTTTATGATCCGTTACAACATCTATTGGAGAGAATAGGCTTTCACTAGTTAGTATTTTACCACCCAAGACCACATCGCCACTTACCATCAGGTGGGGATTGCAGTCAAGCATCAACTACCATCCACTCATCAGCCTTCACATGTCCACTGCTATGTCCAGCATCTTCTAATTTGCGTCAATCTGACTGGTTCTGAGCCTTCTGAATCCAGCGGATACCAGTTAAAGTCTAAAATTACATATTGCGAAGTCACTCTCTCCTTCCTTTAATAATCATTATTATTTAAAAAAAAAAACATTATAACCGATGTTTTGACATACATAAAAGTTCCATGTGATACAAATAAACCCCTGAAAGTATACGTGAACATGTCACCTCGTAATTGACATTGTTCTGCGCAAGTTGCACGACCTGTCAAAAGCTTTGTTTTACAAATGACGCGGTACTTAAAAATTCATGTTCCGTAGTACACGTGAAAGCAAATAAACATCTTCGCATTTTGATTTCACAGTATAACTTTTCGTTTCCATGTTCTGGGTTAGAGTCATTACGCGAGCTATTATCATACAGGACCTAGTAATAACAATAACGTCAAACAAGGATCTATGCTTTTATTACAAAGAAGAATGTAAACTGTCGAACATTTATAATTCTATGTAAGGAACTACAAAAACTTTTTAATCATGAGTTTAAGCCAAGCAAGAGATAAGCAAGATAATAACTGCTTTTGATTTCTAGCGATTATTAAAACTAAGGAAAGTAGGTGGCGGTTTTTTTTCTTAACTTTTAGTTTTTTTTATTGTATATTACCCTATTCGTAATACTCACACTCGTACAGAAATACAGAAAAGTGTGTATGACGAACTACGTGTGTGACGAATTGCCTATGTTTTTACCCGTTCAATAAAGAAGAGATTGGGCTAAACGAAATGCGCGTAACGGGTATAATCCAGTAACGCCAGAGCGCGCGGGCGCAATAATTAACTTTTGACAAGTTTTAACGAGATTCGTTGACGTTCTGTGTTCATAGTGTGTTCGTCGCTGATGGTTTTTGTTTATTATTGTTTTAATAAATAACAATTATGGCTGTGCGAATGGCTTTGCAGAGTTAATTAATAGGTATTCTGGTTATTTTTATGTAGAGAGGTAATGTACTTGTATATTACAATAAATTAAACCTACTTTACTGAAATAAGTATTGGCTGCAAGAACCTAGGCTATAAGCCAAAACAAACATTTTTTCGTAATAAAGACAAACATTAAAAATAACGGTATTTGCCGTTTTCTCAAAATCAACTTTTTGGGCATAACTGCTTTCTTGTGAAAGGAGGTAGCTCTAGAAGAGTTACATGAAGGTTCGAACTGTTTCACAGGCGACTAAGTTTACTTGGCCTTTAACGAAGTAAAATTGTTGAAGGCCCATTAAAATGCAGTAATTAGAATCTTTTAGTCCGGTTTGTTTGTCAGGCCAGTCTTATCGCCCTCTTTAAGGACAATTTTCATAAATTGAGAGTCAAAGTTTTAATCACCGTTTGAAAGTTCCCAGGGAAGCTTTTAGTCTTGATGTTATTGGATTTACGAGAAGCTCGCGACTTCACTTCACGAACTTTGACGTCACTCGACTTTGTTTTGTTTTCTTTAACGATATTCTTCACAGTATTGATGCTTTTTTCTGTAATTAGCGCAATTTATCGCATTTTACTGCAAGATGAAGAGGAGTGTTGTATTGGTGTAAAAACATATCGTAGTTTGTATTATGTTCGTTGTTTTCGACCAAGAAAGAAGAAAGAATTGGTTTTTAAGACCCCCAACCAGAATACTACGAGTTGTTATGTTGTGATAGCTCAATCAAGGAAGAGGGTGATAGCCAGGCAGGCTTCACTTCATGTGCCGTTGACAGCAGTCGGTTTCCGGGTTTAGGGGCTCCATGCTTGAGTCCAAGCCAACCTTCTCGTGGTCCTGCTGAACCATGAGCGAAGCTATGGCACAGGTCCCTGTTGGAGATTGATGGGCTCTGTGCCATCCAGCTAAATTACAATGGTACATGCATACTGGTAGGATATTTTACCTACCTGGCTACAACGCTTCTAAAATGATTTTTCCTTTCGATCGCTATATTGCCTTACTCGTTATAAACGGATTTTCCAGCTATCAGCCCCGGTGATCCCTAATATCCATGGTGTTACTAATGTTCATAGGCGACGCTGATCAGTTGCTATGGTCGTTGGTAGGCTGGTTACATAAAAAAAACATTGTGGGTTGCTAATTAAGTCATAAAACCGGCATCGGTGTTCCCTCTAGGCTATGACATGGGGTCCTTCAAGAAGGCGGTCTATCGTCATCTTCTTGGCCAGCAACGCGTTGATAACGCCTCTGGTGTCGCTAATGTCCATGGGCGGCGGTGATCACTTACCATCAGGTGACCCGTCTGTTCGTTTGCCTGCTCAAAGCATAAAAAAAAACACCCCCAATTGTACTAAGTTTATAAAGTGTATCCAGATATAATTTTGTGTACAATAAAGATGATTTTGTTGTTGTTGTTGTCATTGTGGTTATTTCAAATAGAGAATCACGTTACTTCTCTCACCACTATAGCCGCGGCTGCCGTCAAACGCCGCTGACCACATACCCGCATGGAGCGCGCGGCCCAACTATTATGACAGGAAATGAAAACGTCATACACACGGTCAGTTTTAAACTCGCTCAGCGACCGCCCGACAGCCCACTGGCCGCAGTCACGTTATTATACAGTAAAATAATAGAATATAAAATAGCCCGAATACACATCAACGCTTGAAAGGAAAAATTGACTAGGCGACATTGAGCTAACTTTACAGGAGAGCAGTTTGAAGCCAAATTTTTAGAAAATTTGTTGTATAATGTATATGCCACAATATAGATGATAAAATAGGGATTCCAAAATAGTCAGAATAACGTTGGTAGGAGAATTACAAAAAATATGTTTTTTTTTCTAAAAATTAAATTCCAACTTTAAACTCTAACTTTAACTTTAACTTGTCGCTTAGTTAGTCAATTTTTCCTTTCAAGCGTCGACATACATTCACAGGATTGTGGCACAGACCGTGACGTGACAATATTTCGTAAAATGATTTACCGGACCCGAGTATGAAAATAGTTTTTACACTCGTATCAAAATGTCCTGAAAAAGTGTCACATCTCGCAGCGATAATATTATGCACACTGAGTTGTCAAATAATAGTGAAATTGTAACTAGGTAAGTAGGTAGGTAGGAATTTTAAAATCATTAGCCTCACGAATTCCTTCTTTCACAAAGAAATTGAAAGGTCAGGTATTTGACGACCTGTTAACATTTAACGTAACGATGGTACAAATTAAACTTAATTAAGAAAAGATCTATATGTGCAAATACGTAGCTGGATAAAAAAAAAGATAGAAGAAAGAATAACATTAAATCAAATAAAAGATAACAATGAATTCGAATAAAAACAATTAAAACCTTAAGTCTAAATAAAAAAGCTGAAACGAAATACTTTGAATCCAAGCAACCCGTACAGTTTTAATAAGACTCTACCGTCTATTATAAACGCTTCTCGTCTAATAACATTAAATCTAAGAATTCTAATAATAGATACAAAGGAAAAACAATAAGTTTTTCTAAATCATTACAAGCATTATCTGTAGTGAGTCCTCCGAGGCAATCAAACACTCAGATCGCTTATGGCTCGGTAACACGCAACTACCGGGTAATTTATCTGTGCCGTAGACGCCGTGCTTTCTGCTTTATATCTGAACATTAGAATCACAAATGTTTTTATTGAATAACACAGTCCTACTAACTACTACTAGTCCTCAGAGCGGATTGATGGGGAGGTTAGTCTCCAACCCAAGTATCGGAAGTTTTCATGCCGCCCGAAGATCTGCGACATGATTTAACTGCTAGCTGTCACCCATCCAACTAAAGACGGCACCCGTTGTTGCCCAATTGAGCCAATCGCTTAGGAGCAACACTAGAAGGCCTATGAGCAATTTTAACCGAATTTACCAGAAGATATTATATCTCCACCAGAAGATATTATGTCTGGCACTGCGAATAAAATAATATATCTCCTATCATTTGTTATGAATTTGAATTTCGTTGAAGTTAAGCTATTCCAGGATTCAATCAAACGTGGTGTCGTGTGAAAGCGAATAGGGCACAGTCACGCGACCGCTCAATAACCGATATAACGGCATAGCGGCTTTACCAGCATTCAATGGTTTAATATTAAGCAAGTGTTTCAATTGCATGACATCGGATATACCTAAGTGTGCACAGAATTGCGTTAATTGTAGTCCCTGAACATTTCTTCAACCCATTAATAACCTAATACTGTGCACGGGTTCCGCTTGAGTAGCCTATACTACACCACGCTGCTCACGTGTCCTCTGCAGCACGCAAGCGCTCAAAAAACCTTTTGCCACAGCGGTCTTCCATCCAACTATCAGTCGCGCCCGCAGTTGCTTAACTTTGTCGATCACTCAGGTCAGGATCGACACGATGCCATATAACGTTGTGTGTACAATGTTTTGTTTCAACTTCAAAAACATCGTAAGAAAAAGGATAAAAGAGATGAAGAAAGACGGAGAAGAAAGGAGGAGAATAAAGAAGTACTGATGGTACCTTCATGTAGGAGCCGCCATTCTTCTCGTCACAGTGCCGTCTGATGTATCGCGTGCAGACATTTGACATGGTGCGATCTGGAACAAAGAAATAGACGTTTTTCTATTTATATTTCACCACTACTGTTTCTTTTTCTATGTGCGATTTCAAACCACTCACGTGTGAAACGTTTTATGGAATTGAAGAGCGTGTCCACGCAAAAAACGTGAACGTTTCTTGATACACCGTAACGTAGTCGATCGTGATGATCACACAGTTTTATTGTATTGTTACAATCAAACGATATTACTCGTACTACTTGAGTTATTCATCATTCTTTGAGTCATTCACATGGCTTTGAGAGTATCGTAGAGAACTTCGAAGGTATGCCGGATTTCCTAACGATGATTCCGTTCGACAAAGCAATAATTAAAATTCCTCATGAATTTGTAACACATAATTTGAAAATTATAGATGGGTTTAAAATCTTGATGGAAACATAAGTATTATAAACCAATATCCATCTAAAACGTAAAATAGGTACGTAAATAATTAGTAAGCAAAGCAAAGGTTAAAAGCGAACAGCAGATAAAATATCACATTGATTTATAAAATGACTTTTAGCTTTAACATTTAGTTCTTACAGTTATCTTCAAAGGGCTAAGCTAAGTCCAGATTGTCCACACATTTTGAAAGCTGTAGGTACTACAACAAATGTTACACTGAGATAAAAACTTTCCTAGAACTGACAAAAAAGAAATAACATTAGCTTTTGTTTTAAGTAAATAAAAAAATACACTACTTATGATAGTAACATAAGACTCACAGACAAAAGTACTTGCGAAGATAACGTAAGTAGTCGATCAACATGATCTCAAAGCAATAAAGTACAAGTTGTCCTAATTTTTTATTTATTTTATTTTTATTTTAAAGTTCATCAACGACTGGTACATTTGATTACACAAACAAACGAAAAATGTGATTACACAACATGCAATAAATGGACAGTCAATTACAGATGAACATAACAAGCTTTAAAAGAATAGACGTGTTTAAAACAGGTATTTTACAAAAAAAATACATAAAAATACAAAATTTAACCTTGAAGAGATAAAAGAGACCTATAATAATAATAATTAATACAATTAAATTTTTTCTAACTTTGACAAACTACTTTTAAATTTAGACAATGTAACAGCATTTATATCAGTGTCCGGTGAGCCACCACATTTGTTGTACGATTTAACCATTCTAGAGATGGGAGAGTTGGACCCTATGACGGTTCTGCGATGTGGAGGAATAAAGAAAGAAAGGGGTTTGCGAGGCATTCTGGCAGGTACTCTAATGGAGAGTTTAGAAAGCAGTTGCGGACTGTGTATGGAGTTATTTAAAAGTTTATATAGAAATACAAGGTCCGCGATGGTTCTTCTTTTTTCGAGACTCGATAATTTAAACTTCTCCATTTCGGTCTTATACGAAAATAAATTTTTACTCTTACCAGCAGAATACGCCAGATGTCTCACAAATCTTTTTTGTATCCTTTCTATCCTAAGAGAATGAGTCGCGAAGTGGGGACGCCAAACAACACTTCCATATTCTAGAGACGATCTTACCAGACTGTTAAACAAAAGTCGCTTGGTATTGACATTTTTGAAAATTTTCGCGTTTCTCAAAACGAATCCCAGCATTCTGGATGCTTTCTTTGTTATGTGGTCTATATGCGGTTGGAAGGTGAGCTTGCGATCAAGTATTATTCCCAAGTCTTTAACTGTGTCGACTTCTGTAATTTTAGTGCCTCTTAATTTATAATTCGATGGAATAATGTGATGTTTTCTTGTGAATTTTATGTGAAAACACTTAGCTACATTGAGTTCCATGCCATTACTAGAACACCATTTTTCGAGAGATGTTATATCGTTCTGGAATAAAATAACGTCCTCCCATGTGTTTATAGATTTATAAAGTTTGAGATCATCAGCGAACAACAATGGCGTACTGGAGCGGAAAATTTGTGGGAGGTCATTGATAAAGATATTGAACAATACGGGACCTAAATGAGAACCCTGCGGGACACCTGATGAAATGTTATATAAGTTTGATTCAAATCCATTTGCAACCACATAAAAAGAGCGACTCGTGAGATATGAATCTAGCCAGTTATGAAACGTGCCAGTGAATCCTAGTCGTGACAATTTTTGTAGTAAAATTTTATGTATAACTCTGTCGAAAGCTTTGCTAAAGTCTGTATAAATGGCATCGATTTGTTCATTTTTGTCCAATCCTTCTATTAAATCCTCAACATATGTGACCAAATTAGTTGTTGTTGACCTACATCTTAAAAAGCCATGTTGACAATCGCTGGCATATTTTTCGTAATGAGACTGAATAAATGGACAGACCAGTAGTTCCAAAACTTTAGAGAATGTTGGGAGTATGGAGATCGGCCTATAGTTTCTTATGGAGTGTATGTCACCAGCTTTATGAAGAGGTACCACCTTTGCTGTTTTCCACGCTGAAGGAAATGAACCCGAATATAGAGAAGCCTTGAAGATTAAGTAGAGAGGATAAGCGAGATTTGAGGCGCAATTGACAATAAAAATTGGGGGTATGCCGTCTGACCCCGCTCCTTTGGTTGCATCAATGGTTTTCAATATTTTGATAATATGATCTCGATCGATAGGTATTGTACCAAAGGCTACACTGACTTCGTTCGAATCTCCATTAGGGTTTGCAAATGAGTCTGAATTGTAATTTGTGCTGTATATAGAGCAAAAGTGTGCGGCGAATAAGTTGCAAATGTCGACCCCGTTAGAGTATTCCTTCGTACCTTCCGTTATTACTGCTGGTAGTGAGCTAGTGCCACCTCGTTTTTGTTTAACGTAGGACCAAAAATGTTTCGGGTTGGTGGAAATATTTTGCTCGGTTTTAAATAAATAATCACGGTAACATTTTGTTGTCAGCCTGCTACAGCGTTCTGAAAGAATACGATAAGATATGTTATCTAAAGGATTATGAAATTTGTTGTATTTGATTCTATACTTATTTTTTTCTTTCAATCTTCTTATTAAGCAGTTAGAGTACCAAGGCGGGTATAAATTATTGTTTGATGATCTTGAAATAGGTACAAATTTTTTAATAGTGTCGCCGATTTCGCGATAAAAGATATTCACTAATACATTTACGTCCACGATGTCCACGAATAAATCGTCCCATTTTATCTTTGCTAGATAATTGTTAACAGCCTGATAATCGACTCTGTGAAAGTTTAGTTTGCGATTATTAGAGTTATAAGGCAATGATGATTCTATCACTAATGGCAATCGTACCACAATGGGTGGATGTAATGGATCCTCCGGGCAAAGTATATCAGCTGAGCGGGACACGTCGCTACTTGAAAAATCGATAAGAACGAGATCTAATATTCTATTCATAGTATTTACCACTGTGTTGCATTGCTTAAGGTTATTCAAATTGACGAAATCTATGAAGAACTGATTTAATTTCGATGTTTGGTAGCTTTCTGATCGATTTTCCAATTCCCAATTAATATTACCTAAGTTAAAATCACCAACAATACAAATATTTGAGTCGAGGTGCTCCGATATACTAGAAAAATTGTCTATAAAGTGTTCTAACATCGTTTTACAAACTGGAGGAGGAAGGTAAATTCCACAAAATGAGATTTGATTTGATTTATTGCGATCATCCACTGTAACTGTTACCCAAATATCCTCACAACTACTTTCAAGGGTCTTATTTCTTACAGATTTAAGAGATTTAGACACCGCTATTAATACCCCTCCACCTTCTTTATTCCTATGATACCCCGAATCTTCTCTGTCCCTTCTATATACTACATATCTCTTATCGAATAGTTCTGAGCTTGGGACACTACTATTCAACCAAGTCTCTGTTAAGATTATTATATCATAGTTAGTATTGATTAGATTACAAAAGAAGAGATGCGTTTTGGTTCTAAGACCTCGTACATTTTGATAATATACATTAAGAGTTTTAATTTTAACATTGCTCATTATGACTCAAAATGTTTTGTTAGATCAGATAGTCGAAGAAATTAATGTTACTTAAGGTTCTTTAGGCAGTTAAGATCTTTTATTAAGATGTAGTCCGAATCGTCTCCTTTGCGCATATAAATATGACCTCTCCTCACCCAAACGTACTTGTATCCTCTTTCTTTGGCAGCTAACCTTGCGGCGGCGTGTAGGCTTTTGTTACTCGGGGATAGATGTTCAGCGACGAAGATTGGCCTTGCAGGGCCGTGGAGACCTAAGTGGGTGCTATTCAGCTTCTTGTCGACTGGCTTTTTTCTATTAAAATTAATGGCTGCAGCTAAGAACTCGTCTCTAATTTTGGTACCGTTGAATTGTACAATGATGGCCCTAGGTCGGCTATTTTGTCGGTTGATTTTAGCCACACGAGTGCAGTGTGAGATGTTTTCTGGTTTGACTTGGCAGTTTATTACTTTAGCTAGCTGTTGGACGACTTCTACTACGTTCTCGTTTCTGTTTTCTGGGATGCACTGAATCTCTATGTTGTTTGCTCGAGAGTTTTGTTCCAGAATGTTGATCCGGTACTTGAGTTCGTCAACCGTTGTTTTTAAGTTGGTATTCTGCTCTTCCAGTTCGGATATTTTCGACCGCGATTCACAGTTCTCTTTAGAAATAGTCTCAACCTGTGAGTGAACATACTCTAAGGAACTTTTCATATCTTTTATTTCGTCTATAATAGATTTCAATTCCGTAGACAAGATGGAGCTTATTGTTGAATGGAGTTTGCTCATCAGACCGTCAACTTGTTCTTTAATTACACACTCAACAATGTTTTGAATTTCGCTTGTAGATTCCGACTGTGCAGTATGAGGAGGCGAACTAAGAGCTTGTCTCTTATAGGGTCTACCTGTAATGTTCATTTGAGGAGGAGTGATAACACTCGTGCCGCTTATGGAGCCCGAAGTACACAGGTGACAAGTCCAAGCTGATGTAGAATTTATATCGGTGAGCTCGGCGGCGTCGAGACAAGATAAATGGAACTTCTTTTTACAATTAGAGCAATCAACGTACTCATTACAGGCCGAAACTGCCGTACAACATCCCCAGTGATAATCCGTAGGCCTTTGCATGCTTGTTCTCCTATGTCTTTAAATCAAAACTATTTTCTATATTGATTTGAACTTTGATTGTCCAAAAGTTTAAGAAGTTTATAAAAATATTTACCGTATAATTACCACAGAAGAAAAAAAAATATAAAAATATTCATAAAAATAAAAAAGTAAAGACTAAACGTTAAAAACAAATTAAAAGTTATTAATAAAAACAAAAAAACAAAATCGCAATATCGGAGGTTTGAACCCGCGTTCCTCGCTTCTTAAGTCTTAACCAGTCCCGCTAGACTAGCGAGCGTATGAGTTCGACGCTTAGAATTAGCTATCAATGCAAAGCAAATTGCGTTGTTCGCTACGGGAGTTAGTGCCTCATTTGTTAAACGCTTTTATTTAGCTTCACTTCGGAGCATCAAAGCATCAAAGCATCAAAGCATCAAATCTTGTAACGTTAATTTGAATGACTTCCCTTTAATGAAAATTGATGAAATTTGGCAGACATGTGTATTTCCGATGACAATACACGAAAATCATATTTTAAACTAATTTTCATTGTTTATTTGTTGTTAAATTAAAAAAAACGATTTTCAGACTTTAGACGCATAATTCTCTATGTTCTATTTTACGTAGAGACTTGAAATTTTCACAACTTGTAGCTAATTTTATAAACTAAACATTATTGAAATAAAAGCGTTTAAAAAAAAAAATTTTTTAGGATTCAACTTATTTAAAGAATCCGTTCACTGACACTGATCACTTTATTAATCTCGCACTACCGACACGTTTAGCACAGATTTTGAATTTTGCAGTCTTGAGTTTTCAATGTTTTGGTTCTTACTTATTGACAATAAATCGTCGCAATTTTCTGAATCCAATGGTGTATAATTCGATGCAATCAGTACAATATTTACACTATAAACGGATTAAATAATAGGACTCGAGTATTAACACGTCTGTTCTCTTGGTCACCCACAAGTAGTCTCTAATCGTCTAGACTAGTATCAAAACAACTATAATTAATAGAATATTTTAAGAAATAAACAACATTTTTCAAGTAATTCAGAGGAATTTGAAATTTCTTTAAAAGGTTGAAAAATCTGCATATATTTTTATTTTTATTTTGATTACGTCATTGATTTAACGGAGCGTAATTTAAAACAAAAACCAAAAAGCCCATAATAGAGAACAAGAAAAATAACTTTTGATTCAAATACACCCCTTTGACACCGAAATGGCTATAACTTGAAAAATTTTCCAATCAAAGTAAGTAGCCCACATTGTACAATTTTTAAAATCTGCATTTAACAGACAAGTTTTTAAAGTTATGTTCCATACTTGCCCGGTAGATTTTCTTTTCAACTACCTCACATCAAAGTGTCGAAGAAAATCAAAAACAAACATATGAAAAGTAAACGCTATTTTCTCAGAGTTCCCTAATAATTTCAACAAAATTACATGCTGGTAATTGTTAAGCAACTATCTGCCAGTTATTAGAAAAAAAGTCCATCTGCTCATTTGTGGACTCTGCAGGAAAACGTAGGGTAAAGGAGCCGAATTTTGGAAATTTTAAAAAAGGATCAAAATCTCGAAAACCGTAACACTTTTACAATGGTAATTTTTAAACGCTTTTATTTACTTTCACTTCGGAGCATCAACGCATCAAATCTTCAATATTATGATCAAAATGCTACTCTATTTACACGGCAATAAGGTTATTAATCGCTTTTCTATTTAGCTTCACTTCGGAGCATCAAAGGATCAAATCTTGTAACGTTAATTTGAATGACTTCCCTTTAATGAAAATTGATGAAATTTGGCAGACATGTGTATTTCCGATGACAATACACGAAAATCAAAAAAAAAATTGAAATAAAAGCGTTTAAAAAAAAAATTTTTTTTGGATTCAACTTATTTGATTATAGCTACGGTTGGTCCACTACTTACGGGTCATCCTGTATATAGTGGATCTTATAAATTCCTACTTATTGTTAGTAAAAATATAATGTCACAAATCGTAAAATTACAAAGTAAATAGCACAGCAGTAATAACTACTACTAATTGTAGTTACAATTAATAAATTTTTCTCTTCTAGTCAAAACTACAGTTCTGTGTAGTAAACAGTGGACAAGTCGTCGACAAATTTAATTCTCGCCTCATCCGGAATGTGTAATCGGAGACGCCGCGCCGGGGAAGTATTGAATGCATACAGCGGGCCGCAGCAAACATACAATACTGTGTATATTTACATGGATACCGCTATAATTAGATGCGAGTCCTGGATAGTATCAGCAAATAATCCAGTTTTTGAGTTTACTCCTTATGAATCGATTTACATAAGTACATGTAGTATAAGCCGGGGGGTATGAAAATTTATGGGGAGTAAAATCAAACCCTGTTAAGTTACGTTACGTTATGCGTTATGTTCGTACTGATGTAAATTAAATAATTAATATGTAGAGAATAAAGATTGGTTGGGTGGTGGTTCGGGAAATAATAACAACAGTGGGCGTTTACATCACTTTAGTCAGAAACTCATTTTAACACAGGTTTTACACTGGTTATAATTAAATACGCGATTAGGACTGATTGTCTTCAATTATCCGAGTAACAACCAACAAATAATAGGGCACGACGGCCCAGTGGCCTCCCATCACCCCTTACAGCCACCCCAATGCCTCGCATAATCGTCTGATCCTGTTACTCGTCAATCTGATATCACAATACAATTCACACGTCGCGTTCCGTCTTAAAAGTAACAACGTTCTTGTCTAGGCGTCTGCTCAGCTCGAAGGCTGTATCCAGAATGTCCGTTCGTCGCTGGTAAGTTAATAGTTTTTCTCGGCTCTGCCGCCATGTCACCGCGTGACCAAATGACAGTAGTCAATTCACATAGTGTTGCCATCTTCACAATCCGAATACACCTAAGCCTGGCCCGGCTTGATGTTCCATTTTATGATCTCCGACAAATATAAAATAAATAAATGTATCAAGTATGCTTTCAGTAATTATAAAATGCCTTAATTTACTTTCATTTACTAATCTACATGTTTTATAATCGTTGGTAAGGAGTAAACTTCAGTCGTGCGTAGGAGCTGACTTGTATTTTTTTGTCATAAACTCATTAAAACATGCATTTTATAATTTTAACTTACTAACTTATAACTAATTATGCAACTGTCGTATTCATATTTTGAAGTAGTCGAACTACTGACACTAAAAAGTGGCAGTAGATCGGTTGACCGGAGTAATAACCGAACTACTGCCACTAGACAGATTTTTTTTGTAGCCATAATCAGTCTCCAAGTAAAATTGCTGTAACATACGAACTGACAGACGTGATGAAAAGTCAAAATATACGTACAGAAGCAGCAGCGACAACGACTGAAATATAGTAAGAATTAAACGTTATCGATCTTTCAAATCAAGTTTTACTTCAGAATTTATGCTACCCTAATATTACTTAGTAGTAGTATTAGTATAATATAATAGTATGTATAGTTTATAAGTGTATATATGTATATTGTACGTAAGTAGTATTCGTTTTTGTTTTTTTTTCCTTTTTCATCATTTTTTTCCTTATTAAGTAGTTTTAACACCTGCCATCAGTTCTTTCCACATCCACCCAGGGTTGACTGGTGGAAAATGCCATTAGGCATTAAGTTTGCCCTTTGTTCATCCTTTTTTATAAGGTGACATAAATTTTAAATAAATAAATAAATACTTACGAGAATGTAAATGTTTTTTTTAAATTTATATTACAAAAACAAATTCGACTCAAAAGCTTTTATTAATGACTATATTGATAGTTTTCTACTTTTATTTTAACTCTGAACAATCGTAAGATGAGAACATTGAAGGGAGCAAAGATAATAAAAATATACGCAATATCGTTTTATCCATATACCATGACTCTATGCCAAGGCTGTGAGGGACAAAAACTGGCCGTACAAAAAATATGAAAATCCCCGACGCGTGTCTCTAAATGCTCCCGGAAGATCATAGCACTGTAGGCTGACAGATGCGCGTAGCTCGTAGCTCACACAAGAACAGACAATGTGATTTGCATATCAACTTATATCTCTTATGAAACTTCCAAACTGGCACCTAGTAGATAGGTAGATGCTGTAAATGCCCTCACTTTCTTTTGCTTATTTTTGTACAAATTAATAGGTTCCATTAGGTGGCTTCTCAACTCATTTATCAACTATTAAGATCAAGCGCTGTAGTGGGAACATGATACCATATCTTCATGGTAGAAATATATACCTACTTACGTTCAGTTATACTTATACTTTTTAATCAAACCTGATGTCCCAAACAAGAACTGCTATAAAATTGTCAACGCACCTTGCACTTGAAATCTAAATTTATTCCGGTAAAGTTACGCTCCCTACATTTTAACAAATTGCCTACCAGGCGATCAGCGCTTAAACGTTGTATTTAGAGTCGCACGCAATTTCCTGGTTGCCAAAAATAAGTGTCATTTTACAAAAAGGGTGGTACCTACAGTCGTCGGTCGTGCGTGAGTTATGTAGTGTTGGTAAACGTGGCCAATTTGCATGAGGGAAAGCTTTCGGGATGAGTGTTTATGACGGAGGGTGCTAAGTTATATATTAGAGGATTATGCGGTGCTGAAGTCGGTGGGCCAACCCGGACAACAGTCTGGCGAGAGGTATTGTTGGTATAGTTATGTAATTAATTACAACGTCGCTTCGTCTCGGTCACCGCGCTCGGCCATGTTTCGAATGCTAAGAAGTCTAAGTCTCAGGTTACGACAAAGTTTAATTAAAAAGTAATGCGATTTTTCTTTTCTAAGAGATCAAATAAGAACTTTATCAAACGAAATTCCTTAATGCAAAGCAATTTCATCACTGACGCTTTGACCTTCATTTGATAATTTTATTCCTAACACCCAGAGGGCCATCATAGGTACTCCAATTAATAATAATAAAATCAAACATAAAGTTAAGGGAAAAGTAAACTGAAAATTGAGTATGACGGCCAACCGCCCAACACAATAACCCGAGCCCTTGATAAAATTAAACAAAGCGAGATTATGGAATTGGAATAGCGTTCCAAAATGAAAAGCGTGTAGTTCGTACGAACGTGCCGATTCCAAAATTATGGCCAGATGATCCGCTCGGCGGCTTGCTAATTAAGCCACCTGTGTTTGGCTACACGTACACTAGCCGTATGATAAAGGTGTGAAAACATTTTCAATTCGAATCAAATTACGAGTATGTACTTGAAACATTTAAAATTAGTGATAGACACAAATAAGTACATAACAGAAACAAAGTATATTCATATTCAAATAGCACAATCATAATCAAATTATGATTTCTGGTTTAAGCTCATTTCCAACTAACAGTATTATTTCAATAGAATCTAATGGATCCTTTAGTAACCACAAGCATAGATTTAAGAAAATAAAATGTTCCAGCTAAAGTAAGGTATCTACACCTTGTAGCGACGTTTCACTAAGAAAGCAGAACGGAGTAAAATTAAAACAGAAATTCATTTTCCGGCTCCCTTTTGTAAAAAATGAAATATCGTACCTATTCATGAACTTTTTTATGAAAATAGTTCGTAATGAGAGCGGCTGAAAGCTCTCAGCGTGACCTAAAAACTACGGAGCGAACTGTAGTACTGTAGTACTGCGAATGAGTATTATTGCGATGTTTCATAAAACAACTTGAATATGGAAGCAAAATATTTTTTGGATGACATAAACATCGCGGATGTTTTCGCTTCAAGCTTGATGTAGCAGCGAGCACAAACTGCCTACTACATATTTTGTACTTGTTTTTACCCGACTGCGCCAGAAGGATGGTTATGTTTTTCTAGTGTATGTATGTATGTATTTACATATGTATATTTCTTTGGCACGCTCTTTAGCCTAAACAGCTTGATCGATTTCAGCTTGGGGTGCCGTTAGATTCGTCTTTATTGTGAGAGTCACACTAGGTATATTAAAATTGAAAAAAAAATCCGATTTTTAGCGCAATATTGTCTTCAAAAATTTTTTTCTCAAAACCTATCGAGCGGGGTATGTTGGTTGAAGATGAAAAGGTCCCAACTGTTAATCTTTCTATGGTGTACTTATTCAGTATTACTTTTAACAGCATTCTAAACTACTGGGCTTGCTTTTTCTTTTTAATTTTTTTACACAGTCGGGTTTTTTGTTTCTTTATTATCCGTGTGTAACGGTTGATAATCTTTGAAATCCTTTGGATAGCGCGAGTATGATAAGACCACGACTGCAGGTTTTTGATTAAGTTTAAGTAAGTAGAAAGTAGCTCATAATTAAGGTACTCATTAATTATATTTTAAATTTTCAAAGTAACATACCTACATTCATCGGCCGATTCATATATTAGATATATCTTTATTCCATCAGGTGACTCGTTTATTATTACTTAAAACGCTTACCTATGCGTAATAGTACTCGTACGTGGTGATCGAATTTTTATTTAAATGAATGGCTTCGATAATCAACCCTGACGTATTTTCACGTCAAAGACACTGTAAAAATACGAACGCTAAGGAAGCGGCAAAAAAACATGAACTTATTTGAACTTGTGATTCACTTACACTTAGTAGTTTCATTCTTAGTTCATAGTTTTAACTTTTCACTTAGACTGGTGGAAGACGTAGGGTTTCTTAATTTCCATATACTTTTCATATAAAGTGCGGTGGGTAATAAATAACATTTTAGTGGTTCAAATTCAAATCCCGGCAGTCTGCGTCTGCCCCGCACCACGGATTACGGGAACGCGAAGGTTTTATTTGCACTCCACACCGTGAGACTGGCGCGGCGGCGCATCATTATTTTAGTGTATAAAATATTCATAAAGTAAAAATCCGGTGATATTACCCTAACGGCGTGAACTAACGATGACGGCTAAATATCGTTTTCACTATAATTTTATCATTTACTATACTACTATGTACTATTAAGTACTATTTAGTAAGTAATATGAATTAAGTTTTAAATAAAAATTGGCATTAAAAAAATTAGAAAATTTATTTTTCATAAATGATAAAATTAAGTATAGTGAAAACGATATTTAGCCGTGATCGTTAGTTCACGCCGTTAGGGTAATATCACCGGATTTTTCATTCATTTGACCATACTTTATTAATTTGTACTGGATCAAGATTATCTCATTCTTTAGGACAGCGAAGTTATAACAAGAATATGAAAAGTAGCAGTTTTTCTAAGGTTTCATATTATTAAAACTGTAACGTGAAATATTAAAATAGAATAACAATTACAAACAAACAGTCTTCACTGACAGCGAAGTTATAACAAGAATATGAAAAGTAGCATTTTTTCTAAGGTTTCATATTATTAAAACTGTAACGTGAAATATTAAAATAGAATAACAATTACAAACAAACAGTCTTCACTAACACAGTGATAAAACAGCGTGTGGTGCGTCTTCGCTCGTCAGCGACGCAACGTAGCGCAAGGCAAGTAAACGCATTTAAAACACGCATCGATTTCCGTATAAATTCCTGCAGATAGTCGCTTTTCAGCCGCAGGTGATGCGGGCGCGCCTCATTAGCCACCTCCACTCGGCTCATTTGTCAACGCCCTCGTTTCCGAATTACGACGCGTTTTTTATTAACGCCAATTTCTCGCGCTCTAACGAGTGTAATTTTTTTCCGGCCTCTCGGGGTTCTTTTTCGGTTTTCACGGACGCACGAGAGGTCATTGATACTGTAATGTGTTGTGATAAGGGGAGATCGCCAGGTGTATTCGTAAGCTGTTTAGAACTCTTTGATAGCGTGATTCAAGAATGCACGTGGTGCCATCTCTTATCGATTAATGGAAAGTCGTCCGTTTTCGTGTACAAACAAAGATTCTCTTTAAAATAACTGTGAGTAGATTGCAATGCACCCTGCGTCTTAAAAAATTGGAAATTTTCATTTGTATATGGATAAAAGGAAGTCATATGGTTCCACACTTTGCTGATCCATCGAATATTTTTAAGTAATAGCGTTTCAAAGTCACCCCATTCAGATCCCCATACGTATAGGTATATGCCCCTCGCACATTCAGAAGTTGGGATGCATTAATGTTCGCGGCTCCATCTTTTCACTTCCATATTGCCGAGATGGCGAGATGGGGCGTCGTGTCATCGAAATATGCATTCCTAGTACATGCCTTGTTCTTATGTCTGCCATGCAGCGATCACTTTTTATTTACAGCATTACATTCAATAGAGTGCACAATGCAGCTGCAAAACTATGACAACTGTTTTACTGTTCTACTAGCGGAAGTTACCTGTATTGTCTTCTAATATAATTACTTTCAAGTCTTAGAACCATTATGTACATATGTTGGACAAGTTTTCGCCTATATAGTTTTCGTAATCAAATAAATACTAATAATTTTATTATAGTCGTCCTAGATGTCATTGTCTTTTTTCACCAATATTTTCTTTCTACCTTCTTTTTGCATCGTACCATATCCTAATGTCTCCTACATTCTAGTTGTTATTGCAGTTTCATTTACCAATAGCCCCACAATACTTGGTTTGTTCAAAACAAATTGAAAAACGGCGTCACAGCCGATTCCTCGAGCCGTCGCGCCTGACCCCGTGTCAAGCACAATCACAAATCTCATGACTCGTTTGAAACTCGATTTCGCCGTGATCCATCCGCTCTGACACCTGTTTTTCCTCCGATACGAGCTTTGATAGCTCACGACATTGATAGATCGTTTATTTTCAGTCCACCAAATATATCTTATTTAAGTTCGTATTTTTACTACAAGTTACATGTTTTCTAAACAGACTAGAGAAATAGGGTACATTACCTATTTATTTATTTATTTAAAACTTTATTATACCTTTTAAACAAAATGGTACAAAAGGTGGGCTTAATGCTAGAAACATTCTCTGCCAGCCGACCTTTGGGAAAACAGAAACATCGAAGGCGGTATATAATGAACAGATTATGACCTATTGTATATATTATGTGTACTTCAAATATTTATTGAATCAGTTCCTTATATTCATATTCTTTATAGTACCTATATTTAGATCTCTGCGATTAAATTTGCCTGTGTACATTCCTGTTGGTGTATTTGACGTGAAGGGGTGGTGGGGACCAATTAGCACCAGTGGTTCTTCTGATGGTGTGAGCTCAGATGGTCGGCTATTCTTAAAAGAAAAAAAAGCAGAAATATACGGTCAAAGAATTAGTCATCGTGAAGCTTCGATGTAAAGAATCTCATAATTAAATGGGTACTTTTAATAAATATTTTCGTATGTTATCCTATTTAGTCATGACAAATTAAAATTATATCAATGAAAGTGTCAAATAAATCACACTTATCGAAACCCATTGGTTCTCGATCTCGATCCACCGCCAGCTCTTGCCTCGCCGATCTCTCTCTCTCACGATCTTTGATGTTTCTTTTAAGACATTGATTGATGCTCACTGTATAATATATTGATATACAAACAATTTCTAGTAACGATAGAATGATATGAAACCTATTGTTTACTAAAAACGCTGTGAATACAAAAATGGAACGAACTCATAATACTTTTCTGGCCAAAATAATTACATAAATGATAAAAAAGTAATCAACAACTTGACTTTTATACAGCCCACGTAGTGATAACAACCCGCTGGAACTAGTTTAACAACACTAAAACTTATTTAAAAACACAATTACGCACATCTACTTGCTCCAGTGTTGAAACTAAATAAAACTGTAAAAAGGTCTGCCCATAAATTAATTGCACGACCCATTAATCCCAGGGCAGGATATTTCGCCACCCTCCTTTTCCTACCTTTTGTAACTCACAAGGCATTGAAAAGGCATTCGATGCTTTTTCACCTATGGTCTTCGTGAAGAATTTAAGATCGTAAAATAAAAGTGGGTTCGATCGAGCTCGTAGGGTATAGTATCTGCAACATAAAGAGATTTAAACCTATAGGGCACTGGAAGAGTCATCGATAACGATTATAATTTTTTACTTAAGTTTTTGTGAATTTAAGGCTGTCACGCTAATAATAATTGTAAATTTACAATGATAAGGATTTTATCATCGCCTATGTTGTCTAGCATAAATTCATAATATTTAGATTTTTACAAAACATTATTTCATTCAAAATTCTATGAGACAAGACATGAAGAAGAGTATAATCAAGAAAGTATCATTTTTTCAATGTAGCAAATGCGTTAATTAATAAAGAAACAATATACTTATGGAAGTAGGTCAAAATAATTAAGTAAATCTTTATTTCAACTCGTGAAGCGTAACTCCCTAGCCAATAATCTTGTGCAATTTTCACGATTCATTGGTTAGGAATGGTTTAAGAAACAGTAATTATTTTAATTAGACATAGGTACCTCTTACTAAGTGGTGATAGCCTGATAACTTCAACGTCGGTCTTTCTCAATGAGGGCTATATTCAAATTTCTGTAATTTTGTACGCAACCTCAATTTCAAAAGTTTCAAAAGTTTATGTATGTATATGTATGTATAAATGACTTATCACTTGCTTAAGTTAAGACTTCATACTGTGAAAGGATATCCTAACCCATCAGTGGTAATTTGATAAGGAAAGTAATATAATTTTTAGATAATATTTTTAGATTATTAGCATAATACGAGTTGTATATTACGATACGGTGGGGAAGAAAAGTTGCTTAACTCCGTGCTAATAGATCACTTATACGTAATGAGTATTGAATTGGCTTCAATCCGTTAATGGCCCACTACTGAGCACGGGTCTCTCCTCTTGAGGAGGCCTAGAGCATACTCCACCACGCTGCACCAGTGCGGATTGGTGAAGGCGTTAGTAGCCAACCCGAGTGTCGGAAGTTTTCAAACCGCCCGAGGGCCTCCGGCATGGCTTAACGACTGTTATCTTATAATAATAACCGGGACCTTCCAAAGCACGAAATTTGCATCTACCTGCATTCAATAAGAAATTCAAAGTCACAAGATTTTACACTAAGTAAAAAATATTAAAAGAAATATTAATAATGTACCTAATACATAAAACTATGTAAATTTTGAAGTTCAAATAATTCAGACGGCTCTATGTACTCTATATCCTTGCAACGAAATTTTTATTGGCGCGCTCCTGATATATCGAGGTGCCAATCGTAAATCTGGTGGCGGTTAAATAAATAATTTCATTACAGGTTACTCATTTTATTTACGGACGCCGACTGGTGGTATTGTTTTTAGTTTGAATTGGAAGTCAGCGAGAATTGCAGATTATTGTGATTTCAACATTTTCATTTAAAACACTACAACAAACAATCGACAATCGAACAACCCCACGCATTTAAGTTTACTTACTAGGCTACAGGGTTGATGCTGTTGACTTTATTCACGGTATTCACGTGAGTTAATTCACCCAGATGTTTTAAGGGTTGCTATTTATTATTCCCTTCAACTTGGTTAATAGCACTGATTTTTAATCTACCATTTTTGAAGTGAAACTTCTTTAGAATCGTTGTGATTTCAAACCGGATGCAACGGAAAAAACGACAGGTAAGAGACACAAATACAGATGAAGCCAGGAAAGAATGAGACAGAAATATTCGTCAGTTAAATAAAAACGACATCGCGACCGCTGCTCATATTACTCTTCATATTATGTTAAGAGATGGCGTTAGTTACCACTGTTTTCTTTTTCTTATGTTCGTGGTAATCTTTTAAAAAGTGCTAAGTTGTATTCATAGATAGCGCGAGGAACAATGTAGAAGATTCGATTTATTGCTTTTTCATCTCATTATCTTGAAACCAAAATTTTGGAAAGTTTCACTTCTACCACGTGTGAATTGCACACATTTTAATTTTTTTATGGAAAAAACCATTGCATCGGAAATGACTTTTTCTTATGACAAAGAAGAAACTAGAACTCATGAGATGGATGAGAAGATTCTTGTATATTTCCCGTTACGAAAATATTTGTTCATGTTTCAAACTCAATGACTTCTTATTCAAACTTAACAAATATTTCTCTGACCCTTGTGGCGCAAGGGTCCTGGGTTCGATTCCCAGCGAGGCGGAAATTTGAATGATGAGTTTGAATTTCTGTTCTCGGTCTGGGTGTGAATGTCCTTGTCTTGTGTGTTGTCCATGGCACTAACGACACAGGGAATACTAGGGTGGGGTTATGAGTGTGAAGTGTTATTAGCGTTATTATTTCCTTAACAATAAACCTCTATAGTACTCTCAAGTACTACGACTGTGTCACTGAATTGTTCCTTTTGGTATTTCTGCACGCTAGTGATATAATATTATAGGTATGTAATGTATAGTGCCATTACCATCACCTTATTAATATCAATTCCGTGCTCTAACCAGCACGTTGGAAATAAAAACTGTATAATCTTTCACATAAGGTCTGTTATTGAATCCCTCAAACACATGAGAATACAATAAGTTACGGAAAATTATTGGAGTATGTATTGTTTACGCCGTAATAGCGAAAAATGCTTACACAAAGTGTGCCCAATTTATTCAATCTTCTCTTTTTTGTGGTGAAGATTGTGTGTTTGAGGATGGCAGTAATCAGTAGGAAAATATTTTAGTATCTACCGATAAATTTCAATGGGAAGAATAAAATAGAATAAATTATGCGCTTTACGTTACACTTGAATATAATTAAGTGTTTTTAAGTATCAGCTTATTAATTGAATCATCATCATTATGGTATATTCAATTCTTGACATCTGTCATCATTTTCATGATTATAAAATTATTTATTTGTGTTCTCTTATTGCATCGCACGTAAACTGCTGAACAGATTAGGATGAATCTTTTAGGCCGAAAAAGGGTCAACGTCTAATCACGGTAATTATCGCGGTGATTATTTACCGTGGTCTAATTGATCTAATTTTGAGTGGTCAATTAAAAAGTACTAATTTGTATTGAGGATATAGGACACACCTGAGGGACACACAAACTCGTATCTACTCATTATTTTCAGGCATGGCTAAAATACAATGCAATCGCTCTTGTACCTAATAAGTTGTATGTTTGCATAGTCCCTGAACGATTACCGTAAATTAATTAGCCCAATAGAAAAATATTTTATTAAAAGTGAACATGGACTACTGATTACCTCAGGAGACAGACCGGAGCATACACTAATTTGGAAATCATTTGCGGTGATGTTCAGACACCATGTAACAATGGCAACCTGAACCGTCTGACCATCATTATGATTAAGAACAATGCGGCTTCGCAACAGCCACCGGCCTGTGACGGTATCTTGGACTCCATTGTTTTCTCGCCCATCAAATTGTCATCCATTCCATACCACCCCACTTACCCGTCTTTTTATAAAGTATACCGTTCAACCCATGCAGCATTAAAGTTGCATGAGCACCGAGCCATATGTCGCGTTTTTATAACAGTGCCGTGTTATAGTGATATCAATATGCGTTCGAAACATTCCATTTCGCGTAAATTTTTTGTGGTGTTCGCCGTTTTGTCTAGCTATGTTGTATGTAATCCTATTACAAATTCAGATTTAAACGACCACATCAAGGAGTTCTCTTCGAAGAACGATAGTATTGTAAGTAGCAGGGTATTCGGGTTTCATAAAATGCGACTATCTTCGCTCAGCGCATGTATCTTATTACAGAATTCCACTGGCATAAAGACTTTGCAGAAAGAAGAGTCGGGGAGATACGCAAATCTCTCGCCCGTTGGCAACCCCGTTCGGTTCAAGGTACCTACTATGTATTTATTTATCTGTATAAAGTGTATTTTTATGAGTGCGTTGAACCTGAATTACTACAGAGCCTCTACTAGGCCTTACAGAGCCTCTTATAAAATACTGCACGACTAAGGAAATAATATATCGATGCGTCTGCGATTGAGTTAACTTTACAGGAGAGCAATTTAAAATTGTAATTTTTAGAAAAAAATCATAAATTATGTTTTTGTAATCCTCCTACCGACGTTATTCTTACTATTTTGGCATCCTTATTTTATCATCTATATTGTAGAATTTACAACAACTTATCTAAAAATTCAATTTTAAACTGCTATCCTGTAAAGTTAGCTCAATGTCGCTTAGTCAATTTTTACTTTCAAGCGTCATTTACTTTTTGATGTTGCGGTGATCGGCAACTAAACAATTATTCATGTTTTCTCGTACCTATAATACTTTTTACCTTGGGTCCGGTAATAGGTGTTAAGAAATATTTCTTCTTCCTAGTTGGCCACTCTTGTCAGAGTAATTGTGGTTCCACTGACGTTCAGATGTTCGGTGGGTCGTTCGGTTCCTAGGGGACTGCTTTCCTGGCAATATCCTTCCATTGTTCCGATCAGGGGTGTTGAGAGCACATTCCACTGTGGTAGATTTCGCAGTTTTTTTAATAAATTGAGTGATCTTTTACGTGACCCTGAAACATGAGCCTCGCCATCGAGTTCTCATTGTTTGAGATGCGACTGTGACAAATTGTATTTTTATTGGACACCACGGTAAAGCACATAAATGTTATTTTAACAGCGTAATAAATGAAATAAAGATAATATCAATCATAATTATTACTCCATTACCAATGCGCTAAAATTACTACAAATACTTAGATTTTGAAAACTTGTCGTAGGCAGAACAGACGGTTTAGGCAATATTTATAAGATAGGTACACCAAATATATGCAAGTTTCCACATAATGTTTGCCTTCTTCGAAGGAAATGATCACGAAATGATCATTATTTTTTTAATTAGTGCGGAGGCGTTTTATGGCAATTAGATGTGCGTGCAAAATTCGAAACCATTTTCCACATGCGGAGACCAACCTTTTATACATTGACTATCACTGTTGCATGCACTAAACGTATTCGAATACATTGTATTCAACTGCTAACAAATACAACGTGTATTGTTTAGATATGTATTGTTTAGAATGTGAATAACTAAGAGATTGTCTGCAGTCACCTAACAAGGTCTAGCGTAGGCTAAACTATTAACCAAATTACACGGTGAACGCAAACGCATTCAATGTAGCTTCTAGCTACGAATAATTGAAATGCAAACACGTTGACATGGGCTGCCTGCCTGGTGGGAATATCGCTCGCGTGGCCCACATTCTTGATAACTCGTTGGAGCGGAAACATGACTCAAGGTATCGATATTAAATACTTTTAGTTCCAACGTTATGAATGCTTTAGATAATACTTCGTTCTCTTAATTAGATGGATTTAAGAAGGTGCCCGTTCTGGGCTCTTGGGCAATTTGCCTTCGAAACTGGAGGTGCATAACTCGGGACCCTTTCCCGTGACGACGGGGCCGTCTCACGCGTGCGGCGTGACACGCGAGTTTCGTGATGCGTTATTTAATTACGCATGTAACACAGAAGTGTTTTCAGCCCATGCAACTATAAAGTAACAAGATATTAATTTCATAAGAATAAAAATAATTGTTTCTTTAGGTAAATTAAATTATTTGTCTATCTAAATCTCGTTCCATGAAAGACTACGGTTAATGGGCACATTGGTGGGACGTGGGTGGAACAATCTGGTGATACCATGAGTTAGTTACCGAAATTTTTGGTATATGAAAATGTATCGACTTTGTTTTTTGTGTCTGTATTTTGCCTCACCTATTTTCATCTTATGTCAAAAAGAGATAATTATATAGAATATGTAAATTTTGTGATGGCATAGTTATTAATGCTTAAAATATTGTGCCCGTGTGTTAGCCTGCTTACTTTAAACCAGATTAATAAATATTAGGTTCACTTACTATAATACTCCCTGTATTGTAAGACATAAGTAATCAATAAATAACTTAAAATTGTATCGATACAGAGATGATCACTAAATTAATTGCATAGCCGAAGGGCTATTTGAGAAGCTGCATCTCAATCCTATTTTTATAAAACTAGATATTATTAATATTATATGATGTTCAGTAACATCTATTGACAGTGCAAGCAAAACCAGTCGCAGGTGCGTGGCCATAAGTCTGCTAACATGCAGACCGCAGCTAATTAAAGATAATTAACTAGAAGCTTGCCCTTTAAACCTGATCATCATAACTAGTACAAGATGACAGATGTATCGGCGACATATCGGAGTTGTAAGATGCTAACGGCTTACGGCTCACCGAACAACATTATCTTTCTGTGAGTGATGTAAGTCATGTCATGGTATGAGATGTAGAAAATTATTTACCAAGAAAAGAGGATAATACGATATTTATTAACATCTCTCAGAGTATTCGCTTATTATGTACATACATGTATTTGTTGACTTTAGCGTTTTATCTTGTTTGTATATTTTTAACCCGCTTATCCCGCGATACAAAACGCAGGGTGTGTTATAAATTGATTTACCTATGTACAGTTTACAGATACACACGGTAGAAAATTCAGGATTTTTTAAGTTTTTTTCGCGTCGGTGGATTAAAAATGGAATCCTACACGTTAAAAATTAATCCAAATATAAATATATATTTACATAAGTAGGCACTTTTGCTACATTAAAATTATTTCAGCCGTGTCGTTACTATGACAATATTAAAAACGATGGTGTAGGGTGCGCAACAGTTGATAGAATAACATAAGTAGGTACCTACTAATCAATTTGATCATTTTGATCTTTGATGATTTGATCAATTTGACTTAATGCCACTTGATATACTTTTTTAGTATTACGATCAAATGTGAAATGACATAACGATTTATTGGTATTATTTCATATTTCCCAATTTGAACTAATATACAATTGGTATAATAATATAATATTCAAAATCTATAAGTAACGTTTAATATACTTAATTTAGAAATCTACTTTGTTTTGTATATTTTTGGAAAATTCCAAATAATTTACGTTTGGCCGAAAGTGAACGTTATTTCAAGTCACTTATACTAGGTATATATTATTTATATTATACTAACTATAACACACCCGATCGTATCTGATTGTGATCAGTTAAAATTACGCTTACAACCGTGAGTTTTGAGCACCATTGTGACGATACAAGCTCATGCGATATGTACTCGTAGTTTCAGAAGTTTACACAAATCTATTGTGTTCTGAACAATAACAGCTATCAAAGTTGAACTCAGTTGAACCGAAACTTTTGGTGAAAACGTTAATTACAACAACTTAATTAACTCATTTTAATTAAAGATTACAATTTTATCAATGGTTTAGCTGTTTAGCAACGGAGCTCTTTTCCTCGTACCGCCATGAGCAATGAATTCTAAAAATTTTTTCCTCTGAGTCACAAATATTTTTTTACTATTTGTTTTGCGGTCCATATAAAATTCTACGTAATGTTTTTCATTCAAAGCCGAGCACTTCACATACGTCCAAAATATCATGATCTCTGAGATACATTGATATTCATTCAACAGAGAAATGGACCTACATCTCGAGACCGAACTGACGGGATTAAACGAACTACGCTGTTTAATTTCTATGTAAACCAAAGGCTGAAGCTGTGATAAGGGTTAACATATCTCAGAATTTGTCCTGAAATTTGAAGACTTTTAGGTTTCTTTCAGGATTGTGGCTGGATTTTAGAAAGCTTAGATTATTTAATTAGTAGGTATCTAACAATAATAAGCACCCATATTAAGTCTTCATTCTACGAACATCATTAAGACTAGGGGTGAATTAACTCAAGATAAGATAATTAAATCAAATTAATTAACCTCTAATACACTTACCCATAAATTGAAATTAATATTCATGCGTTCGACTATTACTGATATTGATTGAGTTGTTGAGGCTTAACAGTTTAGGCACTACAACCTTGTAGAGGGTGTGTAATAGTTAGTTTAATAACATGCTGTATATTATAATTTGAAATAACGTTCACATGATATAATTTTCATATGCAATGAAAAGAAATAACCTAATTCCATATGATCTAATGTTATATTTCATATAATGTTATATTTCATTCATTTGCTCTAATAACATTTAGTATAAAATTCACTTCATATAATTTTGATATAATACTAGCTTTTACCTGCAGCTTCGCTCGCGGTAGTGGCTTCGCGCGCGTCTTCGGACGGAAATAAGGCTTCTGTTGGATGTCAAATGAAAACAAATCCATAAACAAAATTGAAGTACAGATACATAATTCTAATAAGATGACATTGTGTCTGTGACAAGTCTATAGATTAAATAAGTATTACAGGGTAACGAATAACGATATAATAAGACCGTTACCGTTAATAAACGATGTGATAATAAATGGATAATAACAATGTTTCTGTTTGACTTCTAAAAAGACAGCCGACGTAGTAAAAAAATATATTCTTTCGCTACAAAGCCGGCAAGGACAGACGAAGGTTCTATGGTAATTAGATATGCACCTGATACAAAGGTTCAATCGGAAACGAAACATAACCTGTGCGTGTGGGGGCACCAGACCCCTTAGGCTCACGCTGCCCGGCAGAGCGTGCCACGCTGCGCCACGCTGCGCCACGCAACTCTAATTGCATTCATAACAATGATCAAACAAAAAACGAGACATGGATTGAATCCTAATGAACCGGGGTCATTAAAACTGTTCTCGCTTTGGAAAACTTATTCAATTGAAAACGGTGGAATTAAGTAGGCAGAAATTGTGTAAAAATGCTTGTATAAAGCTGCTCTTTTTCTCAGCGACTGTTTTTTAATTCACGAAATATGAAACGAAGATCGAAATTCCTTTCCTGTGGCAAGGGGTCTTATAGATGTAGAAAGAGCCAGGGCGCGGCGGCTTTTGTAATTTACAACTCTCAAGCTCTAATGCTCCCCATATTTGTAGGCGATGGTGGCTGCTTTCCTTCTGGTGGTACATCATCAGCTTTTTCGTTTAGGGGAAGTCGTCATCCGGCTCTTTGGAAATTCTAAACATTGGAGGATGACGAAAGACCCGATTTTAAAAAGACTGGTAAACTTTACTTAAGCCTGACAACTTTTTAATACATTCTTTGAAGACATGCATGAGTACCTTCTAGCAGATTTAATTTTAAATAGATACAAAGTCTCTAGACACACGACAGAAGGGACCTAGTTCTTTCGTCAGTAACCAGGGAGCATCACAAACAGGCAAAATCTGTTTGTAGCAGATTCTCCATATAAAATTCTTGTAGATTTACTAAAGACCAACTTTAGCCATAAGAAAGAAAGAAAGAAAGAAAACATTTATTTTGCTAAGCACTGCAACAAGTTACAAAATTTACACTAAATAAACCATTTACAAAATATTATAAGTTATGAAATCGATATAACCTGCTGCAGCACTGCTCAACAAAAAAGGTACGCACTCAGCATATGCCGCGGGTAACCACGGCTACTGATTTTCAGTACGACCTTTATTGTGTCGCAGTTCGGACGAGTGATTACAGATCTAACCATAACCATAATCCATGCAACTTTATCGTAATATATGTAGGAACTAAATATATACAAAGCACAACGATTTCTTCAAAGGTGTATTAAATAGCATACCTACATAATTATGTATTATTATGTAGCTATTAATATCGAACAAATTAAGATGTTATAAAATGTTCTGTTGAACTAGTAGCAAGTCTGACATTTAGCGTTGAGGTGTATAAAATGCGAAGTGTTACATTGATTTAAATGTTATCAACCGGACGAGAACAACATTATAAATGTAAATTGTTATATTAATTTTAATTTACATCAACAGGATGTACCGGACAGCGCGTTGTCCAGCAGTTATGGTCGAGGACTGGTACATCATGAGCATCCAGGTATGACATCATCAAAAACCTGTCCATAGAGATAGACTAATTTAGGTGGTCAGGTGGTATCCGAAACGTGTTAGGGCGACAGTCCTTGTGACGTCAATTTGAGGTCATGTTCATGGCCATAGAATTCAATTTTAATTAGCAAATGTCACAGTTATACTTTTTATTGAAAAGGTCTCACGATATATTTGTTTAGTTGGTCTTCGTTTTTGTGGAAGCTTTTTAGTTAATTATTTCATTGCTGTAGAGTTTAGAGTATCTATTGGAGGTTTAAATAGTTTAATAGGACCTATTGTCTATAGTAAAACTAATTAGACAATGGTTCGATTCAGAAATAGTGGACAAAGGACTATAATATCTCTCTAAGCATGATTGTTTGAGATCGAAGTCAAGGTTTCCTTTAAGGATCCGTTCTAACTATTCCAAAAATTCCAAAAATCAATTTAGGTTTATTAGACAATAAACTTAAATGTACTCTCATTGAATTTTTATCCCTCTCAGGTTATACATTACACGAGTATGAAGAAAGCCCTGTCTATGGTTACGAGTATCATGGACAAGTTCCAATTCATCACGGGTATGATCATCACGCTCCTGATCACTACCACGGACATGGTGGCCATCATGATTTGAACTACCATCATAAATATTATGATCACGTGAGTAAAAAATGTATTTTAACTTTTAACCAAACTATAGCAGGTGTCGTCACAAAATCTTACTGTTTTTGCTGCCTGGCTCTCATTTGCCAAATGTCAGGAACATAAGGAATTTCGTTCCAACTGGGTGTTTCATAAAGAGTAGTCTTTTTATTACCATGGAACATGTGGTGACCTAATTAGTGCAAGTGTGATAAATAGAGAAAAGCTTTTCGTGAATTTAGGTTAATGGTTAGTTGGTACAAGATGCATTTACTGACGGACTGTAACATTTTAACTTGAAATGGAATGAATCATGAATGATAAATCTTAAAACCGTTAACAGGTTGATTCAGACATGTTTTACACAGACATGTAGTGCTTTTTAAATGATTTATAATATAGATACCTACTATAAGGTCACATAATATCCTACATTATGTAGATCTCACATATAGGTAGCTTACTCGTAGGTAGTCTAGCTTAAACAAATGCGTTCTGTCAAACAGGAGCACTGTTTACAAACAAACGATCATCTCATCGGCTATAAAATTTCCAACGATAATAATGACGTCAATTGCATTGGTAGTTGATAATAAAACATCAAATTATTTACCTTTCATTCAAAATGTTTACCGCATCTCCATTTACAAGAACTAAACTCTGTATTGATCTTTGTTATAGAATCGTTTAATGTAAGTCCTTTAAAGATATTGGCTTCAACCGACCAACCCAATTCCACTAAAGCAACTAAAGAAGTCTAAAAGCAAACTGCACTTCGTGTGTAAAGAGCACTCCCGATAGTTGTTATGCCACAAAACCTCAGATTATGTAACGTAACGACTGTTATACAACGATAGGAATAGATGACGGCTCAATGTGCCCTCCAAGGTACAGGAGTACTCATCTGGTTCATCTGGTGTTAAGTAACAGAAGAATAGAAGAATAGAATAGCAAATTGGTGAAATTACAAGTAGGTAAATAAAATTACCACAGTATGAAATCGTAGATCCCATAACACCGCGAGTCTCTCATTATTCATTATTATTACCTATGACAATTATCCCTAACGAATATTTTATTCTATCCAGGCATTAGCAGCCAAGGCATTCCTATGGCCGATAGCTGGCTTAGCCCTCCTTGGCGCGGCGGCAGCTCTCGTGAGCAATCCAGTTTTACTGCAGCTTGGAGTGGTATCAGGTCGAAGGAAGAGACGTGACACAGAAGAAACCTTCGATTCACAACTAGACACGGAGCTTAGCTGGATGAAAGAGGACACAGACCAAGTGAATGATTCAAATGTCAAGAAAGTGTTGAAAGTAAACGGAAATAAGCAAAGAGATGTTGTAAACTTTCCAGACAAAAGTAAATCTTATGATGAATTAAAACATAGGGCACTGGTGAAGAAGCATTCTGTGGAACAAGAGGAATTGTTGAAAGATATACGAGGGCACCCAACAGTACAATCACCCGTTGAAGAAGCTCTGAAAAAGCCAATACGGTTTTCTGGTAATAAAAATATTAACAAGAATAAACTTATACCCGTACCGCTTCTATTAAAGGAGAAGGTTTGATTAATTTTACACTCATTAATTAACATAATTTTATAAATACATGTTTAAATTTTTTCCAGATAAGTAGATAGTTAAGCCTAATGATTAAAATAAGGCAATATTTGCTAAACGATATTTTACTTACCAATCAAATGTAGCGAAATATCTTCGTTAGTAACACAAAACAGTTTACGAAAACATAACCAACACACTTTTACGAACTGCAACTAAGCACAAAATTTATCAAAACACTGCACAAATGCACCACGATCTTAACACTCACGTGCGGTACAAAGAGTACTGTTGTACACTATAACACTACACTACACTGTTATTGACAAATCAAAATGTTATCCATCAATTGTTTAGCAAACGTCATCAGCGCCGATCACGTATAAAGGAGTGAAGTTGTACAAGCTGAGCCGAGGAACCCGATCGGCGAGGCGGCATTGAATGAAGTTGGTTATCTTTTGACTTTTCTCTGTGTGCGTGCTGCGCAGGAGCAGGGGTGTTTAAAAACTCGCTCGGATGCACGTGTGTGAATGACACGAGCCACACACAATGTACACATGGCGATGCAAGATTTGGGAAGGTTGTTTGTGTGCGTGAGTTCAAAATCGGATGTGGTGTGCCGAGGGGTAATATTTTGTTCTATCAAGATTCTAATGTTGATAATATCTATTTTCAATACGCAATGCCCTCTGTGCATTGTTATTTTATTCTTGGAAAGGACTTTATTTTTTCGGGTAGGTACCTCAATTAGATATTTACAAATACCTAGGACAGGCAAACCTATGCCTATAATCTTATTTTATTGTCCTAGCCTCATAGCTATTTAAGTATATAGATAGCTTTAGGGAAAAACAGTTCATCCCTTTTTCATCCGATTTCCATACGTTTCCTTTTTATTTAGTTTGGAAGCTATTGACCGGCTTTGGTGTTATGACTAGCTTCAATCTCATTAATGAATAATGGTCCTACTGAGCACGGGTCTCTTCTTTTGAGTGTTGAGGAGGCCTAGAGCCTACTCCGCCACTTTGCTTTGATGCGAGTTGGTGGAGGGGTTAGTGCTAAGTAACCTCGTTAAAACATAATAACTTTATGAAGTAACCGGCTGTAGCGGTAAGTAAATTCCTAAAGTTATCATAAATAAATGTATAATAATAATATGAAGATGTTTGTTTACGCGACCCACTTGACTGTACAACGTTGATGATATTAAGGTATTTGTTTAATAGTATTATCATATTAAAGTAATATTTGTAACTGCTGGTTTACAATTACAACTTAGTGGATACTTTATAGATAACAGCAGCACTCTGTTACCAGGGAAATCAGTCACCCTCAAATCAGCAAAAACCAAGGATAAACTTCCTTTTGGCCTATACCCCCGATTGATCTGAATTTGGGTATACCTATGTATTTCGGCGCGTTGATAGAGTTGATAGAGGCGCGCGTAACCTAGAAAGGTAACCTTTTTTTGTTTTTCACGTTTATTTGGCGAACCACACAACGAAACACACACACGACAATTCAGTTCAGTTTGACAGCATATCTTCTTTGAATGTCATAGTTTCTATCACGGCTTCGGGGCTTAGGACTCCGGCCGGTGCGGCGGTTCCACGCGCGGTCCCTCGCGGGCCGCCTCGCTCTTCAGCGCCTACGCGGGCTTACATTGCACTCTAGAGTATGGGTAGGGCAGGCAAGACTACGTGGAGTAGTACAAAATACTCGTACTTTAATTTAATACTTTACTACTTTTACTTTAATAATTTAATACTTTTAGTCCAGTCAAGGAATGACTCAAAAGAGGGTATAGAGTGCGTGAGCGGGAACCTAAGCGATTTCTTCAGAAACTTGTTCAGGGTGCTTAGGGTGATAAAATACTAAAAGTCCCCGCGTCTAGGAGGTGAGCCGGAGGGAGGGGGGGGTTACAAAGGTCTCAATTTTAGGTTTTTCTCCAATATCTCAAAAACGGTGCGTTATAGCGAAAAATGTTCTAAGATGAAATGAAAGCTTATAAAATTCTCTATAAGTTTAATTCTATACACTTTTTCCGTATCTCCGACCGTTTTTGAACTATACGGTCCAGAAATGTTGCAATTTAAGTTATTCAGCGTGATAACAGCGTGATTCACATCAGCTGTCGTAAAAATGACACCTGAACTGATACCATTAAAAAGATGTTAGGCAGGCATCTTTATATAACGAAGAGGCAGTTCCGTTGCAGCTCAGATTTTCTGCTGCACCAATTGACTTCAAGAATCATTGTTTTTATGTACATATTGCCTCAATGAAGATATAAAAAAGCGTTTGAAAAAAAGGCGGGTTGTACATTCAGTTGAGACTCTAGCTGCTAAATATTGTATCAAATATTGTATTGTATTGTATGTTCTTCGAGAAATGATGCCTGGGGTAACGAAGTTCTTGATATTTTTTCCTGCATTACCGATATTGTTGCTGAAGGAGCAAAATATCACGAAGACACTATTACTCACTTGTGAAGCCTGTCAGTTACCCAAAACTCCACAAAACTGAGATCTCTAGAGATACCCATGTCGTAGAGGCTATGGAAGAAATATTTGCTTACATGGATTACTTTCCCACGATGAGATACTCGTTTTTTTGTTTGTTTTTGTTAAAAGGCTTTTTTATATCTTCATTAAGGCAACATGCACATAAAAAACAATTATTTTTGAAGGCAAATGGTGGAGCAGAAGGTCTGAGCTGCGACTGCCCTGTTTCTTCATTAGATAAAGATGCCTGCCTAACGTCTTTTTTAATGGTATCAATTCGGGTGTCATTTTTACGACAGCTGATGTAAATCAAAAGGGATGTCAAGTCAAGGAAACTTCGATATTTGCCGTCTTTCCTTTCCTTACTAGCTTTAATACGACCCGGCATTCCCTTTCCTTTCCCTCAGAGACATCGTTACTTCCTTCAACGACATTCTCGTCACAGAAAATGCATACAGGACTCTTATTAGTACTCATGTTGGATAACCCAATTGTGTTACTAATAACAGTGTATGTATATCTGAAAAGAATATTTTGTGGCTGCCCCCCTGCATTACCGGCTAGGCTACCGTGCCAGACAAAATAAAATTGCGAAAACCTATAATAACATAAGCCCGAAGGCAAGTATACAATATCAATAGGAGTTTTAGCCAAGAAGGTCGCGTTTCCTACAGCGAGCATTAAAGATATTGAGCGAAAAGAAAATATCTTCATCAATATCATGATTGTTTTCCCGCCTCTGCTCAGTTATCCACTGTTATAAAAAACGCGATTTCTTACTGTTACTGCCTTTACTACGTGGAGGTACT
The DNA here is from genome assembly GCA_963932265.1 of Thymelicus lineola. Classification (NCBI taxonomy): domain Eukaryota; kingdom Metazoa; phylum Arthropoda; class Insecta; order Lepidoptera; family Hesperiidae; genus Thymelicus; species Thymelicus lineola. The sequence goes on from OZ010695.1 coordinate 14,378,953, forward strand.
CCCAGTTTCATCATCTGGCGTCGTATTCTTCATTACTGAAGGTCGTGTCCAGAATGAAAGTCCTTCAAAGTTTTTATAATTTGGCTCCATTCTCCTCGTTCTTCGGCTTTCTTCAGAGCAGATGTTACCGAGAGACCAGTGAGTGCGGTTACTTGGTCACTCCAACGGCTAGGTGATCGGCCGCGGGGTCGTTTCCCTTCGACTTTGCCTACCACCATTAACTTGTCAAGATCGTCTGGTTGGCGGCGGGCAATGTGACCAAAATACCCCAGGATCCGTTGATAGCACACAGTTGAGAGTCTAGTTTTAATTCGGAGCTGATCGAGTATAGACTTATTCGTCCTCTTGGCGGTCCATGGTATTCGAAGCATCCTTCTCCAACACCACATCTCGAAAGCGTCAATTTTCTTTCGGTCCTTAGCTCTAATTGTCCACGATTCCGATGCATAGAGAAAGATGGAAAATACCAGAGTACGGACTAGCCTGGTCTTCGTAACATTGGAGATCTTTCGATCTTGCCATATGCGGGTAAGTTTGCTCATAGCGTTTTTGGCCATTTGTGTCCTTCTCTGGATTTCCCTCTCGCATCCTCCTTGATCAGAGAGCAACGATCCGAGGTATACAAATTCCCTGACAAATTCGAGATCTGAGAGTTCTCCGGTCCGGGAAAGCTGACCAGATCTGTCAATGACCATTACTTTAGTCTTGGACTTGTTAATGGTGAGTCCGACTAATTCGCTCTCGTATTCTACTCTGCGGAAAAGGTCAGCAAGTTCTGTTTCGTTTGACGCAAAAAGAGTGGTGTCATCTGCATATCTCAGGTTGTTGATCTTTGAGCCTCCAACAGAAATGCCTCCCTCCCATCCCTCTAAGGCTTTTCGCATGATGTACTCGCCGTAAATGTTAAAGAGAATGGGAGACAAAACACATCCTTGCCTGACTCCTTTTTCTGGTTTAAAAGATCCTGAGACGACGTTGTTAACTCTTACCATGGAAACACCTTCGGCATACAAATTCGCGATCAAAGTTATGAGGTGTGTAGGCACTCCCATTTCCAGTAGTATGGACCATAGGCAATCCCATCTTACGCAATCAAATGCCTTAGAGTAGTCGATGAAGCACATGAGAACAGGTATGTTGAACTCTCGACTTTTCTCAATTATCTGTCTCACATTCACGATCTGTTCCCGTGTCCCTCGACCTCTTACAAAGCCTGCTTGCTCGTTCGGTATTTGCCACTGGAGAAACGTTTGTAGGCGACTGTTAATAATGTACAGCATGATCTTGCTTGCATGAGATATAAGTGCCACTGTGCGATAGTTTTCGCACTTTTTTGTGGAACTTTTTTTGTGCAGTGGTATTAACACCGACTCTTTCCAGTCTTCTGGCCATCTCCCCGTTTTCCAAACCTGATTGCAAAGATCGAGCATTATCTTTATCCCTTGGTCACCGAGTTGTTTAAGTTCTTCAGCGAGAATTTTGTCTCTACCAGCTGATTTGTTGGTTTTAAGTTTGCGTATTGCATCTCTAACTTCGGATTCCAGGATTTCCGGCTCGAAATAGTGCTCGTCCATAGCTGGAGTGCATATCGTTCCTGTCGAAGAGTTTGAATATAACTTATTACAGTACGATCGCCATCTGTCTGTGACATCATCTATCTCGGTCAGTAAGTTGCCTTCATCATCTTCTATTGCCCACGTCCTTGGCTTAAACTCACGAGTGATACTCTTTATCTTCAAAAATAGGTCCTTCGTTTGATATCTTTGCGCGTGCTCCTCGATATCTTGGCAGATTGCATTCAAGTGGTTATTATAATCCCTACGGCACAAACGCTGGACCTTTGCTGAAAGTTCCTGGTACTCTGTATGGATATTGTCACTGTTGCCTTTCAGGAGTTCCTTTCTATCCTTTATGGTCTTCCACGTTTCCTCTGTAATCCACACTTTCCTCGGAGCATCTAAGATCGTGTTCTGGCACTCTTTACGTGATGAGAGCATAAGGTCTTTCAATTTATTCCACTTGGTGTCAATGTCGATTAGGTGATCGAAGTCAGTGGTGGTACTTAACTTATTCTTCAAGCACTCATTCAAGTTTTGCAGTTCTCTGTTATTGAGTCTTTTTTCAGCTCTTTGAATTGTGCGATGGCACCATTTAAGTTTTAGGCTAATCTCTGCAACTAAGAGTTTATGATCACTTCCACAGTCTGCACCAGGGTAGGTTTTAGTATTGCTAACACACGATCTCCATCTCTTAGTGATAGCTATGTAATCAATTTGATTTCTTGCTCGTCCGCCTGGCATCACCCATGTGTACAGTCTCCTGGGGTGGTTTTCAAAACATGTGTTCATTATTGTGAGGGAGTTTTCTGCGCAGAATTGGAGCCACATTTCACCCCGGTCATTTCTATCCCCTAGTCCGAATTTTCCAACTACTTCTCTTAGGTGGTTCTCTCTTGACGTTTCCCCTACCTTAGCATTAAGATCTCCCATAAGAAGTGTGATATCTCTTCGGGGTATGTTATTCAAAGTATCGGAGACTTGGTTGTAGAATTCCTCAATTTCAGCGTCAGTTGAGGCCGAGGTTGGTGCATACACCACTACCAAGTTGACACGACATGGTTTTGTATTGATCCTCAACGTTATTATGCGATCACTCACTGGGTTATATCCTAGAACCGCCTTGTTGATTTCCGGGGACACGGATATCGCTACACCATTCTTACTTTCATCTGATGTTCCTGAGAAGTATATGGTATAGCCATTAGGTGTTGTATAGAACCCTGATCCTCTCATATGTGTCTCGGTGATCCCCAATATCTTCAGCTGGTAGTGTTGCTGTTCTCTTTCTATGATCTCTCGTTTTCCCGGTTGTATCATGCCTCGAACATTCCAGGTTCCCACTTTCATCTTTTTGCGAAGTTGTGTACGATGAGTAGGTGTTGTATCCTCACCAGTAGCATTCTGTCCTCGCCGCGCCTGGTGATCCACGTCGGCGTGGCCAGTAGCATATTTCACACCATGTGACCTGGACTCAGCATGGCGCCGGGTGGTGACCGGTTTGCATGCCAACACATTCTCTACTTGGTGTACTTTCATCGGATTTCTTGGGAGGATAGTGCAGTGGTTTCCCCTTGCCTTCTGCACCGCAGTGGTGTTATAAATAAGTCAGAACGTCCTGCTGCCAACGCCTAACATCCGGTGTAGTGTAGTGATGACCGGACCTCCTGTCCTCCCGTTTGCTGGTCGACCTACATCTCCAAAGGGGTTGGGTACCTCAATCTCGACGTTAGGTTGCTCGACGTAACAGGGCTCACCGCGAGTAGGTGGGAGTGGAGTTGATGAGGAGAGGCTAAGTGATTGTTCTTGTTAAGCAATCATGTATTGCGCATCACCCATCCTTGAGCCCCAGTTTAGGTTACTATAAATTTTAAGATAAGATCAGGTAATGGTTATCACGCTGAATTACTTTAATTTCGACATTTCTGGAGCGTATAGTTCAAAAACGGTTGGAGATATAGAAAAAGTGTACAGAATAAAAGTTATAGAGAATTTTATAAGCTTTCATTTCATTGTAATACATTTTTCGCTACAACGCACCGTTTTTGAGATATTGGCGAAAAACCTAAAATTGAGACCTTTGTAACCCCCCCCCTCCCTCCGGCTCACCTCCTAGACGCGGGGACTTTTAGTATGTTATCCCCCTAAGCACCCTGAACAAGTTTCTGAAGAAATCGCTTAGGTTCCCGCTCACGCACTCTACAACTACTTTATTGACTGTACTATTTTACTTTAATTCAATACCATGGATAAAATCTGAATATGGTAACGTTGACGACATAGTATTAAACATAAAATGTCAGTCTCCTAATGGGCTACAAATTTTGTTGGAAACATTTTTCTGTAAAATCAATATTTTGCCTAAAGTGGGTTTTAAATAGCCTCATCTATTGTTAAATAGCATGCAAACCATGCCTGTCAACCAGCAAGGAAGTTCGGCACAAGGATAATAGAGTCCCTTCACAGACTGTGAGTCCTTTTGTTACACTGTTACTACAGTTGTAGTAACAAAGATCCATCTAGTGTTATTCATGTCAACTATATCAAGGGTTAAGTTGCACAGTTGAAGAAAAGCGCGTTCTATAATAAAGTTTGCTCATAGGTGTGCAGATGGCGCTGAAACAAATATTTAAAATGTACAATCGATGAATTTATGGACGGTTTCTTTTAATTGACATAACATTTTAATTATGGCTTGAAATAAAACAAAATGTTAATCACACAGAAAATAAACTAGTTAATTATATTATGTCAACTTTTATATCCTGTGTGTTCTATAATGGGTGTGTTCGTATTTACCTATTGGCTATTTTATTTACATTAATCTATCGCAGGATTCGTAAACCTATGCCGAAAATACTCAGCTAACTTCCGGGAAAAGCGATACATTGTCACGTTGTAAAGAATGCTCAGGTAAGCAGATATCTCACATGTTAACTTTCATAATGGTCAGAAATAAATTCTATACTGTTCAAAAATATATTTTATACTTATTTTATACATAAATATGATATGAAAGTTTTAGTTCTACTAAGTAAAATCCATAGGTACGTTATAATAAAACTGTTACTGATTGATTTCTGTATACGTACGTTAGTATTATGTTGGTACTTGCTTGTATAGAGTCCCTTTATCTACATAAATTGCTGACAATAAAGCAAGCAGTCGAGTGATCCGATTAAGACGTTCTTATGTCACAAAATTTATTAAATTTATAGCGTAGTATATACTTTTATACTCTATCGAATCTATTGTAGGTAGGTATCTACTGTGCCAAAATGCTCAATCCTACTACTTTCAGGATTAAATAAAACAAAGTTTCATTCAGTAATATTTATTTCTAAGCCTGTAAAATCAATTCGAGTTTAGTTATTGCATACAAATTTCTGTTTCTTCATGAAGAAGAAGGCTTTGTTGAAAACATCGCTGATAGACGTCCCGAAAAGCTTAATTTATTTATTTTAGACACTGAAGCCAAGCTGCAACAAAATATACAAAATCTTTAATAAAAAAATTCAAGAACCATAAAGATGAGAAAGGCCGTGATGAACTACATGTCCCATGAAGAGATTTATTTTGTCTGTAGCATAATATGGTAACAAACTAAACATGGAGTATAGAGGTAACACAGAGAGGTAGGAGCAATAACTCTATTAATGCAAATAAACGTCTATTCTATTCTATTCTAATGTTAAAAATGTCCGTCAAACTCTGTTAAATAAGATGGCGCCACGGTAGCAAAGAGGAGAAATTGGACTTCGTAAACAGGACTGTCACTGTTTAACTGCAATTTGTCAACAACTGCTATAACCGTTCCCTGTGCGCTGCCATATTGCCATTTGTTTACTGGTTACTTCTGGACACTTTTTCAACTTTCCTCGTATATGAATTATTCCTCCTTACCTCTCTACCCCACGGTTCTAGTCAGGGATCGAACATACAACACTTTGCTAGAAAGCTGCGTGTATACTATGTATTTATTGTAACCACCTTTTTACTTTATAATATTTGTCATTGATTAATTATATTATGTATGACCTACCTTAGGAGCATTCTCAACGACACATGTGAACATAAGACCAGCTCTTTCACATCCTTTATTTCCATCAGTCACTTTTTCGTCATTTACTGAAATACATTAAACAAATGTAAGGAATATTTCCAGTGAAGAAGTTACACCAACAGGTCCACAGGTTGAACAAAGTAAATTTAACACACATGCTTTATAAATATGCGTAATGCTCGTATGCTAGAAACTAGAATATACTCGTTTATCACAGGCAAGTACTGTATTGATTTTATTACCTTTGATGCATATATCAGCCAGTTTCTTTCCATTCTTTATTGCCTCCTCGTCTCCTTCCTTGGATTTTTCGGCAAGTTTATAGGACTTGTCTAGATCAAACATGCCGTCGTCGTTCATCTACAAAATATGGAAATTAATTTAGAGACTTACCATTACTACTTATTTACTCACCAACATCAAAAAAAGAAGTTTTCATTGTGATTTTATATTAGTTACCTTCGTTACCTTTAGTACTTAACCTTTGATTAGTATTCCGTCATTAATCAACCGATAAGGATGTTTTATATGAAAGCTAGACAAAATAAGACCATGAGGAATTTAGAGAACTCCCCAATACTTATAATAAGTATGTAGGTAGATGTACTAGGTAGGCAGGCCACCAAATATTTTCAAAGATTGTTTCTTTGATGTTGATTATTTTTTGTCTTTTCTATAATTTACCGAAAATCAATTTAATAAAAAAATACTTTGCATTGGCGATATAAAATTGGTTTGTTTAACACGAAGTGCATGTAACTCACGGTTCCGAACTTCCTGTAAGTGCACGCTAGCAGGCATTTAGCATCGTGATTGTTGGGCAGTTCCAGAGACTTCAGTTTGAGGAGGTCGCTCATCTCCAGCGGGTGATCCTTCATGCAGCCCATCGCGACCTTTATAAACTCTGCCTTCGCTTCAGCATCGGTCATCGCCTGTACAATGAAGTGTTAAAGATGTTCGTTACTAAACATTTAAGCGAAGCCGTTTACTGTTAATTTGGGAAGTGTTGTTAAAGTACAGAACAATGCATTAAAACACAAAACAAAGAATAATACAAAATACTTAAACAATTAGAAAATTTTTTCGAAGTGGATTACTTACAATTTTATAAAAATACTTAGTTGAATCACAATTTAAGTATCTTAACCAATATCGTCAGATCTAACCACAATAGGCATTATAATAGATTTTGAAATACTGTTCTGTACTGCTCGGAAATATATTATAATTACAGCGTATATCATACTTCCGAAAAAAGGTTTAGTGTGAAATAAATACACTTTCATTTATAAGTTTAAAATTCGCAATAAAACACTTCAGTCTCATGGCGTCGCTTATGACGTCACGCCTAAGTAGAATAATGGACAAGATGTCATTGTCAGTATTGTCATATTCGTTTGTTTACTCAGGCGTGACGTAATTCACTCTGATTGGCGTGGATTGGCGTTCAAGATATCATGGCGGCTTGCCGTATTTGGTAGTTTTATTTTATTAAAATATTATTAATCTCGCTCATAATAATACAACAAATGCCTGTTTTTTAATCCATTAATAGGGTTTCATTAATAAATACATTTTACAAATTTTTATTTATTGTCATCATGCCTATTTTATGTAATATTAACTATGTCTTCTGTGCCCCAAATATAAAATTTTAATCGTATGGACTAAAATCTAGAAGTTAGTAAATGAGACAAAAATGAAATAATAAACCCACATTAGTAAGATCTAAGGTACATTAACAAAAAAAATGTTGTTACCGATACTGAAGCGGCGAAAAGAAGGGCGACGAAAATGCCCCACATTTTTATTTTAAAATTAATATCTAAGTACTTCTAAAATGAATTGAGACGAGTCGAGTATAGTATGCAATGAACTATTATATTGAACTAACTACTTCGTTCACTGATAGTATGTGACTAAAAGTTATTGCATCCGTTATATATTCAAAACAGACAAATTAATTCAGCAATGATTACATAATATTTATCTAGATTATCAATCCGTTTTTCATAACAATGTTGGCTTCGTGGTTTTGTCTCCATTATTGCAAGCTTTTTATTTAACTTGCTTTTTTGTTAGCATGTAATTTGTATGGGTCAAATCTTGCAAACTGAATTAGACCTAGGTACTTGTCCTCATCCTATGGAGCGGAAACTTTGCACATTGTTTTAGTTCCGATGATAATACAATATTATTGTAATATTGTTTGTTCTACAGACTAGGGAACTCCCCAGCGGCCAAACGACTCAAACAAAGTTTTTTAAGCTTGTTTTTAAATGTGATTTATTTTTATTGCAACAGTCGCTTCATGTATTAATAAAATGTAGTATAATGGGTATACTGTACTTATTTTATTTTATACTAGCTGTTGCCCGCAGCTTCGCATACGGAAATTATGTTTTAACTTATTTGTACTTCTTGCAGATTTTTTTACTGTGAATTTATATTGATGTACTTGATGTACTATTTAGAAATTTATATATTGAAACAGGATACAATCACAAAGGATTTCTCCGGGAGCGGGTTTTGAAAAATAAGCAACTTTCACATTAATTTTTGTTTTTTTTTCTTTTTCATGCAAAATTTTGAAAAACTGGTAATATATGTTCCATCAAATAAGGCAAGGAACGTTTGTTGCAAATTAGAAGCAAGTCGGTTGATGTTTAAATTTTTCCATACAAAGTTTCGTGTTTTCCAGGGAAACCTTTTAATTTTCCGAGATGAAAAGTTTTCTAAAATATGGAGTATAAGTAACAACTTTACCAATTTTCATCGAAATCCGTTCAAGGGTTTTCATGTGATGCCCGGACAGACAGACAGACACTTTGAGTTTAATTATAGTATAGAAAAGATTTCATAGATAGAAGTGGCGTGTACCTATTGGATTGAATTTACTTACATACAAAAGTACAAAACATTTAGGTATTTTTAATTTTTACGTCAATACATTGATATTATAATTTTAGACTTTTTTGAACACGAACTTCCCGTTATTAAAGTAATAGAACAAACAAAACACGATGAAATGATTTCATTTACCAAAATCTACGATTACAATATCTATACATATTAATAAAATTGAAGAGTTTGTCTGTGATTTCGAGATAAATGATTTTTTCATGTTGCAAATCGTTACTTGCACGATACCAACACCGAAAAATGAGTTTTTCAAATTTTTGTCTGTCTGTCTGTTTGTTTGTCTCCGCTAATCTCCTAAACCGCTGAACGAATTTTAACAACAATTTTACTAGGATATTACAAAGTGTTCAACTTAACAACTAAGCAATTTTTTAAGGTTCTATACTAAAGGGTTCCTTGAGGATGGTTTGTATGGAAAAATAAAAAAATATGAGCTGATTTGTTTCAAACTACTAAAAACGTATTCTCCGTACAAAAAGAGTTATACATGCATTTCTTAGATTTTACTTATATTGCATGGAAAGGCCATAAAATGCATTTAAAGGTTATTTTTTTCATTAATTCAAATCCCTATTACTGAGTGGATATCTATTTTTGTATTTTGTTTTTAAAAGCATATTGTTTGCGTATCTATGCCCTCCAATATAATTTCAGCATTTTATAAATTTCACCTGGGAAGTGGTAGAAAAACGCAAATTAAATCTGTATGAGTAACCGATATCCAATAAATAATCGATTACTATCTTGGCAACTAGATGGCTCTGTATTTGTTGATTCACGCCAACGACTTTAATACATACACCTTTAATACATAATATAATTATGTCTATGTGTGATTTCGAAATAACTGCCGAGGGCCTCCGACATGGCTTAACGACTGTTATCATATGATAACAACCGGGACCGACGGCTTTACGTGCCCTCCGAAGCACGGAAACGCTCAAGAATTTTTTTGTCACTAGCGGTCACCCATCCAACTACCGACCGCGCCCGCTGTTGCTTAGCTTTGTCGATCAAGGATCGACGCAAGCCGCAGGGGCCAGGGCTACGAGCGCTTCATATAAATATAATTGAAGTGAATGGCTGTGATTTCGAAATAAATGATTTTTTAAGTTGTAAATCTATACTTGCACGATATCAAAACCGAGAAACGAGTTTTAATTTGTTTTAAACTTACAAAAACCTTTTCTTCACACAAAATAAGGCAAACATGCATTTCTTAATTTATTTATATTTCGCAACATGGAGCTAGAATATGGCAGTGAATTATTTTTTTTACTAAATATCTATTTTTATATTCAGTTTTTTTAAACCATTAACTACGTATTATGGCCTCCAACGTAAATTAAGCATTTGTTTTATATTTCACCCTGGAAGGGGTTGAAAATCGTAATTTAGTGTTGTACAAATAATAAACATTGAACAAATTGAATAATTGATAATTAAATACATAACTCCACTAAACAAAACTTATTGCGGCGTGTTAAATCAAGCTTTGGATTATTCTTTGAATAACTAAGTGTTCCGTCATTTTTAGAGTTCCGTAGTAGTGATGTTGTAGTTCTGTTATAATGCAGTCCTGAGGAACATCGTGTTGAGAGTGCAGAGTGCTGAATTTTCTCATTTTCTGTGAAGCAATATCTTCCCTTTGCCGAATTATTGATTTGCCAAAACTACAATGTAATAAATGCGAAAATGTGTTGCTCCTTTATTCCACCTTCCTTATTCCTTTTTACCATTCTCACACAACTCATCGAATTAACCTTAACTCTCTCTCATCGCTGAACCAATCTTGATGTGTTTTGGTATAGACATAGATTGTACCTTGGAGAACGATATAAGACTATTTCTTTTTTAAAGTCTGGGTACCTAATTTGAAATACTGATGGATCAGCAAACGTCATCGTACAATTTATTTATTCAATGTTATTTAAGTACTACCTACGGGTTAAGTAGGAAATACAAAATTTAGAAAATAATATGATGAAATACTAATAATAAGTAAAAGCAACCGGCTCAGTGTGATCTAGGGTTGTTGTTGAAAAACTGTTGTCCCCATATATGTATCGACATGGGTCCCGATCAAATTACAAAGTTCTGCAAATAGGTTAAATTTTTTTTGTGATACTTACAAATTCACAGTTTTAAGATTTTTACCCTACGTTTTACCTAAGACATTTCTTCTAGCCGAATGTTTTTTGATTGCGTTGAGGTTGCGTTGGTACAGAATATTATGTTTTCACAGCTCCTAGGGATTGCAGACCTGAGTGTTGGATTAATTTTAATTTGTTACCTTCACGCGTTCCTGAGAAAAAAGGTCTTGAAATACAAACAGACAGACGGGCAATAGAGTAAGTGATCTTAAGGGAACCGTGTTTTTTCTTTTGAGGTAATGAACCCTAAAAATATCGAATCGTTATTTCGAGTATTGACCTTTCATAGTAACGTGGTTCTAATGAGCGATCATGCTGCTTTAAGAGTTAGTAAGTATGTTTGTAAGTTAACTAAAGCCCCTAAGATTTTTTCCGAAGCGAAGCGAGGGCAATTGCTAGTAAAAAATATATATATTGAAGCTTCGAACAATAGTACATTGCCATAGCTAAGTATTAAGTATTTTCAGATTGTAATCTGGTAAACTAAATCACCTTTGATAATTACAGCATGATTCGCTATGGTCATGAACATTGTAAGCAAGTACTTATCATGCAGTATGGAATTTTACCATGTTTACTATACCTAACATTACGTAACAACAATCCAGACAATTATAATGTCAATAGGTATGTATATAATATCGGTGAGGCCATGCATCTCCAGTGAAGGTCCAGGGACGGACCTCTTTATTCTACAGCGCTTGTCTGATGCAGAGGCTGGCATATAAGAAATGTCATGTCATATTTAGATTAGGGAATTGTCAATAATGTAGAACAGATTATTATTGATCACGTAGTGTTGAAGTACTTTGGAATATTGATGTGAATGTTAGGAGAACTGGAAATATATCATGGTGCAAAGTAAAAGGAATATCATTTCATAACCAATACCACAATAGAATACCTCCTTCTGCTAAATATACGTATAATAGTATTACCAACACTATTTTCAAAAAAGGAGGTTTTTAATTCGACACGTGTGAATGTTATATTGTTAGAATTGCTAAATATTATATAAACAAAGCAGCTACGGGCTTCCAAACAAATATGCAAAATTTCAAAAGTTTAAGTATGGTGCCGACCAACGAGATGACAAGTGGGACCTGATGGCAAGTGGGAGACGTCGCCCATGGCCATCAGCAACACCAAAGGACCTTTGGCAAAGGTATCACCGATACCTATTCTCAGTACTACCGACCGACCAAGAAGGAAGAGACAAGAAAAACAATACAATAAAATTGCGTGTAACGGTGTAAGTAATAAATTCTTCAAAAAGTTAATCAATTAAGATGTGCATCTGTTTTGAAGACCCGCTTTTTATTTATTTATGTATAATATTTATTTTTATTTATAATATTTGTAAAATTACTCTATACAGTGGAATTCACTATATAGTTTCACTAATTATCAATAGTCAAAGTCAAAGTCAAAATATTTTATTCATATAGGTATCACTGATACACTTATGCACGTCATTTTTTAGTTTTCAGTTTTTAGATTTTTTTCTTTATATACGCCTAATAGTGTGCCTTGATGCCAAGTACAAAGTATCTATAGGTATAGGTAATTATTTATTTTATTTATATCTAATATATAAAATTCTCGTGTCACAGTTTTCGTTGCCATACTCCTCCGAAACAGCTTGACCGATTTTGATGAAATTTTTTGTGCTTATCCGGTATCTATGAGAATCGGCCAACATCTATTTTTCATCCCCCTAAATGTTAGGGGTAGTCCACCCCTAAATTTATTTTTTTATTTTTTAGACAAAATTTTTAATTTCTATTTTTTTATGATACAACATACAAAAATACATACAATCCTCAATTTTCACCCTTCTACGATCAACCCTTATTTTTAATATGATTTTTAGGCGATACGAAGTTCGCCCGGTCAGCTAGTTTCCAAATAAAAATTACAGATAAAAATCTAATGCGTTTATACAGAGGCAATGAGCTGAATGTATCTACTGGCCGCACACAGCAGGCGTGAATGAAAACGTCTAATTCTACGTTCCAGGCCAGGACACCAAAGCAGGGCCAGCGCGTGTTCCAACGCGACGGTGACTCATGAACCAAAACCAATCTGTGATTAACCCTGAATAGAATGTATGCTCGGGCTCTTTTTTCCAAAGTAAAATCGGAACCCTTATAGTTTCGTCATGTTCGTCCGTCCGTCTGTCCGTCTGCCCGAAGCAAAGCGCCGAAACCCTACGTGAGGAAGAATTTTTATTCTATAGTGTGGGGTATCTTTGAAAAGATCTTCTTAATAATAAAATGAGTAATTTAAGACCTTTTTTGGAATTAGGGGTTCGATTGCGAAATATTTGGCTTTAAAGAGCTAAATTAGGTTAGAGTCAAGTGACCCCCCGTGCTGGCTAAACGGTTGTAGTTGGACAAGTGGAAAAATTCTCAAAAATAGTTTGTATAGTATGATTACAAGGAAAACTATTACGGCTATGTTAGCTTAAGTAGTTAATGAGTAATAGTCGATAAACTTACTGCTTCGGAATCCTACATTGCGCGTGGCCTGACACGCACTTGCCCGGTTTTTTTATTGACTCAAAAGCTTTACATTTTTAACTTAAATGTAAACAGGAACAGGGCAAACATATACATCAATCATATTGACTTTTGTTTTGGGCTGTTGTCTTTGTTCTTTGTTGCTTTTCATGTTAAAAAGCTACTTGGACAAACAATATTACTTAAATAGACTCTGCACTAGCTAACTATTAGCTAGCTACGCGGTTCAAAATACATGTCTTCACATTTATTAGACAAACTATATTTAGCAACTAATTTTCGCACTCAAACTCTGAAATATTGTGCTGCTAGTTTTAGAGAAAGTCCATACATAGTTCTTTACTGCTACATAAAAAAATATTTTAATTTTATTGTTCTAGGGTACCTACATTATGTCCGTTCCATCTACCACAATATTTATGAAATTGATGTTGGATTTGAATATGTGAAAATTTATATTATAATATTTTATATTTGTTTTGAGGTTTCATACGACAATATAACTAAGTATAAATATTTTACTAATGAGGAGAAAAACTAAAACTTAAACATCTCCTAGGCGAAGAGTCACGATTCAGATTTTTTATGTTAAAACAAAATCTTATGATTGTGTATAATGTCGTCGGACGATTGGATAATTGGCCAGAACATGATAATTATGCTTCCACATTATACTTACTTTAATCAAAGATTGATTGATCAGGTACCTAACAAGGACAAGGGTAGGTAAAATATAAAATATAAACAATAGTAACTACTCATTTATTTATATTTTTAGTAAATTTTGTGTATTCTACAGTTCTACGAGGTAGTTATGTACAAACTATATAAATTATATTGTTTTCTTCTGTGATGTAGACTTCAAGGCTTCAGCTCCCAAGATCAAACTGGAAAGAAAGGACGTTTAACCTTTGTAGATATTCTTAATTAAGATAATTTTTATGCTACACTATACAATATACATATTATGGAATCTAACCTCTGGAGCCTTTTCAACGCTGCATTTGAAGATAAGGGCGGCCCGCTCACAACCCTTCGCCCCGTCACTTACTGGCTCATCGTTAACTGTGGGTAAAACTCATTTTATAACACGTTCATCTTAAATTTAAAAAAACCTCTTTACAATAGTTTTGCTATCACTAACAATAATACATATTAGGTACTCATATTATGGAATCACTAGGAATCTAAATGTTACCTACCAAAAAATATGTAATATTTGAGATCCCTAAACCGACTTCAAAAACGGAGGAAGTATTCAAGTCGACTATATTTTTTTTGTATTCGACTGTTTTTTATGTTACATTTTAGAAATTTCGACTGGGTGAACCGATTTTGATGATTTTTTTTATCGAAAGCTGGTGCTTGTCATGTGGTTCCACTTAAATTTGAGCGACATCTGACGAGTAGTTTTTGATTTATCCCTAATTTTGAAGTCGGTTATTTTTTGTCAAGAATTATGTTTTTTTCGTACGGAACCCTAAAAATTACCGACTTCAAAGAAGCAGACTTCGAAAAACCTACACAAAAAATCAGATAAAGGTACTCCAAGGCGATCAAACCTTGCTTCAATAAGAATTATAGTAGAAAATGAAAATTGTGTAAAGCTATAAGTTCTATCTATAAGCATAAAGATAAAGCTAAACATTTCATACCACTTTTGCACGCATTCGTAAAATCTTCAGCTTTCTTCATTTGCACCGGATCATCTGATAGGTACTTCTGGGAGATTTTGTCCAAACCATTAACTGATAGCAAGCCTCGGTCATCCATCTACAACGCACAAAACGTATAGAATCGCGGTAATATTTTTTCTTTTATTGAGATAGCTGGCAAACGAGCTGACGATCCACCTGATAGTACCTTAGTGGCAATCATTGACAATGGACATCAACAACAGTATTGGAACCTGCATGGTCTGGCCTCGTCAATGTCTTTCACAATTATTATTGTAATATGCTCCTCAATATCAAATGAGATCCTGATAGGATATTGAATATTTTATGATGTTTTCTCGTTATTGGATTTTACCTGCAGTTGCTTACTGAAAATTCGACGTTTTTGGGCTATTCATGATATAGGTATTATAGTATTGCACAAGGGTTTCAAAATACGAGTATAAACGCTAAGACTAAAATGTAGGTGCCGTCGACTTTATTCACCTGAGTTAATTCACCCAGGTGTTTTAAGTCTACTAACAATGCAATGTTCCAATTTTCCGGCAGAGTTTCTATAATATTTTGAAGCCCTTGTGCAGTAGGTACTATATCATGATGGAGACATGTTTCACATCACTTACATGGCCATATTATAGATCCTATTTCCTACTAGTATTATAAATGTGAAAGTTAATAAGGATGTATGGATTTTTATTATTGAAAAGCTGCGGGGAAAGCGCTTGTAAGAAATATGTAGCGTATATAATACTCAAATCTGAAATAAATACGCTGAACGAGCCAGCTAGAATATAGCAATGGACAAGCATTATCCACGAACCATGGACCGTGTAATTGATGTAGGTGCTCATTTAATTTGACCTTGGGCAATGTACACGTATGCTACAATACAATTTGGTTGGTGCTAATAAAATCACTGAACATTTAATTCCTTAATGAATCATGAATGTCTATCAGGCGAGATTGCTTAAGTTACTTTAAATGAGTACAAAACGCTCATACAGACTCGTAACATTTTAATTATTCTGATAAATTACATCAAACTAATACAACCCGTAAGTGTCCGTCATCCAGGGAATCCAAGATCCTCCTAGGTATATAAATAATTTGTACTTATTATTTTACAATAGTAATACATAACTTAGCTCTACCTAGCAGAGGGACTAGTAACCAAACGTTTTAATGGCGCCCAAATGCTTCCGTCATGGCTTAACGACTGCTATCTAAAAATAACAACCAGGACCGAAGGCTTCATGTGCCATTAAAAGCACAGAAGCGTTCAAGATTTTGTACCATCTATTCAACTACCGACCGCGCCTGCTTTTGCTTTACTCGATCGATCACCTACGCCCCAACTCAGAGTCACTAACGGTTACTTAAATCGCTCCTTAGTACAGAATTTGTATGGTGAGTGATTCTTTACTAAGGAGCGATTAAAGTAACCGTTAGTGACTCTGAGTTGGGGCGTTAGTCTGGAAACTGGGCTATGAGCACTTTGTAAGAGTTAATTTGCCTGGTAAGTTGAAAAATAAAATTAACACTACTAATGGCACTTGCGTTACAACATTTTGAATAAAGAGCTTTGATACTTATAAGAATAAATTTAAAAAAATCTGCTCATATCATACCATTCCTGCTTTTTTGTAGGAACACGCCAAAAAGCATTTAGCGTTTTGACTCTCAGGAACCTGTTTCTTCTTCAGCTGTTCTATGTCAGCTGGAGGTACTGGATACTCTTTGATGCAGTCCATTAGGTATCCTACGTATTCCTTCTTTAGGTCGTCCATTTGAGCACACTGAAAGTGTAAAGAAAAACGAAAAATATTAATCAATTAAAGGAATATTGTGGAAATCTAAAAATAAAATAAATAATACTAAAATCAAAAACGCATATTATGGTCAATTTGGATGACAACATCAATAAATATTAAAAATAATGTTGAGTAATAAGATTTGTTCATACTTATTAAAGAAAGTTAAATACAATACATTCATAATTTTATAGTTGTCAATAATTAAAAGTTTTTTCACTGCGAACTTTAAATTAAGGCAGTACAGTACTTTACTATTGGCTTAATCCACAAGCTCAAAGTAGCGCAACGGGCTATGGAGAGGGCTACGCTCGGTATTTCTCTGCGTGATCGCATCAGAAATGAGAGGAGATCCGTAGACGAACAAGGGTAACCGACATAGCTCAAAGAATTAGCCGGCTGAAGTGGAAATGGGCTGGCCACATAGTGCGAAGGACCGATAACCGTTGGGGAAGAAAGGTCCTCGAATGGCGCCCACGTCTCGGAAAAAGGAGCATAGGACGCCCCCCGACCAGGTGGACTGACGACCTGAAGAAGACAGCGGGCATCCGCTGGATTCAGAAGGCTCAGGACCCATCAGAGTGGCGCAAGTTAGGGGAGGCCTATGTCCAGCAGTTGACCTCCAAGAGCTGATGGATGGATGGATGGAGTACAGTACGGCTGCACTTCACCGTCGAAATTAAAAAAATCATTGAAGATAATAATTACCAACACTGATGAGGTAAAGACAATAGCACAACAAAACGTTTGAAGAGTGAAAGCGAGCATTCTGTAATTCTTGCAATTCTTTCACTGAGATTACTGTGAACCATCACACTGCATAGCCTGTTTATATAAGGGAAAATACAGCAACTATGGATGACACAATGATCAGTTTATTAGCAACTTATAAACCATTTTTATTGTGGATCACCGTCATTAGTCCTGAATTCAAGCAAAATAGCTACTTGTTACTGTGAAATATGGTTCAATACATTATGTACTATGTTAAATATACAATAGAACGAATATAAAGGATCCAACACTAGTAAAATCATTATTATTTTCAACGGCAACATGTGCTTATAAAACCGTAACAATTGCTGAATGAGCATTATGAGCAATCCCTGTCATTATGCATTATTAACACTTCAGATCGATGGGGAAATTTATTTTGGTACTTACCGGAGTTAGAATGTAGTTCTATAAAAAATATTCTGTTAAATGGTTATTTCTGTTTCCATTTTTTTCTTTAGATACTCCGATATCATTACGGTTATTCAGTAATATTAGTGTTATCATTTCGAGGCTTCACATCCTGGGTAGTTACTTCAAGTTAATGCCCAATGTCAATAACAAAATTTGCGCCTAATTAGATCTAATGATAGAGTAATGAACGAATAAACTGCATTCTCATATTCATTAATGATGAGTTTTCTGTATAAAACATGGATTCGTCACAGAAACGGCCAAAAATTCCAAATATTTGCGACAAACCACTCGCTTGAACTATTGTGAAAATGTTTCGTCCAATAGTATTTTTGTGGTGATTCGTTATTTTTGGTCTCACTCCTTATTTGTCATCAGTGAGTTACTTTTGCAATTTATAAAGATAGCCATTTCATGTGACTTCATTTTTATTTGTTACGAGTAACCGTCCTCGCTTTGATTCGGTTTTCTTTATTTGTACACCTTGGGTTACATTATTGGAGTTTTATTAAGGATCCCTAATTTTTTTGGTAATACGTATATAATACTTATAGCCTATGTCACCCGGGGATAGTGTAAGCTACAAAACAATGAAAGAAATTTTCAAATCGGTTCATTAGTTTCGGAGCCTATTCAATGCAAACAAACAATCAAATCTTTCCTCTATATAATATTAGTATAGATTACTTGGATAATGGATATACTTGAATTTTGTAACTCATATACTTATTTAAATGTTCTTAACCCTGTCATTTTACTAACTTGTAACATTTCATTTCAACAGTAGGTCCTTATGTGATTTTTCCTGGAATTTTCACTTTTAATGTTATCGGCTCATTTTGTTTAGGCAATGACAGATGAACAAAAAGCTAAGATCCACGAGGAGTTCCAAAGTCTCGGTATGGAATGCATCAAAGATCATGTAATTTCTGAAGACGACATCAACAACCTGAGATCCCGGAAGCTGCCAACAGGCGAGAATGTGCCTTGTTTCTTGGGATGTATGATGAAAAAATCAGGAATCGTAAGTTTCATAGTATACCGTAAGTTTTTATAGTCTATCGTGTTCCGACTGGGAGCTTGAGAGCCAGTTCTTTTTTTTCCTTTTCTAGGCCGGCAACGCATCAGTGTTGCCTCTGGTTTCACTGATGTCCATGGGCGACAATAGCCACTTACCATCATGTGGACCGTCAGCTCGTTTGCCGGTTATTTCCATAAAAAAGAAGGCTTGTCAAGGAGAGTTCCACTGCTTACGCTGTAACAGTATTACTTATTTTAGCTACTTTTAAACATGCTTTTATTAGCTTGACCTGTGTGTACTATGTAACAGAATCTTTCAACGTCAATGGTCTTTTCCCTTTAGAAGACCTACAGCATATTCCACCACGCTGCTCCAATGCGGATTGGTGGAGGGGTTAGCGGCCAACCCGAGTGTCACAAGCTTTTATACCGCCCGAGGGCCTCCGACATGGCTTAACGATTGTTATCTTACGATAACTCTCGGTACCGACGGATTTATGTGCCTTTCGAAGCACGGATACGCTTAAGATTTTTTTGCCACGAGCAGTCACCCATCCAACTACCAACCGCGCCCGCTCATGCTTTTAACTTTGTTGATCACTCAGAATTGACTCAAGCCGCTAGGCTATGAGTGCTTCAACGTTCTGATGTTCTGACTATGATCCAATGATATTTTAATATAGTGGGATGATCAGGATAAAAATAAATGTATTTACATTATTTGATAAATTGAAACTTTAAAAGCGTGTAAGTATTAAATTTTTTATCTGTTTACAGTGTAACTATATAGTGTTAACTTTCATTGACAGATGAACGACAAAGGATTGTTACAAAAAGAGAAGGTCTTGGAACAAGCCAAGAAAATCTTCGACAACGAAGAGGAGCTGAAAACAATTGAAGATTATCTTCACTCCTGCTCTCACAGTAAGCACGCCATATTTTATCTAAGTTACAATCTAGGTTGTTTCTTTCATGATGCTTTCGTTTTCTAAATGCTACCAGAAAATAAGTAAATAAAATAGACTTTTGTCTCCCCTCTCGTTACTTAATAAGGGCTAACTTAACCGGAATTTTGATTAAGTTGAGATAAAAATCTTAATCTTAACAAACAGAAAAAAACTGGATACAATTCGAAACTATCGTATTCCACGCAAATCCAATTTGCTTTTGACCAATTGTATTATATTATATTTTAAACCCATACCTATCTATACACATATACATGTACGAACAATGAATCTCGTTTGCTTTCGAAATTTCATTTTTGTATATGTCTTTCCTTCTTTCTTTTTTTACAGTAAACGGTGAATCAGTGTCGGATGGTGAGAAGGGCTGCGACCGAGCGATCCTGGCTTACAAGTGCATGATGGAAAATGCTTCTCAGGTATGTTCATTATTGCTTGTATTATAAACTAGGAAATCGCCCTCGCTGCACTTCGTGAAAAATAGTAAAAAAAATAAAAATATAATGTAGCCTATGTCACCCGGGGATAGTGCAGCTTCCCAACAGTGAAAGAATTTTTCAAATCGGTTCGGTAGTTTCGGAGCCTATTCAATGCAAACAATCAAATCTTTCCTCTTTATAATATTAGTAGGTATAGATTAGATAAGTCAATGTTTTTGCAATACCACCTGATGACACAAGTAGTTTATTCTTTGTCATTTTATAATAATCATTGTAATTTTACTTTAACTTCTATATTTTTTCAGTTCGGATTGGAAATGTAACCATCTCTTGAACTGATCCTCTCACCTTGGCGATATGGCTACAAGAACAACGGCTATGACATTATGGAATGAAGATATAATTTGAAAATGTTTATCAAATATAGGTATACCTAGATAATAATTATATAATAAATTAGTATTTGCATTACAATTTGCATTACATTCATTATTATTCATTATAATAAACAGTAGAAATCCAAAATCGATACTCAACAAGTAGCTACTTCGCCATTTCGTATAAAATTATGATTAGGTAATACAAAATGCTTAAAATTCATGCATAATTAATTCTTCAATAATTATAACAGCTTGGCAAGAATTCTCCTGAATAGATTTAAAATAAAGATTGCTTAATCTTGATTGGTTGGAATTCACTCAACTCACTCAACAGTGTCATAATCAGAACTCAAAAAAACGCCTTCAGAGGAATGAAAAATCTGTATCTAAAATTGCTGTAAACCCTTAATATTTTAGGAGTTTCCTCAATTCCACATGGATTCTTTCATAATACATTTCATAAATACGAAAAAAATAAAGGGACCAATCTAAGCACAGATACTCTTTCAAATGAAAAAAAATAAGTGTTTGAAACCTATTAAGTGCCTATGCGGTACTATGAATTAAACACATGCATAAAAATTCAACAAAGAACATTCATTTATTTCGAAATTTATACATCAAATGACCATTAAACGATTATGCCAATAATTATAACAAGAAATTGTAGAAGTTGTCAGTTATGTGTTGTGTTGGCTGGCATTATTCCTGGAACAAAAAGATAATAAATATTATTATTGTTTATGTTCAATAAATTAACAAAGAAATAGAAAAGAAAAAGAAAGGAAGGAAGAAATGGCTCTTAAGCCCTCAGCTGGAACACGATGAGTCGTTTGGCGACTGACGCATGCAAGAGGGTGGCAGCTATCTGAGCGGACCCCACGGAGAAATAATAATAGTAAATACGAGTATGACAGTACAATATTATAACACAACACATAACATACAGGTTATTTTAAAATATATCTTCGTTAAAATATACCTTCATGTGAGGCAGATAACAATCGAGCATGAGCTTCGCCCTTTCACAGCCCTTCTCCCCATCGGACACGGCCTGCTCGTTTACTGAAACAGAAAATAAACAATGTCACACAAATAGCTAATGTCACACAAATAGACAAAGACACTGCTTAACCACCTTTTATGCTGCGGGAACATTAGCGGACGAATATATTCAGGAACCTAGACCAGGAATATAGACCGAAATGTAATCAAAAGTGTTACGTAATTTATTTACTACATTCACGCCATAAATTAAAACAAAATAAAGAAGTAGATATATATTTTTCTTTTCTGGAAGAAATATTTTTATTTTATTGTCTCAAAAATGTTATAAAATCATTTTCTACATTTTGTCCCCATCATTTTATATCAGAGTCTAGATCAATGTAAAATCAGCCATTATTAATTATTCTATTCGCCGAGCGATATTCCCGTCCAGCGAGTCTTTAGTACCGACGCAAGGGATGACGAATGTATACCACCTATCGTTTTGCACCTAGCGTGTTTTTTAGTCAGCCCGGCTCTATTAGCAAAGGAAATCGTGTCAAAATCAGTCAAATTCACAGGATCCTGTTAAGATATTAACTTACGAAATAAATATATTATATTATGTCATAATTTTAGGGTTTTGATGTAAAAGTTGCCTACATTAAGGCATAGCTCGGTTAAATGTTGTTAAAATGTCTCTAAATACATGTTTTTTTTTTATTATTATTTAAAAATTCTCAGGGACCTGGTCTCACCAGGATCTTGATATTTTGCTTTAGTCTCCGCTCAATATCTGCCATATTATTTTATATGTTAGTATATTATTCTGTGGTTAGAGGTGGTGTGATAAAAGTTCAAGTGGAAACTAAAGCAAAATATTATAATAAGTTATTTCTTTCACATTTAAAGTGCAATAGTTAAAAATATGAATTTACTTATTTTTATCATTTAAAAATTCATAAAGTAGAATGGTTTTATGCAAAAAAAAATCCGTAATTAAAGAAAAAGCAGGCTAAAGAACAAACATTAAAAAATAACAAATAGCTGAAAAATAATGAATTAGCAGCTGAAAAAGATAAAAGAAATCAAAAGTAAATTTAGAGGAACTGGCAAAAAAGTAGCAACTGAAATATTGACTCGTGAAAAAGATAAGTTTGCAAATATTGAGAATACTCAGATTTAAGTCTGGTTTAGGAATTCGATTATTTTAATTAAGATACTTTAAGTATTAGTTATCGTTAAAAAGTATATTTTTTGTGAAATAAATAGTAAGTACACATTGATTTCGGTACATTTTCGTATTTGTTCTCAGTTTCCTGGTTACATTCTCAGGTTCCTGTGGCTCGATTTCCTTGAAATGTCCATAAATCTAAAACTTTAAAATATTTCGACTGATCCACATAACATATTATGTTAAAAGATGTAGTATTCTTTATAATTACACAACTAGAGTCTACAAAAAATATCAGGCCGAAATCAGATTCAGTTTCTTCCTTAGTTTATAGAACAACCCAGGCGTTTATTTAGGTATTATTTATAAGAAATGGTCCAGTGTCTCCTCTCCAATATAAACATGTAGACGTACCTGATTTGCAAGTTTTGATAATTTCCAAGGCTTTCACTTTGTTCTCCTCAGAAGGCACGAATTTGTTGGTCAGCTCCGTAGCTTTCCCTTCGTCAAACATTCCTTTGTCATCGATCTGAAATGGATAGAAAACTCAATGTTAAGTCTCAGTAATGTTGCAGTTACACAGAATTCGCCTTTGTCACGTTTTTTAGACAATCTAACAGATGGGTAACCTGATGGTCAGTGGTCTGGTTCATCGATGCGTTGCCGGCAAGAAAAAAGAGAAAGAACGCGTCTTGGTGAGTATCTAATTACTTACCTTTAAATACATGAAACCAGGTTTTTCGAACCCGTCGTTTAGAATTTAAAATTTTATACCACATATTGGTAAATATGTAAACTGAAGAAATAATCGTCAACAATATAAAAATGAAATTTTATTCGAATGATTGTATGAACAATTTTTACAAACAGTTTTCGAAAGTAAACTACGCCATCGTGTCGCTTCACCGTGGGTAGTCTCGGAAGAAGAAGAGGCAAGAAACTCCCGAGGAGTTTTTTTCCCATACTCACAGTTAGATACAAATATTACTAAATGCTACATTAAATTTACTTAAGAACAAAATTATAAAAAAATAACAAAATTTAATAAGAACATATGTTTTAAGTATTGCTCTTATATTTTTTAATTTAAGTAGTAGTTACACATCTCTACAACAGCTGGAAGGCTGAGCAGTACCTGCGCAAACACAGAGATGTTAAAATAATGACACTTACAATTTCAATTTTCTTCATTACGCAAGCAATGAGGCAGGGGTCCAGGTCTTGCAGAGTTCCAGCCTCCTTGGCTGCTTTGATATCGGCTTCGGTCACGCCATACTCCTTACCACAATCTTCCACGAAAGGCTTCACCAATGTAATGATCCCCTTCTTTTCTTCGTCGGTTAACCCCTAGAAAACACATTACATGTATTTTAGTATGCTATACATATACAAGGCATATTTTGAGTGACTGTATTAAGTAAGTTTTTGACTTCCGAGTTATAGCTATTGAGTTGTTGGACATACCTAGTTCTATTTATAATGATGTAAAAAGAACTGTCCTAGAAGGCTAGAAACACTGTAATCAAAAAATGAAATTAAAAAGGTGATATGACGTCGAATCGAGTCGTTTTTAGCAGTATTGGGGTGACTTACTAGAATACTAACCCCAATCCCGCGCCGGATGGGTGTCGTAAGAGGCGACTTAATCCGGCCCGCTGGTGGTAGGGCCCTCGGAGGGATTATATTGGTAGTATTGATTTTAATTGTTAATTAATACCATTGTTACTATTATTATTTCTCTATGGGGTTCGCTTTAATAGCTACCGCTCTTGAGCATGAGTCAGCCGCCAAACGACTCGTCGAGTTCCGGCTGGGGGCTTCAGAGTCAGATTTTTCATTCTTTTTCTTCTCTGTTTCTTGGCCGGCAACGCATCAATAATGCCTTTGGTGTTGCTGCTGTCCATGGACAATGATAGCCACTTACCATCAGGTGGATCGTCAGCTCGTTCGCCGGCTATTTATATAAAAAACCGGGCAAGTGCGTGTCAGGCCACGAGCAACGTAGGATTCCGAAGTAGTAAGTTTATCGACTATTACTTATTAACTATTTATGCTAATATAGCCGTGATAGTTTTTTTTTAATTTATCATAATAATATAACCTATTTTTGAGATTTTTTCACTTGTCCAACTCCAACCGTTTAGCTAGCATGGGGGGGACAATTGATTCTAACCAAAATTAGCACCTTAAAGCCAAATATTTCGCATACGGACCCCTAATTCCTAAAATGGTATTAGAAGACCCATAATTTTTTTGGAATACCTTTTCAACATACCCCACACTATAAGGTAGGCGACGAATAAAAAATTCATCCTCACGTTACCTGTAGGGGAGGTACAATGAGGATACAATGTACGCCATTCGAAGGGTGATGGGTTCAATTACCTACTATTTGCTTTGAATTTAAACTCCTGACTACAGATGTCACAATATTTTTAAATGGTGATTCTTGTCTACGAATCCTAGCAATACTGGTGGCGAGTCGCCGATAAGGCGCGGCGCGGCGGCCGCGGCGGCGCGCGGCGGCGTACGCTAAAGTCTATGCAAAAGCTCTTTTTACGAACATTGTTTTAAAATCCTTAAAAGTATGGTAGCGCAGTGAAAATCACTCAACAGTGTCATAATCAGAACTCAAAAAAAACGCCTTCAGAGGAATGAAAAACCTGTATCTAAAATTGCTGTATGTAAACCCTTAATATTTTAGGAGTTCCCTCAATTCCACATGGATTCTTTCATAATACATTTCATAGATACGAAAAAAATAAAGGGACCAATCTAAGCATAGATACTCTTTCAAATGAAAAATAAAGTGTTTGAAACCTATTAAGTGCCTATGCGGTATTATGAATTAAACACATGCATAAAAATTCAACAAAGAACATTCATTTATTTCGAAATTTATACATCAAATGACCATTAAACGATTAAGCCAATAATTATAACAAGAAATTGTAGAAGTTGTCAGTTACGAGTTGTGTTGGCTGGCATTATTCCTGGAACAAAAAGATAATAAATATTATTATTGTTTATGTTCAATAAATTAACAAAGAAATAGAAAAGAAAAAGAAAGGAAGGAAGAAATGGCTCTTAAGCCCTCAGCTGGAACACGATGAGTCGTTTGGCGACTGACGCATGCAAGAGGGTGGTAGCTATCTAAGCGGACCCCACGGAGAAATAATAATAGTAAATACGAGTATGACAGTACAATATCATAACACAACACATAACATACAGGTTATTTTAAAATATATCTTCGTTAAAATATACCTTCATGTGAGGCAGATAACAATCGAGCATGAGCTTCGCCCTTTCACAGCCCTTCTCCCCATCGGACACGGCCTGCTCGTTTACTGAAACAGAAAATAAACAATGTCACACAAATAGCTAATGTCATACAAATAGCTAATGTCACACAAATAGACAAAGACACTGCTCAACCACCTGTTATGCTGTGGGTACATTAGCGGACGAATATATTCAGGAACCTAGACCAGGAATATAGACCGAAATGTAATCAAAAGTGTTACGTAATTTATTTACTACATTCACGCCATAAATTAAACCAAAATAAAGAAGTACATAATATATATTTTTCTCTTCTGGAAGATATATTATTATTTCATTGTCTCAAAAATGTTATAACTTATAAAATCATTTTCTACATTTTGTCCCCACCATTTTATATCAGAATCTAGTTCAATGTAAAATCAGCCATTATTTATTCTATTCGCCGAGCGATATTCCCGTCCAGCCGAGTCTTTAGTACTGACGCAAGGGATGACGAATGTACCACCTATCGTTTTGCACCTAGCGTGTTTTTTAGTCAGCCCGGCTCTATTAGCAAAGGAAATCGTGTCAAAATCAGTCAAATTCACAGGATCCTGTTAAGATATTAACTTACGAAATAAATATATTATATTATGTCATAATTTTAGGGTTTTGATGTAAAAGTTGCCTACATTAAGGCATAGCTCGGTTAAATGTTGTTAAAATGTCTCTAATTACATGTTTTTTTTTAATATTATTTAAAAATTCTCAGGGACCTGGTCTCACCAGGATCTTGATATTTTGCTTTAGTCTCCGCTCAATATCTGCCATATTATTTTATATGTTAGTATATTATTCTGTGGTTAGAGGTGGTGTGATAAAAGTTCAAGTGGAAACTAAAGCAAAATATTATAATAAGTTATTTCTTTCACATTTAAAGTGCAATAGTTAAAAATATGAATTTACTTATTTTTATCATTTAAAAATTCATAAAGTAGAATGGTTTTATGCAAAAAAAAATCCGTAATTAAAGAAAAAGCAGGCTAAAGAACAAACATTAAAAAATAACAAATAGCTGAAAAATAATGAATTAGCAGCTGAAAAAGATAAAAGAAATCAAAAGTAAATTTAGAGGAACTGGCAAAAAAGTAGCAACTGAAATATTGACTCGTGAAAAAGATAAGTTTGCAAATATTGAGAATACTCAGATTTAAGTCTGGTTTAGGAATTCGATTATTTTAATTAAGATACTTTAAGTATTAGTTATCGTTAAAAAGTATATTTTTTGTGAAATAAATAGTAAGTACACATTGATTTCGGTACATTTTCGTATTTGTTCTCAGTTTCCTGGTTACATTCTCAGGTTCCTGTGGCTCGATTTCCTTGAAATGTCCATAAATCTAAAACTTTAAAATATTTCGACTGATCCACATAACATATTATGTTAAAAGATGTAGTATTCTTTATAATTACACAACTAGAGTCTACAAAAAATATCAGGCCGAAATCAGATTCAGTTTCTTCCTTAGTTTATAGAACAACCCAGGCGTTTATTTAGGTATTATTTATAAGAAATGGTCCAGTGTCTCCTCTCCAATATAAACATGTAGACGTACCTGATTTGCAAGTTTTGATAATTTCCAAGGCTTTCACTTTGTTCTCCTCAGAAGGCACGAATTTGTTGGTCAGCTCCGTAGCTTTCTCTTCGTCAAACATTCCTTTGTCATCGATCTGAAATGGATAGAAAACTCAATGTTAAGTCTCAGTAATGTTGCAGTTACACAGAATTCGCCTTTGTCACGTTTTTTAGACAATCTAACAGATGGGTAACCTGATGGTCAGTGGTCTGGTTCATCGATGCGTTGCCGGCAAGAAAAAAGAGAAAGAA
The DNA here is from genome assembly GCA_963932265.1 of Thymelicus lineola. Lineage (NCBI taxonomy): Eukaryota > Metazoa > Arthropoda > Insecta > Lepidoptera > Hesperiidae > Thymelicus > Thymelicus lineola. The sequence continues at coordinate 14,406,965 of OZ010695.1, forward strand.
CGCGTCTTGGTGAGTATCTAATTATACAAATACAAATACAAATACAAATAGCCTTTATTTCTGATAATATATACATTTTATACATTCAATAGTTATTTTCTATTTATTACATAATTTAATTTAATAATTTAATAATAATCATTGTACCTACTTGTTACATTAATATATATATATATATATATATATTTTTACATACATTTAATTGTAATAATAATTGTATTCTATTTTATAAATTATTAAATTTTAATAAATATATTTTGTATTATTTTTAATCTTCGACATCGGTAACATTATTATCAGCTTGCCCTTTGGCATAGGCCTCCCCTAGAGTTTTCCATATTTCCCTGTTTGCAGCTTTTCGTTGCCATGTTGTTGTAGCTATTTCTTTTATGTCATCTTCCCATCTCATTTTTTGACGTCCTCTCCGTCTCTTACCATCTCTAGGGTACCATACAGTAATATCCTTTGTCCATTTTTTCCTTTTATTTCTTATCATATGTCCTACCCATTTCCACTTAAGTTTTTTCACTGTATATGTGACATCCATAACTTTTGTTTTGCTTCTTATATTTGTTAATTTGATTCTATCCCGTACCTTGATGTTTAGAATGCTTCTTTCCATTTTGTTTTGGCACACTTTTAGTAATCTACTCTGCTTTTTAGTGAGGGCCCAGGTTTGTGCTCCATAGGTTAAGCAAGGTAGTATGCATGAGTTGAATACTGTAGTTTTGTCTTTTTGGGGTATATGTGGATTCTTCAGAATTTCTTTGAGGGACCAAAATCTTTTCCAAGCTTTACTTATTCTGACGTTTATTTCTTTCTGCATCTGATTTTCTGGTGAAATAATTTGTCCTAAATATGTATATTCATCTACATACTCTATTTGGCTAGAATTTAGAAAGATAGGTGTTTTTACATGATTTGTCATTACTTTAGTTTTTTCTAAGTTCATAGTCAATCCTACAGTTCTGCTTTCTCTCTCTAATTGGGTTAGCATTATTTCTAAACCTTCTATGTTTTCGTTAAGCAGAATCAAGTCATCTGCGAATCTTAGGTGGTTGAGCTTTTCCCCATTTATATTTATTCCAAATGTATCCCAATTAATGTTTCTAAATATGTATTCCAGTACAGCTGAAAATAATTTAGGTGAAAGGGGATCTCCTTGTCTCACTCCCTTTTTTATTTTGAACGCTGGACCTTTCCTTTCTGTCTGGATTTTTGAAGTTGATTCTTTGTATATATTTTTTATTATTCTTATGTACTTTAAGTGTACTCCTTGTGACCGCAGAGCTTCCCAAATGTGTGTGTGCCTTAGCGAGTCGAACGCTTTATTATAGTCAACAAATGCCAAATAGTATATTTTTCCATACTCACAGCTTTTTTCAACAATTTGTTTCACTACATGAATATGATCCATTGTTGAGAAATTGCTTCGGAAACCAGCTTGTTCCCTTGGCTGATTTTCATCCAATACTGAGCTAATTCTGTTTAATATTACCTTTGCAAATATCTTGTATAGATTGGAGATGAGACTGATCGGTCTGTAGTTGTTTATTTCGGATTTATCTCCTTTTTTATGGAGCAATATGATAGTTGATGATGTCCATTGTTGTGGTATTGTTTCTTCAGTTAGAATATTGTTAAACAATTTTGTAATGGGCTCTGTTATATGGTCTAGGCATCCTTTCAGAATTTCATTTGTTATTCCATCGTCCCCGGGAGCTTTACAGTTTCCTTGTGATATTATGGCTCTTCTTACTTCGGTTTCCAGTATTGGAAGGATAGCCTCTTCATTATCTTCCTGAAGGTGTTGTGTGTTTGTGTAGTCTATGTCATCATATAGTTTCGTATAGAATTCTGTAGCTATTTCTATAATTTCAGGCCGTTTTATTTCAGTTTTCCCCGTCCTCTTGTTTTTGATGTTAGAGATCCATGGAGTGCTCTCTTTCAACTCTTTTAGGGCTTTCTTTATACCCCCCGATCTCTCAATATGGTATTGGATAGTTCTGTTTCTTATTTGTTTCCTGTATGCTCTTATTCTTTCATTTATTTGTTTACTCAAATGTATTATTTGACTTTTATTTTGTTTTTTATTTTCTAATAGAGTTTTCCTGGTTTCTATGAGGTGTCTTGCTTCCTCTCCGATTTTATCTTTCTCGTTTTTTGTAGTGTGCAGCTTTGTAGATATTTCTTGTATTGCGTCTTCCACTATATTATATTTTTCCTGTACGTTATCAATTTCATTACACTCTAATGTCTTATTCTTCAGTATAATCAACAAGTTCTCTGGGATAAATAGAGGGGTTTGATAAAGTTGAATTCTTTTCTTGGTATACTGTCTCCTTTTCTTAGGCTGTTTTTGATAGATTGATGCCCTTACCATTCGATGGTTGGTATTGAAGTTGAATTTATTAATTGTATCTACATCTTTAAAGAATTGAGGTTTGTTGGAGAGTATGAAGTCTATCTCGTTTTTTACTTTACCATCCGGAGATATCCAGGTCCATTTTTTATTTTTATTTTTCTTAAAGTAGCTATTTAGAATTTTGAGGTTATATGCTTGTGCCAAGTTAACTAGTCTTTGTCCATTATTGTTTCTTTTTCCTGTGCTAAATTGACCTAATATACCATCCTCATTTGGTAATCTTTCTCCAATCTGCCCGTTGAAATCTCCCATTAGGAAGACTGTTTTGTGTGCATTTGCAAGCGTTTTCTCCAGGTCGTCATAAAACAAGTCCTTTAAGTCCTTTGGTGCTACCTCTGTAGGTGCATATATTTGGATTATTGATATAGTTTCATACCCAGGGAATTTGATATCGAGTTGTGCAATTCGTTCAGAAATTCCATTGAAAGACTGTACACACTCACTGTAACATTTTTTAATGAGGAATCCGACACCGTGTAGGCCTGGAGTGTTTCCTATATGGTAAAATATATATTTGTCATATTGTTCAATTTTTTCACCCATTCTCCTCACTTCACTTAGACCGATAATGTCCCAATTTATAAATTCTAAGGCAAATTCTAGTTCTTGTAGGGATTCATCTGTTCTTAAGGTACGAGTGTTGAGTGTCGCTATGTAAATACTATTTCTCTTGTTTTTTATGGATCTTGTTTCTTGTTCTTGTACATTTTTCTTTTTTGAAGGTAAACCTAGGGGGTTTTGGTCTCTTACCCCACGGTGACCAGCCGGGTTGGGGCGGTTTTTCTTAACAAGTTGTTGTTTGCTTGTGGTTATTTCTTTAATCCGGTTACCGATGTCTTGTGATTCCTATATATTTGATTTAGTTGTGTCTGTCAAAGACTGAGATCTGGACTTCAAGTATGCAAATGGATCCGTTCTGTGTATTTTTGCAGGAGTTAGGATAGTCTTATTATTACTATCCTTCCCCTGTTCCTTATGAGGTGCAGGTGATATTGATGACTCTCTTTTTCTTTTTTCATTTCCTTTTGACCTCATTACAATTTTAGTGCCCTTTATGTATACATCATTTCCATTTTCCCTTTCTCGTTGGAGCTCTTGTTGTAATGCTTTGCGTTTTTCTAATGTTTCTTTGGAGAAGTCTTCTGTGACATATGTAGGTGCAGGCATTTTGTTTTTGTTCCTTAGAATCTCTATTTTTTTATTATGCGTTGTGAGAGTGATTAATACTGGCCTTGTCTTTCCATTTGTTCGTTTTCCAATTCTGTGTAACTTGTTTATGTCGTACTCATCGATTTTGACATCTAGTTTTTTAATTAATTCTGTAACATTATTGAATAATTCACTGTATTTATTTTCTGTTTCTTTAAATCCGTGTATTATGATATTGTTCTTTTTTGTTGCATTTTCCAATGAATTTATTTTGTTATTTAATAGTTTGATTTCTGATTTTAGTTTTTCGTTTTCTTGAATTAATGGATTTATTTTATCCTCCAAAGTCATCATAATCTTTTCTGCATTGTTTTTTATCAAAGTAGCTTGTTTTTCCATTTCAAGTTTCATCATACTATAAAGTGTGGATATTGTCATTTCTTGAGACATCGTTAGAACAATAAACCAGAGAAGTATTTATTTTGTATTATCAAAACGTTACGAAGAATGACGTTTCGTAAACGGGTTCGCAATTTTTCCTTTGTGTGTTGGTTGTCTTGTTGTTTTGACACTTGGCTGAAGATCTGTTCCAAATCTATGTCTGAAGCAATAGTACAACATAAATATTTTGCTATGGCAGCATTGAGTTCTTCCGTTTTGTTGGTATTGAAACTTTTTGGTATAAGTACGTAATGATTGACACTTTGACGGATGATTGTTAGGTTATGTCCAATGGTTATTTTCACTGTTATATTGTTGTAATATCAGGATTTCACACTGTCTTTTTCCACTTAACTTGCTTTTAAAGTTTTTTTGTCAAACTATTGCCACTTGTAACTGGTTTTTGTTTTGTATGTATCGAGTTTCACTATTATTTTTACGGAGAGCACTGACAATCGTCTTCACTGACAGAGCACCGGAACCGGAAAAATCCGGAGTATCTAATTACTTACCTTTAAATACATGAAACCAGGTTTTTCGAACCCGTCGTTTAGAATTTAAAATTTTATACCACATATTGGTAAATATGTAAACTGAAGAAATAATCGTCAACAATATAAAAATGAAATTTTATTCGAATGATTGTATGAACAATTTTTACAAACAGTTTTCGAAAGTAAACTACGCCATCGTGTCGCTTCACCGTGGGTAGTCTCGGAAGAAGAAGAGGCAAGAAACTCCCGAGGAGTTTTTTTCCCATACTCACAGTTAGATACAAATATTACTAAATGCTACATTAAATTTACTTAAGAACAAAATTATAAAAAAATAACAAAATTTAATAAGAACATATGTTTTAAGTATTGCTCTTATATTTTTTAATTTAAGTAGTAGTTACACATCTCTACAACAGCTGGAAGGCTGAGCAGTACCTGCGCAAACACAGAGATGTTAAAATAATGACACTTACAATTTCAATTTTCTTCATTACGCAAGCAATGAGGCAGGGGTCCAGGTCTTGCAGAGTTCCAGCCTCCTTGGCTGCTTTGATATCGGCTTCGGTCACGCCATACTCCTTACCACAATCTTCCACGAAAGGCTTCACCAATGTAATGATCCCCTTCTTTTCTTCGTCGGTTAACCCCTAGAAAACACATTACATGTATTTTAGTATGCTATACATATACAAGGCATATTTTGAGTGACTGTATTAAGTAAGTTTTTGACTTCCGAGTTATAGCTATTGAGTTGTTGGACATACCTAGTTCTATTTATAATGATGTAAAAAGAACTGTCCTAGAAGGCTAGAAACACTGTAATCAAAAAATGAAATTAAAAAGGTGATATGACGTCGAATCGAGTCGTTTTTAGCAGTATTGGGGTGACTTACTAGAATACTAACCCCAATCCCGCGCCGGATGGGTGTCGTAAGAGGCGACTTAATCCGGCCCGCTGGTGGTAGGGCCCTCGGAGGGATTATATTGGTAGTATTGATTTTAATTGTTAATTAATACCATTGTTACTATTATTATTTCTCTATGGGGTTCGCTTTAATAGCTACCGCTCTTGAGCATGAGTCAGCCGCCAAACGACTCGTCGAGTTCCGGCTGGGGGCTTCAGAGTCAGATTTTTCATTCTTTTTCTTCTCTGTTTCTTGGCCGGCAACGCATCAATAATGCCTTTGGTGTTGCTGCTGTCCATGGACAATGATAGCCACTTACCATCAGGTGGATCGTCAGCTCGTTCGCCGGCTATTTATATAAAAAACCGGGCAAGTGCGTGTCAGGCCACGAGCAACGTAGGATTCCGAAGTAGTAAGTTTATCGACTATTACTTATTAACTATTTATGCTAATATAGCCGTGATAGTTTTTTTTTAATTTATCATAATAATATAACCTATTTTTGAGATTTTTTCACTTGTCCAACTCCAACCGTTTAGCTAGCATGGGGGGGACAATTGATTCTAACCAAAATTAGCACCTTAAAGCCAAATATTTCGCATACGGACCCCTAATTCCTAAAATGGTATTAGAAGACCCATAATTTTTTTGGAATACCTTTTCAACATACCCCACACTATAAGGTAGGCGACGAATAAAAAATTCATCCTCACGTTACCTGTAGGGGAGGTACAATGAGGATACAATGTACGCCATTCGAAGGGTGATGGGTTCAATTACCTACTATTTGCTTTGAATTTAAACTCCTGACTACAGATGTCACAATATTTTTAAATGGTGATTCTTGTCTACGAATCCTAGCAATACTGGTGGCGAGTCGCCGATAAGGCGCGGCGCGGCGGCCGCGGCGGCGCGCGGCGGCGTACGCTAAAGTCTATGCAAAAGCTCTTTTTACGAACATTGTTTTAAAATCCTTAAAAGTATGGTAGCGCAGTGAAAATGTATGTAGAAACTTTGAAGCTATAAAACTTTGTTTTTCTTTGTATCCATTTATTCCATTTTGATTTGGATATATTTTTTTCACTAATACAATATTCTTATTTACTACTAAGTATCCTAGTACCAGTACGCACTAAATGCATGCATATAATTATGAGTTAACAAACTCATCATTACGTTAACAAAATCCTACTTTTTAAAAAGGCTGCAAACAATTAATATTTTCTTTTTAATATTTTTGATAGTCAATTGACTTGACTGAGTGGTGTAAAATAAAGAACATTTTGTATTGCATTTAATTTTCCTATGAACACGATGAATTGTAAAGCAGGTGTCATGATCAATTTATTTTTATGTTAATTATCCTGTTATTGCTTCCTGCGACTCCCATTTATTTAAAATAATAATATAAAAATAAACAAATATAACACACAAGTACACATCAAGTTGTATTATAAAAAAATTACAATACTCACATGTGCACAGGTGAAGCCGAGTGCAACTACTCCAACACAGAATACAAGATGAGACACAGACAACATATTTATTACTATTTTGTTATTAGTATATATGATAATAACGAACAGCTCGCTTCCCGTTCTAAACTAATCTGTCCTGTTGTGTGGAAGACGAGATTTTATATACTAATGTCGTGGCCAGGTAATTTTTTCCTTAGATAATTATCTAACTTCACACTCGGCACGACGCGAACATAAAAACTCGGGTAATTTCGATCATTTGTTGTTTATTGTAAGCTTTTTATTTCAGCTGTTTACCGCCTAACGAGCGGAAATGCGACATCAAATTTGCTGGTTCGTTCAATTTATTTACCTCATATCCGATGATTCAACAGTTTTACTCCTTTACTGTGGAGTCCCTGAGAATTCTTTGTTGATTTAAATTAAATCAGTAGTTAAGTTCTAATCAACTTTTAGCACGACTAGCTCGTAAATCGTAATTAGGCATTTACCTTACTCTCTTTTTATACATATATATCTAATTGTAAGTATTCTTTTGTTTAGGCGTTTTTTTTAGAAATATCCATTACTTTAGAAACAACCTGTTTCTCAAGATTATCCTCTGTCATCTCCTCTGCAGATATTCGCAACGATATTGAAAAATAATAACGGACATCGACACACACATTAGGGTCTCCTGCGTCCCCGGTACTAAGAACAGATATCATTAAACATTTATAAATCACAAGGACCCAAAAACAACAAATACAGCCTTCACAGCAATGCCTAGGGCTACCAGCTGTACCCAGGTTTATCTACATTTAAATATGCCGAATAACTTTTTTACTATCATCGATAATAATTTTCCAATACGGTACGTAAGCTTTGTTATACAAAGTAATAAGCAGAACCGTCTGTCTGTATTTTCAATGAATTTTTTACTTTCTGTTATTACGAATCTTTCAGTGAGAATTAGCGTTTGATAAGGATCACAAAAATTATAATATCTAAATATAAATAAATTTCGCCTTTTGTATTTGAGGAGTTCCCTTAATTCCTAGTGGATCCCATCATCAGATTCCAATATATAATGGGACCAATCTATATCCTTATCTGTATCCTTTCAAGTAAAAAATAGTTTTGCTAAACAGTTAATAAAGCAAATAATCTAACATTTTAACAAAAAATTAACCGACTTCAAATGAAGTACATTGTACTTTTGACATGGATGCCATTGTCAGATCTCGCTCAAATTTATGTGAAAATTATTAAAATAATAAAAATGAGATATATAAACAAGAAATAAAAAGTCTTTTGAAGACATAAGAAATACATTTCTCGAAGCAAAGCAAGGGCGACTTTAATAACTTGTTTTAATTAATAACTTATTTCTTCCCATAATTGTTTCAAGTTCCACGCAGGTATGCATAAAATTTTTACCTGCTTCATCTATGTTGACTTAAACTGCGCAAAAAAATATATGTCAGCATTTGTAACTAATCGATGTTTTTTAATGAAGTATAGGCTAACAATCGTACTTATAAATAACTAGCTGACTGGGCGAACTTCCTATCGCCTAACAATTAATGAATGTAGTTGTTTTAACTAAGCTTTTAAAATTTTATTTGTTTTAAAAAATCAACAAATTTAGTTGATTTAATAAAACCATCTCATCCTCTCTCTCCCTCTTCCTCTCCCTTACATTAAGCTTGAGATTGCACATTATTTTCACATTTCTTAAATATAAATAAAAATACCTGTATAAAAATTACAGTACTGTTACAGTTAACTCTGGTGTGATATGTGATACAGTTATTTTTTGTGTTTAATTATAATCTTATATAAGTACAAATCCCTTTTTACTTCAAAACTGACGAAGTTGCCATACTAACTTGCACCCCCTTAATTAACCCTTTGGGGGATGATTTTCTAACAAAACGCATTACTGTTAAATTTTGTTTCTAATCTTGAACTAATATATCAAATTTCATGTTTTTAAAGTGATGATTTTTAAAAAAATTGTGTTAAAATTATCTTTTGTTAATAACTTTAAAGTTATATAAAAATTCATGTTTATAATTCTAAAACTGACGAAGTTGGTTTGTATGAAAGTGATTTCCAACCCCTATTTTAACCACTTAGGAGAAAATTTTCCAAAAAATTCGATATCCTAAAGCTATAATTTTCAATTCAAACCAGTAGTTCCAGAGATTAGTGCGTTTAACCAAACAAACAAACTCTTCAGCTTTATAATATTAGTATAGAGATAATAAACATGCACAAGCTTATGCATCCAACGCGATTACGATATTTTATGTGTTATAAACGACGTCAACTCTATAATAACTAATATCAGTTGATAGTAATTGTGAGTCACCTCCGGACATAGCCATTATACTATAGCTCTCATCTCGTATATGATTGTTAGGACCCAACATTTGTGTAAATTGGGAGTATTCACGTAGCTAGCACGTAACCAATTTTTATCCGTGCAGGTTATTTATAGAAATAGCCGGCAAAGGAGCTGACGATCCACCTGATGGTAAGTGGCTATCGTCGTCCATGAACATCAGTGACACCAAAGCTGCAAAGGCATTACTGATGTGTTGCTTACCATAAAAGAGAGAAGAAAAATTAAGAAAGAATTGACTCTCAAGCCACCGTGGTTAAACCCCATAGTTATATCTTACAATCCTTGCGATATCCTGAGTACCCATATTCCTACCTTAAATGTGTACAATGGTCTTATCTACGACGAGTTAAGTTTCGTGTTTATTTCAAAGCTAGGTACCGCGGAGCCATAACATTGACGAATTACAGAACAGCCTGGAAGAAGACGCTTCGGTCTGCAGTTTTTTTCCGCGTTTTAATGCTTTTTCTTTTGTAAGTATTGTCGTGTACAAACAATACTGATTCGAGTCACTGCGTAGTACTAAGCAAAAAATGATGTGTAAAACATTTGGTACTACATGAATAAATGAGTTAATTTTTTATTAAACTACATTAGGCGGAAGATGTTAGGGATTATGTAATACGAGCAGTCAATAGATGTTCAGAATGGCTGCTCAAGGACACTACACTTGGAAAAGATTGTAGATAACTTCGCTGTCTTTCCAGAAATTTTTCATCCAGGTGTTATCGTTAATCCATCAATCCATCTGATGATGAAGGTTAATCGAAGGCAAAGTCTAAATGCCATGGATTAGTAACGGTATCAAAGTTCTCTTCGCATATCAAAGAGTCCAGAGCAAAGTCCACGGTCAGTTTATCGGTATTCCCCAGTAACACAGTGCAAAATTCATATAAAAACGTACCCAGTTAGGTATATAATTTTATTTTCAGTCTGTGATACGTAATGGAAAATTGTATAAACTTTATTACGTGGCAATTGGCGTTGTCTGAACTTGAATATGAATTGAATGAAATTAATTTAAGCTTCTCTTGAAAAGTTTCCAATTTGTACTTGTTCGTTTTTAGTGTTCCGAAGTAAAATCGGAACCCTTATAGTTTCGTCATTTCCGTCCGTCCGTCTTCCCGTCCATCTGTCAGTTAGAAGTAAAGCGCCGAGACCCTTTAGGGCTATAATAAAAAGCTGTAAAAAAATAAAAAGCTATAATAAAAAGCTGTAAAATTTTGCATGAATATACATATTCATTAATACTCCAGAATCGTAGAATGAAATATTGAAAAACATTTTTTTTTTCAGGCAACCTCCCCTACAGGTAACGTGACAATTAATTTTTTATTCGTCGCGCACCTATAGGTAGTGTGTGTTATTTACAAGGAAAAGGGTGCGCTCCAGTTGATAGAATAACCTGTAATCATTTGACGTAATTCCACTTGATATACTATTTCTTACTATAAGGATAAAATGATATAATTTCATATTTCCTATTTTTACATGGTCTAATGGACAGTTCATATAATGCACATTTGAACTAACATACAATAATTAGTTAATATGAGGTACTATTATATAATATTCAAAATCTCTATGTAACGTTTAATATAATTTAGAAATATACTTTGTTTATTATGTATAAAATTTTTGCAAAATTCCATATAATTGTCGTTTGGCCAAATGCTCTGCGTTATATAGCTGTGTAACGTTTAAAATGATCATCATCATTTGGATCATTTGGGTTAGATTAGGTTAGAACAGTACTATCAGGCTCACGGAAGAATGCGAGAGCGTATCCGTGATCCTCACCTAGGTAGGGTGTAGAGGAGTACACCCGTGGTGATTTTAGCCGGACGGCATAGCCAATGGCATCCATAGCATCCATGAGGATTTTCCCAAGTAAAAAAAAAGTTAGAACAGCACGATTTTTCCTGAAAAACTATTATATTTATTTTGTACTATAATATTCGAAATCTACAAGTAACGTTTAATATAATTTAGAAACGTCTACTCTGTTTTGTATATATATTTTTTTTATTTTAACAGTGACAGAATCGAAACGCTGCAAAACCGACTTCACGTAGTCTTGTCTGCCCTACCCCTAGAGTGTAACTCGGGTTTACCGCGTAGGCGCGGAGGGGCGAGACGGCCCGCGAGCTGAGTAGCAGGTGGTTTTAATGCTCGCCGCAGCGGTTGAGGCTGACTGGCCAAGTCAGCCAGCAAACCGAAGCCGAAAATATTATACATATAAACAGGTTGCTGGTTATTTGCGATGTCTACCCCCTTGGCAGCCATCCTGTGCACATGGTGAGGCTCCAGGATCTCTGATCATCGGTGCCTCGGTGCGGAGTACGCAGTTCTCAGTAGCCCAGTCCCTTCCACTTTTTCTACTCTGCTGTGATCAGCCCTCATGAGCTAGATCAGCCCTCTCCCGATCCCGCTCGGCGGTCTCCTTCTTTACCATGATGATTTCACAGAACGAGACCACAGCTTTCCACACAGCTTTCTCCATCAGCATCGCTGCTACTATTGCTGGCGGAGAAAGATCTTCCCCGATCCGCTCGACCAGGGCGCGCCGCTCAATCGCCCATGCAGGACATACCTCGAGCGTGTGCTGTACGTCATCCCGGTCCTCTCCACAGTGGTGGCATTGTGTGTTGCCTCGTATCCAATCCGATACTCACCGAAACAGCCATGGTGAGGATCTATGTCAGTCTGTAGGTGACGATGCCTTTACAATGTGAAAAATTTCTCAAAAATAGATCATTGATGAATTTACAAGGAAAACTATCACTGCTATGTTAACATAACCTAGTTAATGCAAAAAGCAACAACCCATAATTTTCTCACTGCTGGGCTTGGGATCTCCGCTCACAACGTGAGGGGTACATACAGGCCATAATCTACCACGCTGACCAAGTGCGGATTGATAGACTTCACACACCTTTGAGAACTTTATGGAGAACTCTCCGGTGTGCAGGTTTCCTCACGATGTTTTCCTTCACCGAAGCAAGTGATAATTAACTAGTAATATGCACATAATGTTTGAAAATTAGAGGTGCGTACCAGGATTTGAACCCGTGCCCCCGCGTTCGGGAGACCAACGTTCTAACCGCTAGGCTATCACTGCTGTGTAGCCTAGTTAATGAGTAACAGACAATAAACTTACTTCGGAACCCTACATAGCGCATAGCCTGACACGCACTTGCCCGGTTTTTACTTAGAGCAGATAATTACTGGCCTTACCTACATCATGGTTAGCGTCACTGCACAATCACAAGGACGTGGCGATTAGCTGCTAGGAGGAAACATGACTGCATAATCATACAATGGTCAACTAGATCTATGTATACGTATCTACGTACAATGTATTATTTTACTAACTGAACGGACAGACTTCGTTCTGCAACGACTAGAATCTTTCCACATTAAAATTAAAATATTTTTTAAAGGAAATAGCCGAGCCGATGATCAACCTGATGGTAAGTCACACATGGACATCAGTGACGCCAAAGGCATCACTTAATGCGTTGCCGGCAAGAAAGAGAGAAGAAAAAGAAAGTAAAAACTGGCCATCTAGCATCCAAACGAAACAAGACAATTCGTTTGGCGGCTGTCTCAACCAAGAGGATGGTCCCCATGGAAAAATGATAACAGTAATAATCGTATTAATTAAATATTGACATTAATATTACCAATAATAATCCCTCCGAACGGCCCTACCAGCAACGGTCAGGAGTTAGACGCCTCTTACGACACCCATCCGGTATGGCATTGGGGTTAGAGAATATAATATTAAAATAATAAGTAATTATAATAATCATATGTATTTAAAGAACAAACGGAGCATTATTATAATTTTTGAAGTTTATTTTAAGCAAATATAAAATTTTTAGGATTGTCTTCATAAATACACTTCGCAGTCCAGTACGACGCTTCACACAAGTCCTTGTATTTTTTTGCTGTGAAAATAATAACACGGAAAGATATTAATTGCTTTATAACGACATCGATATATACTCTGTATTTAATACAACATGCAAGTGGAAAACTAAGGTAAGGTGTAAGGTTAATAAAAACAAAGCTGAATAACATACGAAGAATAAATAATAACTATTAAATGAATAATAGTTGGCTTGATCGTAAATGAATTTATAAGTGAAAAAATTTAAGTTAAATTAATTTCGGTTGGAAGCTTTTAAAAGCTGAAACCATACCCACATTAATTTAACATACAATTTGCGGTAAATTAAGTTTGAATCATTGGTAGGTAATATATAAAAATTAAAAAGAAAAATAATATCTTCAACATACAGATATCTTTACAGTTTTCAACAGATGCCTTCATTGCCTCTTTCATGTCGGGAGGGTACATCATCTCAACTTGCTTAACGGAGGCTTCATAATTCAATTTGTTATTTTTTACCTAAAATAAAATACAGTTTTGGTTAAAATATCCAAAAATAAACGAGCAGACGTGCCATCTAATGGAAAGTGGTCATTCTCGGCCATCGATGACAGGAATACTCTGAGGATCAACGTTGTGTTGCAGGCCAAGATATAAAGGATAACATTTTAACAAAAAAATAACCGACTTCAAATGAAGTACATCCTATAAAAAAATAATCATCGAAATCGATTGGCCCTAATTGAGTTATTCGTCCATTTAATTCGCCCATACTTAAAGCAAATTTAAGACTTATATGCTTTTGACATGGATGCCATTGTCAGATCTCGCTCAAATTTATGTAGGACCACACGACAAGCACCAGCTTTCGATTAAAAACAGAATCATCCAAATCGGTTCACCCAGTCCAAAGTTCTGAGGTAACAAACATGAAAAAAATACAGTCGAATTGAGAACCTCCTTTTTTTGAAGTCAGTTAAAAAGAAAGCCAAGCCCTCAGTTGAAACACGAAAAGTCGTTTGCAGCTGATTCAAACAAGAACGCGCGAACGTAGTTACTAGTTACCCAAACATGCTTCATAGAAAGACCATAATAACAATAAGTTACATTTGGGCAGGCGCAGCCAAATGTCACCTTTCTGCCTTGGACTCGATGGAGAGGCGTGCGAAGAGGCTCATTGGTGACCCAGATTTGGTTGAGACCAATCTGCAAAACCTCGAGCACAGGCGTAGAGTAGTCAGCCTCTCGGTTTTCTATAGGGCACTTTTCGGAGAGTGTGCACAGGAATTGTTTGAGATAATTCCCCCATCTCCGTTTCTCCATCGAACGACACGACGCACGGCGGGAATCCAACCTTTTGTCGTGAACATCCCGCCAGTACGGACGACGCGTATTGCCTCGTCATTCGTTATAGGTACGCACCGCCATGGATTTGAATAACTTGCCTGCGTCGGCGTTCCCGCCTGCCTATAATGTGGATATCTTCAAGAAAAGAGTGAATAGGTTTTTACTAAGTGCTCACCACCTTGGACCACATCTCCACTTACCATCAGGTGGGATTGTGGTCAAGCATTAACTTATTTGTGTAAAAAAAAATCATAAAATTATATTGGCAATACAATCCTTGCATGAAACATTACTACCAGGGGGGTCTACCTTCGCAGGTACTGGCTTAATTATTTTAATCTGATTAAAAAACTGACTCACAATTTGCGACATTTGGTAAATACAAGCAATGTAACACATGACATTTCGTTGTTCTATAAATTTTCCTTTCTCAATGTCCCCGATCAAATCTGTGAAATGAACATGATAATTAATTAAAGTATCGAAAACTTACGTAATAAATACTGTTAATTTTCAATATAAAAGTTAAGTACCCTCTGTAACATCGTTCTTCGCCATACAATTTTTCTTTAACATTTTTCCTGAATTTTTTAGCTGCTGTCTGGTCATCTGTTGTGTAGTAAAATAAAATTAATATCTTATGCATTTATAAGACAAACTCAGAGTCACTAACGGTTACTTAAATCGCTCCTTAATACAGAATTTGTATGGAGATTCTTTACTAAGGAGCGATTAAAGTAACCGTTAGTGACTCTGAGTTGGGGCGAATGTGTCGTAGATACACATTAAATTACACTTTTCCAACAGTTAAATAGCCCCTTTTATGTTGTACGTTGAGTTTCCTATTAATAATCCTTGTACGCCCTGTGCAGTAATAAACAAATTAAGTCTTAAACCTTCGCAAGGTATAAAAACTTATTGCTTTATTCATAAAAAAAAACTTGCAAATGGGTGAATATCATAATAATAATAATAATAATAATAATAATCCTTTATTTCAGACTGATCCATAGGTATAAGCGTGCATTTTTTTCAATTTTGGTGGCGAAACTTTTTCTTCAGTTTTCGTGAAAAATGAGGACCTGGTAGGTATAAGTACCAGGGTGTAGTATCTGGTATAAATACCAGTAAACTGAAGAGAAAATTTCGCCACCAAAATTTAAAAAAATGCACGTTTCTGATTTTCACCCAAATGCGAGTTAAACTCGCTTGGAGAGTGTTCCGTACGTTGATTATGTATTTACCGTTACTTTTCTATTTTATTTACTTTTGCCGTTTTTTAAGACCATAGACTTCTCATGTTTTCCTGTAATATAAAGTAACGGTAAAAGTAAGTAAGTGAGTACGGTAAGTACGGTAACGGTAACGGTAAGTAAGTGTAAAGTGAAGTTGAGTGATCCTATAAGGGTTCCGTTTTTCGTTTTTTCCTACAGAATCCTAAAAAACGTGACTTTAAAGTGCGGGTTTAGAATACACTGTGCAAAAAAATATTATACGATACTCGTGACGTAAGTAGTCTATTATTGCACGGCGTTTAGCACTCTCACTGGACTTGGGCGCTAACTTTACAGTTTACACCCGCGGTATGTCGACTTACACAAGAGAAACTGTTCACTTAAACATTTTTCTACTTACAGCATCAGCACCAGAGGCCCACAATAAAGCTGTAATTAATAAAAATAACTTCATCCTTTTTGTCCTCTCTCTGAAACTGAGTAAATAGACGACTGTTTGCTCTACGAAATAACTTATCATTTATAAGGCACTTTAAATACAGGGCTGTTGAGTCTTAATAAGTAGTTAGATATTCTAATCAGACCCTAAGACCTAGACTTTAGTTGATATACGGGTTTTTTATTACAACCTGTCACTATCGTAAATGATGTCTCACGTTACCTATGTAATAGTAAATTAATTTTATGTTTCAGTAATGTCATCCTTGTTTGTTGAAAACAATAAAGAGTCTATCTATCTAATTTTTATTCTGTTCAAATAAAATTCCGAAACATTGTCATTAATATTACCAGACTAATCTAATGAGTATTATAGTAACAGTGACAAGTGACAATAACAATTAAATATCACCAAATATAATTTTAAACTTCTTGTGTGTGTATGTAACACACACAAGAAGTATAAAAATGCGTATTTAAATTTTATTAATGAAAGAAATATGAAAATAAAAATCAATTGTAAGAAATAACCATTTAGGTATATTTCATAAAAACAAGCTTAATCTATAGAAATACACAGCAAACAAGTAACCTTCTATTTTCCAAGAATGAACAAGGGCCGATTTTTGATTATTGTGGTCACATAATAGAATATTATTTCTCTTGACATTGGACAATATCGAAAAAATCACAAATATTTAACAGTTTTGTTAAAGTATTTTGTCACAAACGTTTGGTCATATTTCATCTTATTTATTATTAAACATAGTCCATTAAAAAAGTTTCACTTTGAATTAAGAGCAGTTGTTAAATCCCTTTTCAAAAAAATTATCCAACCCAAAATTTTGACAATATTGACAATTTTATTCTTATATCAAGCTGTATGAATTATGTAACATAAATTGTCTCGGAATTCAACAGATTCCATCAATATATGAATCAAACGGAGTAACTATGTTATAAATAACTACAAGAATAACTTGGTATTTAATTGTAGAGGCCTGACACCGCCTATTCGCAGTCGGATTATTCGCATTACATTAAATGACTTTGCAAATTATTCACAATAGGATGCGGGAAACAATGTAAAGCTGTAATTAGTTCAAGGAAATATGAAATTAGCTGGATCTGTCTCGTACAAGCACTTGGCCGAGTAGAATATTGCTTCACACGGATCTGAATAGTTGTCCTCTGAAACAAATTTAATATTACAATAATATTTGAAGATTTTATGTAGTTTATTTAAAATAGAAAAAAAAAACGACCAAGTGCGTGTCAGACCACGCGCAAAATAGGGTTCTGAAGTTGTAAGCTTAGTGACTATTACTTTATAATATCTTATGCTAATATAGCCGTGATATTTTTCCTTGTAAATTCGTCGTATAACTTATTGTTGTGAATTTTTTCGCTAGTCCAACTCCAACCATTTAGCATGCAGGAGAGGGGACACTTGACTCTAAACAAAATTCCCCTAACCCTAAAAATCGAATAATGGTCTCAACAGACCCATAATATTTTTGACAGACATTTTCAGCGATACCCCACACTACAGGGTAGACAAAGAAAAAAATTTAGTCCCAGGATACAATGACATGTAGTTTTGTATATCCATGCAAAATTACAGCTTTCTAACATTAGGGTCTCTGCACTATGCTGCAGACAGACGGAAGGATGGAAATAACGAAACTATAATGGTTCCGATTTTATTTCGAAACCCTAAAAACAGCTATGTGCGAGTCAAACTCTGCGCGAGTTTCCAGGTTTCCGTACAAACTTAGAACCGAACATTGCTCTTCTACAAACTTAATTGAGCTACAAACTTGTCCGTTGGAAAACTATCGTCCTAAAAAGTTATTTTTTTGGATACCTACTTCCTTTTAGCCCAAACCTCCGATTGATCTGAATTTTGGTATACCTATGTATTTCGACGTGCTGATAACGAATGTTATAGGCAAAATACCCGCCCATACCCCCGGGGCTAAAACTTAAAAGGAAGTTTATCTGTAAATCTTTCACGAAAGTAGGTACTTACGGACGATAATACACTTCTCTATGGATTTTTTGACTGGAGTTTTCATATCAGCAGGAAAAAGAGCGTCCACCTGCTTGAACACTTTTTCTTTATCCAGTCTCTCGTTCTTTAACTGCAAATGTCATATTATAGTTTTCAAGTATAGACGATATTTTCTATGTATTTTTTAAAACCTCTGAAGTTTATGATATTTAACTTAATGGAGTTTGTTTGGATCTGGCGGAAACTAATTCGCATATTAAAAAAATTCAAAGAACGTGACACTCACACGCATAACACAAAGGACACGCACCTTACAAAGGAACCACAAAGAAATAATAGTCATTTAAAAATTAGTCACTCAAAAGATATCAATAAGACTTAATCACATGAGGGCACTTCCTTATCACATGTGTCGCAAACATGATCAGTGATTTCATGACCAAGACCAAAGTTGATTTTTGGAACGAAGTTCCTTTTCGCGCGTTGTGAAAGGAGAATTACGGAAAATTACGACACTTTTTGATTCTTACGAATGACGACACTTTTTTTGAAGTGATTCAGAGAGTTTTACAGAGATGGCGCTGTACAACAAAACAATACTTAAATCGAAAGGAACTTCGTTCCCTTGACACCTCTCATGTTTTTATTTATTAGTCTGGATGAACTAATTGAAGCGTGTCAGTATGAAAAGTAAATATTCAGTTTTTAGTTACCACTTGAATTCCTTTATAAACACATAAAATGTAACACATTACGACCCGGTCCTCGATGAACACTCCTTGCTCGATTTGACCAACTTTATCTAGAACAATGTTATCATCCAAATTAGTGATAAAGTTCACCTATTAATTATTATATTTGGTGATTTGCTCTTGAAAAATGCTAATACCATTAGTCACTCCCACTTTCCGCATACATTGATTCTTCATCACAGTCAATGTTTTCTTCAACTGTGATCTTGACATCTGTAAAATATATGTCGGTATGTTTTAACGATGATATTACCAATACAAATTATGTAATGTTCGTTCATGAAATTATGAGATAAGTAAATTTTTCATATGTAATTTCTTGTTGAATCTTTTCCAAAAATCACGTAGAAATAAAATAAATAACATGCATTAGACATGTATCATTTAACGTACGTAAATCGATAACTAAGACTTAAATGATTGAGATCGTTAATACCCACCCCGGAAACAATCCCGGTGCCAATCACTAATAACAGTAAACATTTAAATTTGTACTCCATTATATTAATATCACGAATAATTTATATTCACACATCCATAGATCCCAGTTTAACCAATACTTTCAAAGCAAATGAGCGATAATTTTGAAGCCGCCGAATTTAAATGTGAACGAAAACGAAATATCATGGTTGCTCCATGTTATAATCTTCAATTTGGGCGAGTTAATAACAGTGTCGAAACATGCTCTCCTAAGTAATTGGTAGGTACTTTAATGGCTTAATAGCAAGTTGAACGGCAACAAACGTCACACAAGACTAATTTAGTTTATTTTTGTATAGTGAAATACTATTTGTGCTAATATTCACGTGGAATTTACATAATTTCAAAATTTAAATTAAATCATTAGGAAATCAAGGTAATAAGTAATATTTTCCACTAAAGCGCTCATAGCCCAGCGGCTTGCGTCGATTCTAAGCGATAATTCCGTGACCCCACACTATAGGTTACGCGACGAATAAAAAATTCATCCTCACGTTACCTGTAGGGGAGGTACCCTGAAAAAAAAATTTTTCAAAATTTTATTCTACGATTCTGAAGTTCTAATAAATATGTATTGTATACCCATGCCAAATTACAGCTTTCTAGCACTAAGAGTCTCGGATGGACATGACGAAACTATAAGGGTTCAGATTTTACTTTGGAACCCTAAAAATTAGTACTGGGCTATTTATATATCAGTTTAGCAGAAGGCAGGTCTGGGTGATGGATTAATGAGACACAAGCGTAAATAGGGTCTCATTACCGTGTCGTATACCTACATACATAAGTACATATTAATTATCATAAATGTGTAAATCAAGACTTGTACTTGTTACAGCAGAACTACTAAATTGCTGTGTTTACTGTCACTTACCTACTTAACAACGATATAACGTTTTATTAATGTGTCTAATTTTTGGAGAAAAAAAACAGCCAAGTGCGAGTCGGTCTCGCACATCAAGGGTTCCGTACAAACTTATAAAAACGAAATTTTTTTTGTCGTTGGAAAATTGTCATCCCCAAGTAAAAGTTTTGTTTTTTGTGTTGTAAAACTTGTTTTATGGAAATAGCCGGCAAACGAGCTGACGATCCACCTGATGTTAAGTGGCTATCATCGCCCATGGACATTAGCAACACCATAAGCATCACTGATGCGTTGCCGGCCAAGAAAGAAGGAAGAAAAATAAAGAAAGAACTGGCTCTCAAGCCCCCAGCCGGAACACCTCGAGTCATTCGGCGGCTGACTCATGCTCAAGGGTGGTAACTATCCAGGCGAACCCCATGGAGAAATAATAATAGTAATAATGGTATTAATTAACAATTAAAATCAATATTACCAATATAATCCCTCCAAGGGACCCTACCAGCGGACCGGATTTATTCTCCTCTTACGACACCTATTCGGCGTGGGATTGTGGTTAGTATTCTAAGCCGCCCCCAATATAGCTAAAATATTTTTATTTTTATACTGGTAAAGTGATCTATAGTTAGAGGCGCTCATAGCGGCGGCTTGTGTCGATTTGTGATCGACCAACTGAAGCAACAACGGGCTCTGTTGGGAGTCGGATGGGTGACCCCTAGTGGCTATAAAAGTCTTGAACGCTTCTATGCTTCAGCATTCAAAACTTCTGACACTTGGATTAGCTGCTTTCCCTCCACTAATCTGCACTGGACCAGCTTACTGGAATATGCTCTAGATCTTCTCAAGAGCAGAGACCTGTGCTCTAGTGGGCCATTAATGGGTTGAAGCCAATTTATCAGAGTAAAATGTCAATAGAGTCCTTTCAGGAAGCCTTACTGGAAGCCTTTTACATACCTAAGTATATAACAGGTGGCGCAAATGTTCTCACCGGATATTCTTTGACGGTAATTTAAAAAAAAAATGAAAACTTTAGTTTTGCTTTTGGATTGTGTTTATTTGATGTCAAATTTTTTTTTCAAAAATTATATCAGCCAAGCTGCCGC
Source organism: Thymelicus lineola (assembly GCA_963932265.1). Taxonomy (NCBI): domain Eukaryota; kingdom Metazoa; phylum Arthropoda; class Insecta; order Lepidoptera; family Hesperiidae; genus Thymelicus; species Thymelicus lineola. The sequence goes on from OZ010695.1 coordinate 14,428,378, forward strand.
CAGAATAGGTGACCATACGGGCCCGATTTTCCATCACTCTTGCCAGAACTTGATCTTCTCTTTGAGTGCTTCAAGTGCCTCAACAAACCACTCCAAAAACCCAAAAGAAGTCTAGAGCGGTTAAAACGGGCGATCTTGCCGTCTAGTGCAAATCGCCAAAACGAGAAATTATTTTGATTATTACGCGTTCTTGAGGAGTAGAAAAATTATAGCATCTTCCGATAGGGTGAAGACTTTTGCGCCACCCTGTATACACATATTTGTATTAAGAAGTGTTGGTAGCAGTCCAGCTGACGTCTTCAGTCAGACATTTACGATTGAAACAGGCTGCAACTAGGGTTGTATACGATTCTGGCTTGAATAGAAAACAACTACGCAGTTAAAATGTATGCTTCGTGCTAGTAATTAAAATCATAACCTATGATTTCCTGTAAAGTGATAATAGTGTAGCCATCCGTCTGCAGGATTAAAGGATAAATAATGCTACACCGTGCCGGGGACGAGCCGTGACCCATTAGAGGCACGGACGAGGCACGGATTCGAAACTTCACTAACATTTTATATGACGCGGACACACCGTGCGAATCCGTGGTCGAGCCTCGTTGCTCGTGTCCGACGCGGTGTAGCATACTTCATCCCTATGGAAATGAAATTTAGGAATCCAGAGATGATCATTATACCAGCAATATTTTTTGTCCAAAAATTAACCCCTATGGTTGTTTTGAAGAACAATTTACATTATTTATTTATTTAACCTTTATTGACCACAATAAAATATCACGGTACAAATGGCGAGCTTAATGCTTAGTGCATTCTCTACCAGCTAACCATTGGCCAAACATGACAATTATGACTTTTGGACAATAATGTGTGTCTATAAATTGAACTAGTATTAACTTTGTTACCAGTACAGTGTATGCGTTTATTGTGTTTAGTTAATTTTGTATATTAACGTAATATTTAGGCACTCTGGTATCAAAAAAATATATATATTATATATTTATACACATATCAATATGTATTTATATTTGGATTATGTATTTTTAAAATAAACTTATACACAATAAATTCCAAACTCCAACACAATATTCACTAAACGCCAAGTAAGCTTCTTCAAATCTTATCCTTAAATATCAGAACGTATGGATATATCAATACGTATTAACTGGTGTTATATATTACTCTGTCATTAACCAATTAAGGTACTCGATATAAGCAGTCACATTATATCAGTGTCTACAGAAAAATACAGGCATGTCAGTACTGGTCATTGTTTCTAAGTTTCTGCTGATTTTGTCTCTGTGTGATGCGGTAAGTGAAGACAACGAATACATCACAGATATTATGATGATATTGTGTGTTGATCACGACTTAAAAAAAGAACCAGACGGATTGTCAGCAACAAATTCAGTGAAGCACCCATAGTAATACCAACTCCTCTATTCGTACAAGTATCACACGCACACATTGACACCATGCTGTTATTAATCCGCCGCCATTACCGCGTCGGATTGGTTGGACCGCACTAAAAATTACGCACACATGGTAAGCGGGCAGCGTCACTCTCGATAAGACAAGGTGACGTCTGGTTCTTTTTTTTTAAGTCTGTGGTGTTGATGTACTGTACGTACCTTAAAACACCTGCATCCGGATGTTTCACACCCAAAGACAAATCTGGAGACATAATTAAATTAGCCGCGACTGATTTTCTGTCCTGAAGATGAAATGCAACATTTCGTAAGAATTTGTTGCGAGTTCATCGTCTTATTTTACTACAAACTATTCAGTAGATAAATAAATGTCTGATGAAACTAACAGCTCCTAATCAAATTCCAGATGACAATGAAACAAATAAGATCTACAGGAAAGATGATGAGGAAAACATGTCAACCAAAAAATAACGTACCCGATGGTAAAAGAGTTTGCAATTTTGCAGTACTTCCTACTTATAAAAAGTTAAAATCATGGTATAATCATGACTTGAATTAAACGTACTTTTATAAGTTATATGCATTTCTCGGGATTTATCTAACGTGGTTAAGCTTTTTACTGGCAAAGAAACAGGCTTGATATCCTGTCTCCCTCGCAGATTTAAATTCAAATTGTAAACATTGTTTCAAATTAGTTCAAATTAGATATTAAAATTCTGTGAATTCTACAAATCCGTAGTAGAGTTAATTCTTTCCCACTTAAACCTCCGCTCTTACTAAGCGGATAACCGAGACCAAGAATTATAATAAAGTTGTAATATGTAATTATTGATATTATGTAGCTAAGTTTCTTGCAAATGATCTACGATTATCGCTCCCTTAACCCGTTAATGGTGAATAAAGAAACTTTTAAAGTTGTTTAACCTTTCATTCAATAGTAATTCTTTAATACACTAACCCTTATTTAAAAATTAAATTTCTCGATGTATTTTTATGTCACGCAAAATTTGCAGAAAAAATTGATGGTATAATTGACGGAGTTTTCATTGAAGAGAAGGAAGTTATGTGTTACATCGCGTGCATCATGAAAATGGCGAATACGGTCAGTTACAGCTTTATTAACTTTATGAGGAACCTACTTAATGCCTTTTGAACACTATGTGATAGTAGAACAGCGATGGACTTTTAGGGTCATCATCTTAGGTCATCATCATATCAAACTTCGTATGTCAAGCTGGTCGCCGACTCGCCGTTATATGCATTTGCTTATGGTGGCAGGTGTAGTTAAAATTAAGTGACTTTATATTTTCAGATAAAAAACGGAAAGTTAAATTTCGAAGCTGCCATGAAACAAGCCGACTTGCTACTGCCTGAAGAAATTAAAGAGCCTGCTAAAGCCGCCATCGCAGCTTGTAAAAAAGTCGGTTCGTATCTACTGATGTTATAAAATATAGTTACAGATGCAGCCTCGTATAGAGTCTTGCTGCTTTTACTTGAATGGCAACTTTATTCAGAGCCCTCAAAGGCCATCAGTGATTCTGAAGACCATTCAGGTATCAGTTAGCAGATTTTTGTTGAAAATTGCAGTATCTTAATGCTCATTCCTTTTAGATTACATTTTTTTTTTTTTATTTATTATCAAAAACAAAAGTAATATTACAGAACATTGTTAGAAAATATCCGTAAAAACCATAAAACAAGGTTTGTCCCGGATACTGAGAAATCTTTGAGCTGTACATAACAAAATAAAGTACATCATAATACCATCACATTTTTTACAACATAATAAAATTTAGTGTAGGTAGATTGCAAATAATGCGAGTCATAGCTTGCCCGTCGCAGTCTCAACTCTCAACGTATGAAAAAAGAGGCCGGTTATATCGATGCACAAGAGGCATAATATGATTACTTGATTAGATAGTTATTTCCCGTAAAAATCTGCCTTACTAGATATCTAAGAAAAAAAATATTGTTCTTGCTGGCTTACTAAGGTTTCGTAAGAGGCGACAGAATCCGACCTGCTTGGTGGTAGCCTATTGGTTAGACCAGCCGCCAAACGATTTGTAGTGTTCCGGCTGGGGCGTGGGGGAACCAGTTATATCTCTGTCTCTTTCTATCTCTTCTTTCTCGGATGGCAACACATGGGTGATGCCTTTGGTATTACCATGGCCTATGGGCGACGCTGGCCACTTAACATCACGTACCTACATCGTTGTAGAATACAACTGTCAGCTCATTTGTCAACATAAAAACTTGATCATTGAATTACCTACTAGAGTTATCATTTTCTGCCCAAACCCAGGGTGCACTACGGTTTTTCGCCGGTGCGGAAAAACTCCGCAGAATTTGTAACACATACTCGTAGTTTTGTCACAGGTTTTGTATTGCATTTCGCGCACTATGCGGCGATAAAACGCAATGTTTTATTAAGTACTTAGTAGCGACAATTTTCCGCAGCGGCGAAAAACAGTAGGTACATACCTAGTAGGTAAGGTGCGCGCCTATTAAAATATTGTAGATAGAATATTTAACATATTACATTTTTTTCAGCTGATTCATATAAAGATGTTTGCGAGACATCGTTCCATGTTACAAAATGCATCCAGAAAGAAAATCCGAGCATCTTTTATTTTCCTTAATTAAATGCATGATTTTGAGCGAACTTCCTGAGTTTTTATTACTATGCTTGTTAGCTTCCACACCAACACCCAACTATTGTTAATACACAAAGAGGTAACAAAGAGGTTACACGCATAACTTAATAACGATGAAATTTTTTTGGAAAGAATGTTTGCGAGAGTACTGTAATCATATATCGCACCCTCAGTGGAAAAAAGACATAAGATGATAATTGCACTTTTACAGTAGAGCAAAAAAACTGTTAAAATATCAGTAAGCAGTCAAAGTAATTTACATTACGATTTCTTGCACAAAATCGTCAAGATTAATGATAAAAATTTGAAAAAAGTTGAGCATATGCAACTTTTGTCCATCTTTCCAATCATATTAATAACTAAAATTCAACGTAAGACGACTTATGCTTTTTTCCACTGAGGGTGCGATATGTACCTACTATTATTTCTCCTGTGCTATAATATAGGACAACAATATGGCAAAACAATGGGACGGAGACAACTGTGTCTCTTTTATAATCGCGATTTAGCTGTTCATCATTCGGGACATACTGTCAGTAGCTAATCTAAAGCCATCAAGGTTCCTAAGTCCATCAGCGACAAGTTCAGGTGCGATTAACCTTTAGATTTATCGTTTACACTATAAACAACAAAGCGACTAAATTCAACCATCACTATACCCACTTATGTTTATTTCCTTCGAGCGTGCATTTTTTAAGATAATGATCAATTGGCAGGCATTTTTCCGCCACGTCTTGCTTAATTTGTAGTTGCCTTCCTCATAAGTCATAACGCTGAAGGCAAATTATATGCAATTGTATTGTCTGAACAGAAAAACACCTCACACGTACGGATCTAATGACCGATTGAGATATTATTAAAACACTAATAGTTTGTATGTACTTGCGTTGCGTGTAATGCAGTTTTGCTACAATTACGTACTGTTTAATAAAATGGAACCAGAAAAGGTACAGAATGAAGTACTCATGAAGTTGTTTTTTTTTATGGAAATAGCCGGCAAACGAGCTGACGATCCACCCGATGGCAAATGGCTATCGCCGCCCATGAACATCAGCAACACCAAAAGCATCACTGATGCGTTGCCGGCCAAGAAAGAAAGAAGAAAAAGAAAGAAGGAACTGGCTCTCAAGCCCCCAGCCGAAACACGACGAGTCGTTTGGCGGCTGACTCATGCTCGAGGGTGGTAGCTATCCAGGCGAACCCCTGGAGAAATAATAATAGTAATAATGGTATTAATTGTGTAAGCAGACCAGTCCCTGGGCCTCTGTAGGTAGCTAACTTTTTAATTGGGAAAGGAAACCGGTGTCATGAAGTCACTCCCTAAGTATATGTTATACTTAACTAAAAATATCATATGTATGGTTATTCATATTTAATTTTAATGTCGTTCACGGCACTTACCTACAGGTGTAGTTGACCAATGTAATATTTTTAAGCATTTATTACTTACAAGATTGCTAAAATAAACTTAATTTTGACTATGGGTTTTACCTACGTCTCTTCTTAGAAGAAATACCTCAAGCGTTGCTAGTGGACAACAAATAAATAAAATATTTTTTGTTTAAGTATCTGATTTATCTTATTTATCTAAGTAGACCCAGATTTGAGAGAGAGCTCTTGTGCATCTCTACATTTTTTAAATGCCCAAAATTAAAGGTGCGTGCAGGATTTGAACCCACACTCACCACAATTGATATGGAGACCGACACCGACGGATTGATATCGAGTGTGGGTTCAAACGCCGACATTCGAAATTTCGAACTACACGGATATTTATTTCTAGGTAAGCAAGGATGTAGTAGTACATATCTACCTCTAATGCTCTAGGTCTACCTACTACATATCAATGACCATTGTATAATTATTGTAATGGCAACGGAAACATGGACCATTCATGCATTCTGTAGAAAGATCAGGAAGATAATATTAAATTATTAGTTTATTATTCTGTATTATATACGAATGAGTTTTAAATTAGATACCTGTGGGTATATGACTCGACTGTGACATGGGAACTAACGATTCGTATCTAATAATAATACTGTGCTCCACAGAGCACGTCCATATCTAATGACAGTGTCAATTTATTAACATAAACTAACCTTGTATGGGCGTCTTTAAGCGAAATGGAATAATCATTTACCTACTTGACATGAATACAAAATTAGTAAGTATTCCCTACTCGTTTTAATTGACTTTATTTAGAAGTCATATTAAACGTTTTATTTTTTTCAAAATCCCATCACATCATAATATTTTATGCAAAATGTAATAAATATTGAAGACATCGAAAAAATGTTTCAATAGGAGGTCTAAATCTAAAGTGACGTTAAGTGATGTGGATGTTTTGAAACCGTAGCTCGAGTGTGAGTTTCTAACATAAAACGGCTAAACGCAACTATCGCGTTAATCGAGATGACTCAAACATTTTAGTAAACATATTTTATGCGAGTGTGTTCCTTATACATCGTCAACGTTGAATGTAACTTAACATACGAGTGGAGGCATTTTGACGTGTGCGCGAGTGTAAGTTACTATTTTGTAGTTAACTATTGAAAAAATACGCAACCATAGTAGTAGAGTTACTCACTTGATGTTTGACAAGTGAAACGCATCTTTTGGCAATAGTTTATTTGATTTTATTATGGATAGCCTCAGGGATTATTTACAATAAAATTACACATAAATTTTTCCTTCTCTTTGCATATTTATATTTTCAATATTTCCAATAATACAATACTATTTTGCTATTTTTAACTTGACAATGAAATGACAATAGTGTTATTCTCAAATACTATGGTAACCAAAACAGGGTTACTCATCTACAATGTACAAATATAGGGTCGCTAAACATTCATTTATTAAAATAGGCTTACAGTATGAAGTAAAAATTGATTAAGCAATATGTTGAATGGAGCAGCGCGTAATTACCTACTTTGCTTGGAAGATGTTGGCGGAAGCCCAGGCTCAAGATAAGCGCAATCATCAGCGAAAACAACGGCCTATATTCCGAGCCTCTTTTAAAGCATCCCATTATATCATCCCGATTCCCGACACATGTAAATAATCGAATGTCAATGAATAAAGTTTTGAATTTTCAAGTACAAAGTTTTTTCGTATGCTCTTTATTTCGAAAATCCTAATTTTTACCTTTTCTATCTTTGCATATAAAAAAATAATAAAATTAATTATTAACTTCTTTGCATAATTGGCCAATGAATTATATAAAAATTGAGAAATTGAAAAATCTACCATACGGGGTATACCCACGACCATCGAATTTCGAGTCCGAGCTCTTAGGCGCTACGCCAACTCAACTCGTGCTATATATGCATCTTCGTAATTAAAGTAATATTCATAAGGTATGAAACTTTTTTATTTTCGTGTAATGTGCGTAACAAAAACGTCAAATGTTTGATATCATAGCATCACGATGCTATTGTTTTATCTCATTTCTTCTTTAAGTTTAAAGCGGAACACCTATAGCTCATTCATAAAAAAACATAATGCGCCTAAAATAAGTTTCACTTGACTGCCTCTGTAAGCTTAGTAATAGTGTACTTTTAAAATTAGATGAGTTGTAAGTGCAACTATGCTAATAACGAAGTGAGCAAACGAATAACTTTTTCGTTGATGTTTAAGGAACTCACACTCGCATAAAATACGTGTACTAAAATGTTTGAGTCATCTCGATTCCCGTGATAGTTGAGTTTTTAGTTTTTTTTAGAAACTTACACTCGAGCTACTTATTTTAAAAGTACACTATTCCTAAGCTTACAAAAGCAGTCAAGTGAAACTTATTTTAGGCGCATTATGTTTTTTTTATCAATGAGCTATAGCTGTTTCGCTTAAAGCTTAAAGAACAAATGAGATAAAACAATAGCATAGCATCTGTTACTATGACTACTATTATGTTTTGTTACTATGACGACCTATTACCAAACAATGCGTTTCACTTGTCAAACATCGCACACGTCAAAATACCTCCACTCGAATGGTTACATTCAATGTTGACTAAAAAGTTCACGTAAACGATATTTTGAAACTCACACTCGCAGTGTAGTTGTTTTAACTGTCCGCTAGAGGCGCTGACAATAACTCCATACATTTTGATTGCATAGACGCAAACGCGTTGGTGAAGTAAATGCTTGCGAAAACTTACACTTGAGCTACCGTTTATAAAAGCAATCGTAATCGATACATTAAAATAATCGAAATTTAAAAATAAAAATTAATTAATTTAACTACATTGTTAAAAATGCTTTACTTGCATTTGAATTAAAAAGTTAATGCGCAAGAATATCACGATGAATTGGATGCTAATAGATATTTTCCATTTTGTATAGGCACTTAGCCATCCATGATGTCTTACGAAATAAACAGGAATTAATTCATTGTAGCTTTTATCCCTTCCCACTTCTGAAATATAACGCTGAAAATAAATACGCTCATACGCAATTGCAATCGCTTTATTCAATGACGTTTTTAACAACAAATATTTTCTTTTTCTCCTTTTTCAAAACCCAATTTATTTTTCTATACCAACAAGCCAGCCAGCTCTGCTTACTGCTCTGCACTACGCACAGACCACACAGACCTATAGTTTTAAATTAGGTGCAATTACGGAATCAAATCACGAAATACAGTATGAGTACCTACCTAAGTACCTAACATTTAATGGGATGAATCAAAATGAAGATAGCTATAAATACAGATAATGGTTAAAATTTTAACATTGTTATTTTAGTTAGGTACGCATTGACAATGTATTTTACAAACTTACTGCTGATTTGTTGCTTCGTCGGTATTGCAATAGTAAGTAATAATAAGTTATAGGTACTTTACTTACTCTTAGATATTTAGTAGTGCCCAAGTTAAGTGCCGTATGTACCTACAGATGAGTATCTAAATATTAAAACTGTGTTCAGTAAAAAGCATAAAAAATCACTAAACTTTGAGCCAAACAACAAACACGTGGATTTCCTGGTTCGCTTCCCGGTCAAGGCAAATGTAGTATATTTTATTATATCGCTTTCCCCCATTGCGTCCGTTGTAATAGTTAAGTTTTATAGGCAAAATCAGAAGCAGAAGTGAAGCTCTGGTTCCTGGAGCGAGGGGCCATTTGCATCAACGACCACCCAGTCAGCGGCGAGGAGCTTCAGCTAATGCACAAGCACATCGTGCCAGATTCGAAGATCGCGAAATGTTTCATAGCCTGCATATTTAAGAAGGCAGAGTGGGTAAGCGACACGCGTCTCCGAGATACCCTACTTATTAAGGCAGAATAGCACTACATGTCTGCTAAAAAAATTACGTTACCACAAATATAGATACGAGCTTCCTACCTAACTAAATAAATATTTTGCAGATGGATGACAGTGGGATGTTTTCAGAGGACAATGCTACAAAGACTGCAGAGCAAGACCACTCTGATGACCCTACAAGGATCGAAAATGCAAAAAAGCTTTTTGCGTTGTGCAAAACAGGTTAGCACTTGGCCACTTGGCAGTATTTGTGATCACCAAATTTCATTTATCTAACCGTCCGTGACTTCTCACTGGGAAACTATTAAAATTTATCAAAATTTTTACACGATGTATTGCCTACATTGTCTTAATTCAAAAATTCAAGAACGTCACCTACCTATAGCAAATCAACTGAAGAAAAACTTCATGTTCCAACACCAATGCTAATAAGAGAAGCTGAGTGACATAGGTATTTTCATTCAAGTTATTTTCTCCAAAATTTATAGTAGGTATCTACTTAAGTCATTCACTCAGGAATCGGCCCCACGGACGTTAAAACATCCTAGATATCGGCCAGTAATCAGTGTTCTTAACATCTACCTTTACATAAATACTAACGTGTTTTAACTTCTACATTTTTTCCTATATACCTAAACGTTAACTGTTAAAGTCTTAAAGATTCACCTATGAAGATAATTTATACAAGATTGCGCTTTCAGTAAACGAGGAAACGCACAGCGGCGCGGACGGCGAGTGTGAGCGCGGAGCATCGCTCGCCAAGTGCTTCATAGAAAACGCACCAAAGGTATAATAGGGATTTAGATAATAATATGTTTACGCACTTTGTTGGCAGTGAGAGTTGTTGGCAAATCTAATTGGCAAGTCTAAAAAAAAAGTAAATTTGTTATCTTACGATAACTTAGGACTAAAACAATAATAAATAATATTAAACAATAATTATGTAATATTTTCTCAGCAAGCGCACGCTTCCAATGGTTCGGTAATTAAATTAATGAAATAAATACTTATTTTTCAGATGGGGTTTAAGCTTCAGTAAGAGACCAGTCGGCAGATCTCCACGTAGCTAGTAGTAGAAGTAATAGTTCAGTAGAAGCGACAATAAAACAATTAGAAATGTTCAAGTGTTTATTTAAAACCTTACAAAAACATATATAATCATCACAAAATCTATAAAAAAAACTTTTGCAGTGGTATCAAAAAAAATTTTTTTTTGCAAGTGCATCCATTGAAATTCTGAATTGCGCTTAACTAAATAAAGCATACAAAATTATAAAAGTTTATTGAACCGTGCACTGTGTGTAACGTGTAGTATTTATTAATATTATTAACATTATATTATATTATTAGTACATAACAAGGCCTTTGTCAATGAGCTACAGGAACAACAAACGAGGAGAAACGACGTCACTAATAAAACAATAATATCTAAAGCAACAGCAATGGCCGCTACACCCGTCTATTTAGACTTTAGCCTTAACTTCTTTCAAATTTAATTTTAAATGTTTGCATCGCGTTTGCTTTTGATTGTTGTTCCCTTGTTCGTGTTTTCAGTTGTCTGCAGCAATCTGAGATGTTTGTCGTGAGATTCTAAATAATTAAAAAAAACATCCAGGAAGTACAGTTACGAACAAAAGTAAAAATAATTTATAGGTGATTCAATATTTCATAATACATTTTTCTAATCCTAAAGTTGTTTGAAGTCCAATCCAAACTAGGCAACGATGTTATTGATAGTAAAGTTATGATACCAAGTTCGTTTACTGTCGTTGACATTCAATTTTGATAGTGACTGTACCTATTTCATGGTTTGTTCTACATTTTTATTTTTACAAACTTTTAAATGACAACAGAATTACAAGTACAAAAATACTGTTGCGTTTCTATGCAGATATTTTGGTCCAGAAATTTATAGATATTAAAAATATATGTGATTAGTAAACATTACAAAAATTACAAAATATACTTTTTAGAATTTATCCCACGTCCTTCGTGTCTATTGCCAACAAAATCAACCGGTGAATTAAATACCGTCTTATAAACACGTTATAATATGTACAGCCGATATGTTGGCACAAGTATATTATATATAACCTTATACATCATATTAAGAAATTATTTTCTTACATACAAATGACTACAATTATCATAATGGAATTTAATTACAATGAATCAACAGTATTAACGTACGCCAATAATACCAGCCAGTTATTATGTTACCATTAATCGTTATAATATGGCAATCATCAATTGATAACGTTATAATATTATTGTAGTAATATGGTCGAATAAATGTGTAGAAGGCTTTGGGTTCATAACTACCATTTATCATACAATTTTACAGGGCTGTCAGTCACAATAAACCAGCAATCGACAATGAATAACAAAGCCAACATGGTTAATTGATCCATTTATACAGTTATGAAAGCTATAGCTGCTACAAAAACTCGAAAAATTGAATTATATAAAAGTCACAACGCATGGCAACTAAGTGTGGTAGCCGGTGCCGCAGTGAAACATAACTGTATTATGCTAGTACAATATTTGGCTACATAGCCGGCGAGTGGCGACCCTGAGAGATGTGACCCACCGTCCAGGAACTAATGCTATAACATTTGATATATTCGCATTCGGTAGTCTGGCGAATGGACACATGAACAGTAGTACCAAAGCGTTTTTTAACAACTAACGAACACATTATTATTATATAATTCGGAATAATGGTAATTTGTAGAGCAACTTATAAGCTAACTATAAGCAACTATAAGCATATATAAACTAAGCGTTGAAAGCCATTTTATAACGTATCAATAATGAAGATTTATTAAAAGTATATATTCGAGGTTTTTTTATTAAGTATATTAAAATTTCAAGTTATATTAATTAATGCTAATTATATATAATAGTCTTTTATCGTAATCGCATATCCTGTTGAATAAATTTAAATTTGTTACTACAATAATATAATCATATCTACATTGTTATGAATAGAATATGAACAATACAAGACCTAAGTCATAGTGATAATGATAATAATATGAAATCTAAAATTCCCTGCCCCCTCATTGCATCCCATACAAACATTATTCAGCGGCAAGTTATATTCGCTATATTAATATAATTAATAATTCTAAAATTCTGATGATATTCTTTAATATAAATGTCTTAATTTTAAAATCATCGAAACTGCTTACTCACATATCTTAAAAGCAAGATTTCTTCAATAACGGTTCCAAAAATTTTTATTCAAACATTTTGCAAAAATATACATTTCAATTAATATTAAAGATACGCTGAAGTGAGGGGTTGAACGTGTTCAATAAAATGACTAAATTAAATCAAATTAACAACTAAATAACAGACAAACCACTGCACTATATTTACTAAGAAAACTATAAATATAACACTTTCAATATGATTATGATCTCTGTACATGTACTCTGTATCATTAACTCTGTATGTACTCTGTATTATTAATTCTGTACATCCAACCAACGATACATTTCATCCACTTGGAGCCATTCCGCTAATAGCTATTCTGTAGGGGGTTCATTCACACTTGAACCCTCTCAAAGAAATCTATTTCGCTTCTACATGTCCTGTACAAAAATGGATTAAAAGCAATGAGGTGCACAAATATGTATAGAAAATTATTATTATAGTTGTTATGTATTATTATTATTATAGTTTTTATATGTTGTAATTACATATTATAATATTTTTTCCATGAACAAGAACATGTGTTACCTTCGAATTTATAGATATTTCCTCTAGCTGTAAACGGGTATTGTTTGTGCAATTTGAAAGTAAATTGTATAAAAATACACATTTATGCAAGTCTACACGATAGTTGATGAGTGTACATTCTTGAATAACATTTCCATTAGACATAACAATCGATGTATTTGAGTGTAACTTATGTGAATCGTTCAACTCAATTCACATTCAACCTACTACCAAGTTTTAGTCTTATCAACAATGAAAGTGGATATATCTATATTGCAGCACGGGAACCCCAATCTAACCACGAATAGGGTGCAGCGTATTAGGCAAGAAACCTTAAGCGTAGGACTACTTTAGTTTGGTACAGACACAATGCACATATACTTAAATTAAAATTATTGCAATCATTTATTTACATGCACGAGTTTTAAGGCGCCGTAGAAGGGTCTATCTGGGCAATTGGCAATCATGAAAAAACATGTTTATGTTTCTCATTTAATTTTAAGTTTTCGCCTTTTTTAAGTCGCAGCAACCAACTAAACTAAATTAGATATATAAGTTGCTAGAATACATGTTAACAAAAACTTGTTAAAAGTTGACACTCACGTCAACTAAAGTTGCTGAGTGTGCCACGCGCCTAAGCTCGTGCATGAATCGAGAATATATTTCTTTCGCAAACTAATTAGCAAAGTATTAACACCGCGAATTACTTTCACTTATGTTTGCGTCGTTCGCGCGAATATAAGACTACATTACGGAATGAACTAGATTCGTATGAGTATGGCCGACATATTGCTTGGTCATATATCGGTATCATATTACATAATAATATATTAATGATCGCAACGCACAAAATATTAATACATGACTTGTTTTAATTAATGACTTACTATATTATGACGTATATATCCTTATCTTCATTTAATTGAAAGATCAAACAAATACTAAACATTATCCATAGGGGTAGAACGAACGTCTATACATAAATGTCTATTGATAATCTTCATATTTTACTTCCACATTTCAAGTGAAATACAGAGAGTACAAAGATTGCTAGATAATAAATAAAGTAAACGCAGTATATAGACAGGCTCCTATTCATAAAAATAAACTGTATTAATATTTTTACTAAAATATGTCTCGTCTTACATCAAACCATTCTAAATTACGTATACCAAAACTAAACAATACATATTCAGGCATTTTTATGAATAGGCCCAATAGTTATAGTTAGAGATTGGACTAATATCAGCCATCCCAATATTCTATTCGACCATAATTTCTGGAAATTCATACCAACTAACACTATGGGGTGAGTTTTTGAAAGTTGAAAGAAACTTAAGCATTATAGATGGACACTTTGATTGGCCACTAACACCTCAACCAACTCGTATTGGCCGAACGTAGAGGCCTAAACTCGTGCCATGCAGTGTTCCATATTAATGGCACAGTTGAGTTGAAGTTATGTACAGTCAGCAAGATAATTATGCATGCAGGGCATGAAGCCTTCTGCAATGTAAATTACAAAATTAATTACATATTGTTTACGTTATTAGCAAAGTTAAAACATACCTTACGTACACAGGTTTAAGAATTAGCTTACATTACAGGTTTAAGAATCAAGCCCTACATATCTAATTTTTTTGCCGACTGTACAGAAAGAATATTGGGAATGGCCAAAAATTATGACAGGTATGACCGCTTCTTCATTGAAGGACGACAATGACAGCTTCAAGCAGTGCTGCCACACTGCTGTTATTAAATGTTTAAACCATTAGTTAACATTTTAACATTCACCATGTGACAGCATCTTTAAGCTGCCCGCTGCCCATTCAAAATGCATACATAAGGCTGCCTTTAGTAAGTCTTACACACGTAATTAACTTAATAACGTAAAGCAAATGTAAACAGTTCGTAAGTAGTTTATCTTAATTTCTTAATACAATATATATACAGGGTGAATTTTTCAAGTGTGCGTGGATGGCCAAATAATAACGTACTGCGTCTGTAAGGAATAGCGAAAAATGATCAAAGGTGTCTCGGGACCGATTTTGATGACAACTAAAACAGCATCATTAGATTTTTTGAAAAATTAATATTCCTGGCCAGGAATCGAACCCGTTAATTTTGAAAAAAAAGAACTCACCTGTATTATTTATTACACCATTCGATACATTTTACGTAAGCATCTTACATACGTGTCTAAAGTGTCTAAAGTGTCCAATGAAGAAGCGGCGTAGCGAGGGTCCGGGAGTCCGGGGGTCCTATCCCGAGATCATTCGATAAGCACGAGCTGCCCCTCGGAGATAGCGTCGCGGGCGTCCGCCTGATGTTATATGCTGTCGTAGCTGTTGGGGTCCGGCGACGCGACCGGGCCGGGCCCGCGGGCCGGCAACCGGAACCCGGTCACTACGAACGCCCAGCCGTCCTGGAAACGCGTGTAAACATTTTTTAGTAAACCAATAAGTAACTATTACTATTACTTTTCTTTCCCTGCCTGGCTGGCTACCCTCTTGCTCGAGCCGCTAAACAAATCGTTTTATTAATATCTCACATTAGCTGTGCTCCGCGGTTTCACCCGCGTTAATTTGTGGAAAAAACTAGCTACTAAAATATATGATGTTATATAGCCTATAGCCTTCCTCGATAAATAGACTATCAAACACAAAATAATTTTTCAATTCGAACCAGTAGTTCCTGAGATTAGCGCGTTTAACCAAACAAACTCTTCAGCTTTATAATATTAGTAAAAGTATAGATTAATGCCGATGTGTGAATGGGCATATTATACATATTTATGCGTAGGCTACACAAAAACCAAAACATTACTGCTGCAGTTGGAATTTTTACTGTGACATAAACGGCGTATATCCGTATATTATGACCAGCCTGCTAAATACTTGTGCTAAGTAGGAGTGGTGAGAATGCCTATTTTTATTTAATGTAGTATCACGCCTGGCGCACTCCGCACTTTTGGTATGATGTTACAAGTACGTGCCGCGTTCGACGTGTCGGGCCAATTTCAGAAGCTGCCACGCCGAGTCATACATTCCTAATCTAACACACATGTCATCACAAAAAAAGAAGACAAACTTGATGATGTCAGAAAAGATAAGAGTCATGATTAAAAAAATTTGTCAACGTCTGTTGACGATTAGCGCTGTGCGAGCTGAATTACACTTTATTGTGTCTGAGCAAGAGTCTCTATTTATTGAAATGATTTTGCGGAGTGACTCTTCTGTACCAATAGGTAGTCTTAAGTATTCTGTGTTACTGCATTGTGCAAGTGTGTATACTGCAAATAGAATATTATATCTGCTAATCTTAATTTTTGTTTCAATATTATATCTTTCATTATAATATCTTTAATTCAGCTTTATAAAGTATGAATTTTATTTATCTATTTATTTAACACTTTATTTTTTGTACACCATAAAACAATATGCATAAAGGCACAAGGATAGAATACATTTTATTATTTTTATAGTTGACCAAATATTCATCCATTATTCATTTGTCAACTATTGAGGAATAGTTAGGTATAATTATTATTTATTAAATAATAATAATAGTTAGGTACACTGATTTAACATGACATTTGGTCAAATGATTCAAATCCATACTTAATGATTTATGGATGAAAAGCGGTCATTATACACTGTTTAAATTATTTATAAATGTTTTAAAATGTTGGATCTGGATTGTATGTCATAATTTGATTGTGTATGTCGGTATGTCCATCTCCCACAAGTCACGTAATAAATCCAGAAGACAGTATGAATGATATGAATATACCACAATTTACCTTGACAAGATTTGGCAGATCCGACCAAAACCCTAAGTTTGGTATAACTTCAATGCCAGTTGCACCCATGAGGAACTTCTTAGTACAAATTCCGAGTACCAAGTAGAATATAACAAATGAGAATAAGATGATGAGCAACGTTGAGCCGAGCGAGCGCCCGGGCTCCTCCAGCTGCTTCATGCATGAGCTCGGAGAGTAGAATGCTAGCACCTGGAAATGAGAGAATACATTGAAAATTCAAGATGTGTGCGTACACAAAGCAAAACAAATAGGAATGCAGGACATGATTCTAACCTTCTGTAATCTATATATACATATAAAAGACAAAAGTGACTGACTGATGTATCAACGAACAGGCCAAACCCTTAGGGCTAAAAACTTAAAATTTCGCACACATATTCCTCTTATGACGAATCCCCAAGGGGGTGAACTAGGGGGATAAAATTAATAAGCATAATTTCCGCGGGCGAAGCTGTGGGCAACAGCTAGTGTTTAATATTACATAATTTGTTTATGGCATTACCAAAGTTACATCATACCTTAAGTATACAGATAGCATTGATAATAACACAAACATTTTGTAATAAAAATAACGAGTAACCGCCCTCGCTTTGCTTCGGTTTTCTTTTTTTTACACCTTGGGTTACACTATTGGAGTTTTATTAAGGATCCCTAATTTTTTTGAAAATATAATATAGCCTATGTCACCCTGCGATAGTGTAGCTTCTCAACAGTGAAATAATTTTTCACATCAGTTCAGTAGTTTCGGAGCCTATTCAATGCAAACAATCAAATTTTTCCTCTTTATAATATTAGTATAGATGACAGAAAGCTTTAGAATCACGCCCTACATAATAGGTATGCAAAAGAATAGTCTTTCGCTCACTGTACCTCCTCAATCACCGGGTGTGTCAGGTTGCTCACAGTGTAGGCCTCCATTTTTGTATAAATTAATAGATTTGCTTCATGTAACCATGAAATTATTGTAATTCATCACTTAAGAAGCTTTCAAATTCGAGTTGGCGGCCCTCAAAGTATGTAGATAATTATGCATATTTAATATTTACTTTACATGTTAATTTCTAAGGAGCAGTGATAGCCTAGTGGTTAGAACGTTGGGCTCCCGAACGCGGGGGCCCGGGTTCAAATCCTGGCACGCACCTCTAATTTTCAAATATTATGTGCGTATTACAAGTTAATTATCACTTGCTTCAGTGAAGGAAAACATTGTGAGGAAACCTGCACACCTGAGAGTTCTCCATAATGTTCTCAAAGGTGTGTGAAGTCTACCAATCCGCACTTGGCCAGTGTGGTAGACTATGGCCTGTACCCCTCACATTGTGAGAGGAGACCCCGAGCCCAGAAGTGGGACTATTATGGGTTGTTGCTTTGCTTTTTTTTTAATTTCTAAATGCTTAAAAATTAGGAATGCTACTTACAATCTTATTGGGTTCATCCAGGGAATACACTTGAAGATCATCGTCTGTTTGGGCACACATCAGCATAACCACGGTGGATCTGTTGAAAAATAATAAAATATAGTTACTACATGTGATAAATCAAGTTATGAACAAGTACATAAATTCAGATGGCATTCTTGTTATTCTCACTGGATTACTTAAGAATAAGACAGACATTATTTTTAAAGCCATTATATTGTCAGTACAGTTTTATAAATGCTTCTATAGAGTAAGGGAATACTCAGACAAATAATAATACGTTGTTACGTTGTACGTTTGATGCAAATAATGTTTTTGTAATTGAAAAATGTGCAATAAGAATTTAAATTAAAACTGTTTATAATTTATTATTATTTACTGTATTTAGATTATATTTTCATTTTTAAGTCTGACTAAATTGGCATATTTATTGACATCTTTAGCATTTATTGACATAGATAGTAGATTTAATTAATATAAATTGTACCTGAATGTATTAATATTTGCATGCCTTTCAAGGCAGAGCATACAATTGAATTTTATCTTTGTAACAACTCTCTGTACACTGTGTTCTAGCAAATAAACACTTTGAATGACTCAATGACTAGTAACAGTCACTTTTGCTTCGGGAAGCTTATTTTAGTAAGCAGACGGCCCACACTCGAAAAAACTGATGGACAATATTCTCTACATTGACATAACTTTTTTATTACCTACTAGTGGATACCCTACGTGTGCTGCTATGCAAAAAAAATTGTATGGGAAAAGTCGAAAATCAACTTTATGAATATGATGAAATCAAAAGTGATGAGTTATAAAATTACAAAATATCTAGTTCTATGTATTTCACAAACAAGTTTATCAACTTTATCTCTGAAATAAGTAACACTATTTATGCTATATTCTTAAAACACCTTTACAAACAATTGCAATTGAATAGTAAAACCTTGGTTCAGCATTAATATATTTTTTCATGTTTAAAAACACTTGTTGTTATACTGAAAATACATAATTAACTCAAAGTTTTAACAATACTCTGGTATATATATTACATTACTATGCACTACAGTTAAATGGCAGAATATGCCCTAGTTACTTTTAATTATTGATAGAAATACTTGTGTCCACTAGGCCATGATTAAGTTGAACCCGTTTTATTTATTGACCTTCAGAAATAGATGATTTCTGAAATATTTTAGACCAGTTCTCCATTATTTGAAACAAGACTGGGAATAATAACTAAACTAAACCAAACTAAAACTTTTTGGTGTTTTGATAATGACATAATTAACACAGCCAAAAAATGAGTTTAAAAATATATTATGTTTCTATTTTGTTGCTCAATGACTTATTAGTTATTACAAACTAATAAACAATCTATCTTCATAAACAAATTATACATAATCTAACATTTTAACAAAAAATTAACCGACTTCAAATGAAGTACATTGTACTTTTGACATAGATACCATTGTCAGATCACGCTCAAATGTATGTGGGACTACGCGACAAGCACCAGCTTTCAATTAAAAAAAGAATCATCGAAATCGGTTGGCGCGATATTGAGTTATTCATCTATTTATCATGCACATACTTAATGCAAATTTAAGACTTATATGATTTTGACATGGATGCCATTGTCAGATCTCGTTCAAATTTATGTGGGACCACACGACAAGCACCAGCTTTCGATTAAAAAAAGAATCATCTAAATCGGTTTACCCAGTCCAAAGTTCTGAGGTAACAAACACAAAAAAAAACATACAGTTGAATTGAGAACCTCCTCCTTTTTTTGAAGTCGGTTAAAAAGTCGTTAAAATGGTATCATTATAATCACAAACCATAACTTTCCCACTACTGGGCTCGAGTCTCCCATCACAATGAATGGAAAGAAAGCCATAAAACCATTGTTGACAAAGTGTGGCTTTACTGAATTCACACATCATGAAAAACAGAGAATCCTTAGGTGTATTATATTCTTCATATTTTCCTTCATGGATGATAAATGTTCATTATTAAATATTCATATAATTTGCAAATTAAAGTTGAAAGTCATTCATAAGGGAGATTTATACTGAAACTACAAGGCTAGACCTGCTCATTAAATTGATTATGCCACTTAAAAAAGTTATGACTACACAAGCTATACAACTATACAGATTACTACTGTATAGACTACTACTACAGACTACTACTCTATTAAATGATTAGTCAAGCAGAAAAGTACTGAAAGTTAGGTACATTGGAAGCACTATAAGTCTCATAAAAATTAACAAAAATCTTGATGATATTGTTCTGTTTTCATGTATAATTTTATTTTCTATGAATATGATAGGTAAACTTTAGGCAGGTTAGATAGGTTAACCATAGTGTCATCAAAGAAATACTTACGAAGGTCCATTGAAGTAGATAATTGATTTGGCATCAGCACTAAATTGTGATACATTTGTGCTTCCCATGAACTCATATGTACCATCATCTTTTATATACGTCGTTCCATTTTTTAGATTCATGTTGTTCACATGGCGACATATCTATAAAAAATTTGAAATGTGCAATAAAAAATACCGTTCTTTCACTATGGAATAGGAGCAAAGGAAAGGAGTACAATTGTAACAAAAATGGCAAAAACACGATTATTAACAAATTCACAGCTGGGCCATAATGATAGACACAATTTGTTACAAAAGAGCTACAATAATCTAAAAATAAGTGTAATACAAAAGACGCAATACATTCTTACCGACAAAGGAATTCCACAGGAATCGTTAGTCTTTGTGGAGTTAACTTTCGGCAGCACGTCGTAACAAGGGTGGTAGTAATATGTGCTGAACGAATATTGGGAGCCATCATTTTTAACAGCAAACGTTTGTGCAGTGTAAAATGTTGATTTTGCAGAAGGTGTCAGGTCAATACCGGTCCCGTTTGGGAACTCGCAAGAACAAGGCCCTTTTTTCACACATACATCCTCGGAGATAACTTGTACAACAGAATAAAGTAGAAACACGAATATAAAACCACTGATATTAAAAAAATGCTTCATTTTAACGATTTCAGGATTGTTTCCACATCAAAAACTAGTAATCACTCAAATCAAATCAAATTTCAATACTTGCTTGACGGCTTGTTGACTTGAGTCTTGACCACAGACTACAGAGTACTTTGGTCTTAGTTATACTGAAATAGACTACAGAGACCATGGATATATTACTCTAACTGGATACGTCACTTCGTAGTGGTACCTGAAGATCGATGACGTCATAACGGAATGTACCAAGTCTGTCATCCAGATGAGAAATGAGCATCAGTGGCGCCTCCTACTGTTCCTACAGTGTGTTGTGGAACTAAAATGATAGCCAACATAGCCAGGTCTATTCGAATCCATAATTCAACAGGCCACTTTGACAACTCAAATGCCCAAATGTTGCCAGGATATAGGCATTGCTGTTCTCATATATTTAGAACCAGTAGATTTTCCCATACATTTGACTGAGCGAGATCGCCAGTTACAAAATCTACGTGAAAGACAGTGATAAAAGTATTATTTTTTATCCCCGGCATCGTGGCTTATTACATTATACATATCCCTCACCTACAATAGTAATATAATGGCACATCTGCAAAAAATGCGAAATTGAATTTACATGATGAGTGAGTGAGTGTTTAAAAGTGCATAATCTACATAGTGGTAAATATGTATTAATGTCTATACTAGCAACCAAACCCATACGATATGAAAAAAACGTAAACAGAACACATAAATTAATTTTAAACAAATTCGTTTCTGTAAAATAAGACAAACGTAGATGTGCCGTTGTATTATTGGGTGAGCAATGTATATTGTTTGTCACAAGTGCAAATAATGATGAATTGTGACAAATAATGAAGAGCGAATTGGCTATTGAGGAAATTTAAAGTTTCAGTTTGTTTTTTAAGCAGAAAATTGTAATAAGTTTAAGTATTTAATTTTATATGATGGTGGGTAGCAGTATTCTGGGCTGCTTTTTACGTTTCTTTTAAAATAACCTCAAAGAAACGTAAAATCTCTGTCTTATGTGCAGGCACTTCGCACCGTGGCTGGATCGGTAATACATCAGACAATTCTATGATCTATAGAGACAAAAAAATAGGTGTATATAGGTGCTGCTATTTGTAACTGAATAGAGAAGTTACAATTAAAATGTGACTAAATCGAAAAAAACCTCTTGCAATGGTTTACGGTCTATAATGAAGGTGCATCTTTATTGAGTATCATAATATCTGTCACCTTTCCCTTCTTATATTTTGCATTTTTATATTTTGGTTCAGCTTGGTTCTTGGAGTCCAGATGTATTACGAAATTCTTGGTTTTAGTACTCTGATGTCTTTGGTATATTTTATCTATGTGATATTACTTGGAATTGAGACTCAAGAATGTCATTGTCATTGTAAAATGTCAGTGTCACCAAATAGAGTAAAGTGAGGTTAAGTTTACAATATTTTTACCTATCGTAAAAATAATAAATAAAAGTAAATAGCGTTGATTATCTCATTTTATTTCATGGAAAAAAATTAACGCAGACCTCTTTCAATAGTTGTAAAATGGCTGATAAGAAGAAAAAAGTTATAATATCTAAGGTATCCGTTTTTCTATAATACATTCAATAAATATATATTTTATTGAATTGAATTGATACAAGTTTTACTTTCTATTCTCGTAGGACACGATAGCACCCAGAAAGCCTGTTATATTAAAGTCAGATCGTGAAGCAACCAAAGAACTAGTAAAAGATAAGATAGAGAAAGAAAAACCAACAATAATATTAAAAACGCGTGAACAAAGTGCTCCCAAGGAGGAACGTTCTCAGAGCCCGAAGCCTCAGTCGTCTGACATCACACCCCATCCATGCAAAATAGCCCAAAATGATCATAAGGATAAAAGGGGTAATGATTTGTTTATTTTCTTTCTTTTAGGGAAATAAATGTTTTTCATCAATCAAGAGGATTGCAAATCTTGCAATGCTCGAATATAACAAGTAGACAGTATGTACATTTACCTTTTAATTATGAGATACAGCAATTATGATTATATAGTATACCTCATTCACAAACTTACATGATTGCCTCATATTCCAAATGTGAGGCATACAATAGAAATAATCTTGGGTTGATATCAAATGTTATGTCATAGGTTTCACAGGAGACACTATGGTATCTTATAAATGTTAATTTCTTCTCTTTCTTTCAGTTGTAGAGAAGCCAAGTCCACCTGTAAAGAAGTTTCCAGAAGCCATGAAATTACTTAATGAAAATTTGGAATTTAATACCCAACCATTACAATATCTTAATGACTCCAACAGTAATTATTTAGTTGTTGGTATAATGGGTGCGTATTATACTAGTTATGTACAAATAATTATCAACATAATAATATTATTATTATTATTATTACGGCGGAAAGCGAAAACGTAGTCATCCACAAAAATAGTTCAAAATGTCGTAGTCAACAAAATCTTGGCGAATAATTGTTTGGATGAGATTTGAGTTACAATTATATTATATTTAGAAAAAATAACAAGCCTAATATCCAAAAATCGTGAGTTTAAGTTAAAAAACACGCTAGTTATTTTTTTTTTAAAAAAGTGTAAAAGGTTTTTGGCTCTGATGAACATGTGGATGACTACGTTTTCGCTTTCCGCCGTCGAATGTATATAAACATTTCATTTATGTACTGTCCAGCAACCTATGTGGTTTTATTTGGTTTTATTTTATTTGTTGGTCTGCGTGCATAAGTTTGAATTTATAGTTGCCTTAAAGATTTTGTGCTCAACTATAGTTACCTGCACGGTTTTTTTTTAATAAATAACTGGGTGACCTCTGGAAACAAAAATGTCTAAGCTTGCAGTATATATTGCTTAAATTTAAACCGCATAAGGAATCTCTGTCAACATTTTTTCATGTAAATAGAGAAATGAGCAGATGCTCCACCTGATGCCAATAAACATCATAAACACACATCACATCACCGTTGCCATGCTGACCAAGTAAAATGAGAGAAGAAATAAACAGCTGGACTAAGTGGCGTGCCTAAGTCTTCGGAACAAGGCCAGCCCAGTTGTGTTGTACAACCCAGGATCTCAAGATCTTTGGCCTGACAACACAGAACACTCCATACCTACAATATTTACCAACAAATAATATGAATGTTAATGACTGCAGAGTGATTATAGTAAAGCAATGATAGTAAGCTGGGCTTTTGGGCTTGTATAGCTGTACGGCCTCTGGCTGGACCAGAATAACATTACATCTAAGGATGCCTTTTATTGTATCACTCAGTATAGTTGTTTCACATATTTTCAGGTACTCAGGGTGTAGGGAAATCAATGATATTGAATCTAATTGAACAAAGTAAGCAGTCCCCAGACCTCTGTGAGAAGATTCTACATTCAAGTGAAGCACAGGCCTGTGATGTGGCTGCTGTTGAAGATCAGATTGAGAATCTAGACCTCACAAACACAGCTGATGTGAATGTTACTAAAAGTAATGACTTTGTGTTCAAAATGCAAGACATGGACCATATTGAGAGTGGTGTTCATTGCACGAAAGGTAATAATGTAAAATCCCTTGTGAAATGTATCCATTAACAGGTACAAATTGGGATGTTCACATGAATTGTAAATTAATATCATTTTATGGTCAAAGTATTAGTGGGAATATTTAAAGGCCTAAAATATTATTCTTTTATCGAAATCAATCACAATAAATTAAATACCATTACTTTAAAGTGTTAAAAATAGTCATTTTGAGAATATGTCATCATTGTTCATATTTTATTGTTTGTCATTGTTAGTTTTTACCGTTGCTTTTGCAACGGAATGATGAAATGAAACAAGGCGATACGAAGTTCGCCAGGTCAGCTAGTCTATAAAATAAAATTGAATTCTAAAATTAGTCAACATCCCTATTGAGGATGGAAGTTTGTATGCGGTTTGTGAAAATCATTAGTCTTTCAAAATAAAGAGTTTTAGTAACTAAATATTCAAAGTGTCGATGTTGTAGGTAAGAGCTAGTAATAAATAATAGCAAACTTAACTGTTAAAATCCACAACAACCACTTGCTTGCTGAGTGATACGTCCTCAGTTTGACACTTTGTTAAAGCAGACATTTAGGCAGTCCTGGATTTGTCAATAGGCCGTATAGGCCGCGGCCTAGGGGCGGCAGCGTCCTAGGGGCGGCAGATTTCAGAAGATGTTATAGGATACATGATTTTGCTATTAAAAGTGTCGGAAAAATTTGTAATTCTTGTTTTTTTACGCACTTTCTTAGTGACTAATTCAGTGTCTTCCTTATTATGAATGGAAAATTATTGTTTTAGAAAGGTACATGGGCGGCGGAAATAAATTGGCCTACACTCATAAAAAATATAAATCCGGCACTGCATTTAGGTGACAGATAAATTTTTGATTCATAGTAGGTGCTTGAGCTACTATATGACTATCACATCTCTCACGCGAACTCTTATGTATAATTCACTGATTGCAGGCATAGACATGTACGTGACAGATGACCGCGTGATTCTCCTGGACTGCCAGGCTCTGTGGGCGCCTTCCCTCATCAAGGAGTCCAACTCCAACCCCATAACGTCTCGGAGTGCTAACATCGTCACTGTGGACTGCCTGCAACTGGCCTCGTACCTCATATCCATTTGCCACGTCGTCATCGCGGTACAGGATTGGTTCACCGATTACAACTTTATAAGGTGACTAGTGGATACCCAGCGTTTTTCAATACGCTAAAAAAAATTTGATGAGTATGACAGATCAGTGTTTTGTGTTGACAGTCTGTTTATGCGCCATCTAAAGTTGGCCATACACGATCAAGCGTACTTGTCAAGTTTGCATGAGATAGCTATATGGCCAGATAGCCATACACCGTCAAGTTTACTGGATGCCACATCAAGTCCGCTGCAAACTTGACAAGTAGACTTGATCATGTATGGCCTACAGCTACTAAGCTAAGCTTTACATAATATCTTCAAATTGTTGTATGGGAAAAGCGGAAAATCGACTTTGTCAATGGATTGAATGTGCCTAACGCATTATTTTAGTGGTCTCAAACCACCTTCGGATTATTGCCTTTCAAATGAAACAATTTTGAGGCATATCAGTTGGTTTCAGAGTCTATAAAGGACATCCGTACAAACATTTTTGATGTGGTAACGTCTATTAAAACAGAACGCCGGCTGCACACACGATAAATCATGACTCATCTGTCGCGTTACGCGAGCGAGCGAACAATGGAGAAAGCGCCATCTATGAACAAAACTATATACACAATTAAGTCAGAAAGGAACTTGCTGAAAAAATAGTTTAGTTCAGGAGTTCTAGATGGCGTTGTAGTATAAAGATAAAAGTTTCTAATTATAAGTTAATTTCCAGAGATAATATTATATTCGAGCTCTACTTCATAAATGTTTTGTCATGACGTTGTCACGTTAAACTACCGTCCGTAAACCGACTTTACAGACAGCCATTTTTGTGTTTTATTATTATAAAATATAGATTATAGCGACATTGCTCTATACGCCTGAAATCTATATGCCCAAAATGAATTACGCAATTTTTCTACGTCAGTACGGGACGTATCATGCCTTGCAAACCTAAATCTTTTGCATTGTGTACAAATATGTGAAAATCTCTGACGAAAGCCCATTTCAGATACATCCAAACAGCAGAGATGCTGAAGCCGTCGCTCACCCAGGCGGTGGGCAGCGCGGTGGGCGTGGAGGGCGCGGAGCCCCACACCAGCCAGCCGCACCTGCTGCTGCTGCACAACCGCTGCCAGCTCGAGGACTTCACGCCCGGAGCCGTGAGGACCATGCAGGACTTCTATAGGTATACCTATACACACTACACACTAGCACTTCTGTTTGCCTGGTACTTTGTAGGCAAACTTTAGGGTAAGTTCAAGGTAAGTTAGTAGGTATAATCCGTCCATAGGTATGGGTATAGTTCTGGTTGCCTGGTACTTTGTAGGCAAACTTTAGGGTAAGTTGAAGGTAAGTTAGTAGGTATAATGTGTCCATAGGTATGGGTAGCTCTGGTTGCCTGGTACTTGGCTAATGTTAACCATAACATTAGGTTAAGTTAGTAGCCTCGCACTGGAGTAGTTGTTTTCTAGGCCTCAAGAGGAGAGACCCATGCTCAGCTATGGGCCAACCATGGGTTGAAGCCAGTAGGTATTAATTACCACGGAAGACATGTATTACTAGGTGATCCAGTATTTTTTACATCCTGCTATTAATCGGTTTTTACTGTAATGCCCCTGCTCCTGATGCATCGTAACGCGTCATTTACCGAGTTAAGACTGTCATAACGCAGATGTAGCCAACAGTTAGCGCGAAAGAGGCGTGGCCTTGTTAATGCCATTAAAAGTTAAGCAACAGAATGAACCGTTTTTTCGACCTATCAAAGGATTTTAATACTATTGACGCAGCAGTTAAGCTTAATGAAGCTAGAGCAGGGTCCTAAAATCGCAGTACAATCACTTTACACCTGAAAATGTTAAGAGAAACGTATTGATGAACAGGAAGGCCTTCAAAACGTCGAGCCTGCAGCTGAACTCGGGCATGTACATGTACAGCGACAGCAACAAGAACGGCCTCAATGTGGACAGCGTGTGCAAGGGGCACAGCGTGGACACCTGCGGCGCGCCCATCAACTTGTTCCTCTTGCCAGAGATATACACTGACTATGGTGAGAACATAGACAATTAAACGTCTTTCCATTAAAGATTGTTTATTTCTTTCGATTTAGTGAAACAATGGTTTTGATGATACTTTTTTTAATCGAAAGCTGGTGCTTGTCGTGTGGTCCCATTTAAATTTTATCGAGATCTGATAATGGCATCCATGAGAAAACAATTATAAGTATATGCGCGACAAATGGACGAATAACTCAATATCACGCCAACCGATTTCGATGATTCTTTTTCTTATTGGAAAGGATGTTCTTCATTTGAAGTCGGTTTTTTTTTTGTTAAAATTTTTGATTATTAGTATTTATGCCTGTTCGAGCCCGAGCCGCCTGCGCCGGTCACCGAGCGGGTGGCGGGCGCGCGGGACGAGGCGCGCGGTGGGACACGGGCACTTCGTCTCTAGCCGCAATCGACACCACGCGCGTACCTAGTTGTTCGGAGCTCTTATTTGTGACAATTCTTCTCGCTATTACAATTATTTATACAGTCCACGCTCTTTCATTGAAGGACCCAACAATGCCTTTTCAGATTGTGTCCTACACCTACCTGTTAGTTTTTTTAAATAATGGTCCTTAAGTGATTTAATATAAGACAAAAGATTTTAGATAAATAAATTGTAAGATATCTTTTCACGCTCACATTAAAGAGACCGATTTTGATAGATTGGCTGGTTTTTTCTAAGAATTTCATAGCCATTACATAGGGCATAGAGCCCGCGCAGACAGAAAGAGTTCAGCCTTTCTGAGTTCTGCATTCCGCGTTTTTTGTAACGCTTGCAACTCTATAGCGCCGCACAGACAGCACGCAGTCAGACCACGCCAGTTTGAGTGAACGCTTGGGTTCTATTCCCAGAAATACAAAGAAAGCGAAACGCAGAACGAAGAACTCAAAACGGCTGAAATCTTTGTCTGCGCGGGCTCTAATCCTAGCAATGGGACAGTAACAAGTTGCGAATACTGCGTTGTTCTAGACAACCCCGACATGTACCGCGGCCACCCGCCCTTCGACCAGCTGGCCAGTCGGCTGCGGTGGATGGTGCTCGGCGTCAACCGGCACCAGGTCACCAGTGTCCCCGACCTCACGGAGAAAGGCTGGTTCCAGTACTGCAGCAAGGCCTGGGAAACCATCCGGAAGTGCACCTTCTTCATGGAGTACGAAAGATTCTTACCCTGAACGAAATTAATCCGAAGCCCGGATCTATCTACAGGACGAAGAGAGATAAGGACGCAGGTGTGTTATTAAAACGATAAAGATTATTATCAATCGGCGTTTATTGTTCAATGTTATTATCGTTATACGGCAATTGGACCCAGTAAATATTCAATCTACATTGTATTTTATTGATATACCTGAATGCATTTTAGTTTTATGAAAGTAACCAACAAGATATAAAGACCTTGGCGCAACAGTGCCAAAAGCTATAATATTTCTGAAATGTAATATCTCGTTCGATGCGGATCACAAGTATTTGCTAAATTCTCTGATTCCAATAAACTGATTTCGACAAGATTAGCAAAATGCGCACAAATACAGGTTCCAAGTGGTTCTATTGGTAGACGCTGTCTATCAAGGGCTTGCGTCTGAGCTCGGGCGGCTTGTAGGCGTGCTGGTAGACGCTGGCCAGCCGCCAGTGCTCCGGATACCCTGTAGCGTTCGAGTCCCGCCAGATGCTAAACGGAGGCGCCAACGTCGGAATCGTGTACGACTTCTTCGTGTAAGGATGTCGCATTTTCGGCATTTTAATACCTTTTGAGTCGTTGGAGCCGCTAGCGCTTTGCACGGAATTCGGGTTGCCGGCCTTGAACGCGAACTTGTAATCCTCCTTGTGTTTCGGATTGGGCACGATTTTCATGCCGTTGCACGACAGGCAATTCTTGTGCTTGACGTTGTTATTCGAGTTATCGCTTTCCTTCGGTGAACGTCTAGTTTGGGATTCGTTCGGAGAACTCTGGAGCAGTTTACCTTGGGCTAATGGAGTTTTTTCGTACGATTCCAGACTGTTTCGATGATGATGATCATGGGATCTGTTGTTGTTGTTGTTATTGTTGTTGTGGTTGTTGTTGTTATTGTTGTTGCCATTCCATGCGGCCTTGATGGGTCGCAAACTAGGGGGTCTCTCGTTATTTTTGTTCGAGTTTCCGCTCGTGTCACTGTCTGTTCCACATCCGTGAATCCCGTCGCATGCAGGCTTCTTTAACGATGCAGCTGAACTTTTCCTACTTGACGATTTTGACCTCATCTGATTTTCAACATTGTTATGTTGGGGACAATACTGGACATCGCAGGAGTCTTTTCTCTTCTCTTTCGTCATATCCTTCTCGAAATGTGGGACGCTGTGGTGGCCGACTACATCTTCTACTATTCGATTTTTATTAAAGATTGGAAACGAATGTCCCTTGGCTTCCTGTAATTCTTCCTTAGGTGTGTGGACCATCGTGAAAACGGCCGGTGCCTTAGAACCGTTGGATCCGTCTATGTGCTTTGGTGGCTTGGGTTCTATTTTGGGGTCTTCAGGTCTAAAGTCCCAGCATATCGCCAGATCCATTAAGGACATAGGTTTTTTATATTGAGCTCCTAGATCCAATGCAGAAGTCGAGGGCCGCTGCTTATGGTTGTCGGCGTCGCCTTCAGTTTTCTTTGGATCGCAGGTTTTCGGTCTGTGTACGCGCATTTTTGTGCAACACGTGGGACCCGATGCCCCGTAACCCTTCCAGCCAATAGCGTACGGCTTCACTACAATATCCGAGTCCCTGTGCTCGCCCACTTTAGTCAAATTCCGATATCCCAATGTATCCGGGAGAGGCTGATGCTCCAAGTTGTCTACATGCATTTTTTTCGCAAAATGGAAGTTCTGCGCCACATTGACGTATGGAAGCTTGGGCGTTCCACTTTTTTTATCATGTTTCATATTCTCCTCAGCATGTAGTTCTTCATCTTTCGCTTTTTCAGCAACTTTTCTCCAAAATTTATCTTCCTTATTTTCTTGAGGTCCGTGAAGCTTATCTACGGTGTCCTTGACCAAGAGGTCGTAGCTGTCGTGTCGTTGGTCTGGTTCGGTCAATGAGCCAGGGATGTAAGGTCCGTGCCCATCATCGTCGACGGGCTCCTTAGTTTCGTACAGACCTAATGGGTCATCATTGACTTTTTTAGCCTCACTATCCTCTTTATTCTTATCGATGTCCTCTATCGGGTCTTTATCCTGATTATCCTTAAGGCACAGACATGTAAAAGTTAAAAAAATAACGTTTTATTTGACAGCTAATATTTTATTACGCAATATTTAAAAAAAAAGTTTCCATTCTTTATCTTCTTTAGGAACATATTTTGTGCTTGTGAACTGGGCATTGATTGTGCTGAAATAAATGGAAAAAAATATTATTATATTAGTGTTCTCTAGAAGTACCTTTATGTAACTAGGAGACCTAATTCAATTATTATTATATTTAGATTATATTTAGACACCTGCCTGATAACAAGCAAAAGGTGATTAGATAGATATTTTGTAAGATTATCCATAATACCATGACAATGCAACAGTCTCAAAGAAAAATTAGTCATGCTCATATCGTTTTTCACAAGGGATTATATTACCTACTTACTTATAATTTCTTTCAGATATTGTGGAATTAATTAAAAAAAATACCTTTCTTCTACATAGATGCTGATTTTTAAAAGCATCTTCTAAACTCAACATTCATTACCGATTGCACAAACAGAATTTTTATTTAACGCTACACACACATAGCCCCACACTTGGATTCCGTGTCGTGTGTGGATTAGTCCATGGACAACACACAAAGACAACAAGACACATCCAGACCGAGAACAGAAATTCAAACTTATCATTCAAAGGAGATCGCCAAAATCCCATACACTTCTGGGCTAAGAACATCTCATTATTATTATTATTATTACCCGATTTACATACGCATACAAAATTTCAGCTTAATCGGAAACCGCGAAGTGGGTCAAAAAGAAGGTTATCATATTATTATAGTGTCTAATGATGTATAGATAAAGGTACGGAATCCTGCGTGCGCGAGTCCGACTCGCACTTGGCTAGTTTATTGTATTTCAGCGCCATAAGCAGTAGACAGAAACCTTCAAAACATTCTTACGACTTTCAGCTGTAGGTACGCGGCTAATAGAAGCTGAACTAAATAGATAAGTGTAACCAAAATCGTTCAGCGAAACGCGAATGGCGCTGAATAAATGTGCGTTGACCATTACGCCACACGGGTCGTCATATAATTTTATTAATTTATTCTTATGAATCAAACGAAACCCTTAATATCTTTTAAAACATGAGCATATTTATTTGATTTTTTGCGACAATGTCCATTTACGGGAGGGAACTTCTGCGATTTAACATTATCAACAAGCACATCTATACATATAATAAGCTTGTAGTTTGTAATTGGCACAGCGATTGGTTTCATGGCTGTTTTTGTTGTGCTTACAGAATATCTTTAGGTATGTCACATATAATATATGGAGTCTTCGTGCGGAACTACTTAATTTAAGATGAAAAGCTCGGAAAATTAAAAGTGAAATTCAATCTCTTGGCGTATTACCAAAGGGAAAATTATAATATTAGCGACTGATCAAAAAAAAACATTTCAAAAGCTTAACACTACAATTAAATTGCTGTCGATTGTATAGCTAGGTCACAGGCTAGGTACACTAAGCGTGAAATCAGGCAGTAGTCTATACAAAGTGAGCTTGGATTGAATTCTTACAATTACATAGAATTGGGTACAACTAGGTCGTTAAGGTTAAGGAACAGTATTCGACTGGATTTCAATATTGAACGGGGGAGTTGTCAACTCTCATTTTACAATTGACACATCAGGATATTCAAGTGACGACATATTTCACCTTAAATAATCTAATAAGCGAAATCACCAAACATGCAAATACATTACCTATAAACCTGACTATTAAATTATTTTACTATGGAACTGGCATATAAAGAGAATGACGCAAATTAATAATAAGTAGATAGACCTGTAGTGAATCGTCTAGCAACACTTTATCTAATATTTGTGCAGGTGTCCGATCCAAATTAATCAATAATTTTACCTTATCACCTCACATAAATTACGATTACTTGTGTTGTAATACATTAATGATTGCTAAATTGAAACAAAGAATGCATCTGAGACTTAAAAGTTTGAAAATGAAAGTGATATCATTAAAACCTTTCACATTATTATCTAAAATCACTAGGAGTTTCGCAGTAACTAAAGTAATCGACAAAAAATTCGCGCGCAAACTACTTCTAACTACTTCTACGATGTGACGTGCAGCCGTGACAACTTACTCGGAACGTTTGTTCCTCTTGAGATTCCGTCCTTGGCTCCTCCTTCTTCACTTTACCGCGTTTACCACCGCGCATGCGGGCCACGCCGGCTGCAGCTTTCGGCCTCTGGACACGGAGATTCACCCAGTCTGAAAACCTCGCGTCAGGAGGCTCCTTAGCCAACTCCTCAGCTGCACATTCAATAGAAAACAAATTAAATGTAAAATCTGCGTTAAAATCAATAACAGCCTGAAACCTTCGAGTAAGTATCCATTCGCGTGCAAAACGAAAAAATATCAATATACGAGTCAGTCATTGAGGTTTACAGTTCCCTCATGCGGAAATATTCTGCTCGCTCACAAGAAAATAAACTACTTCATAACATGATATTATGGGCCTCGAAGTTACGTCATCACAATAATATGTTGTTGACAAATAGACATCAGCCGATTGAAGGCCGACGCTCTGGATATACGGCTGTGGCCGCAGGCTGACACATTGTTTTGGGTTTCTTAAATAAAATACACTTCACATACAGAAAGGATGTTATAATGTAAGAAAAAAGATTATACGATAAAATAATAATGTCTATTCCTATACCTATTTCTTACAATAATTACTTACTTGTAGGTATATGACCATTAAATTGTCATCCTGTAAGACAGATATGGATTGTGATCATGATGTGAACGACCGACATTTAACTAACTACATATTAGGTGGGTGACGAGCTTAGTGGCAACCCTAGTGACGAGCTTCTTAGTTAGGTAACTAACCAACTTTCCTAGTGATCTTCCGAGGCAGGTCCCAAGTACCGGTGTAGTGACCAAAACACTTGGAGGACCCTCGCGGCGCGCCAGGCAGGAAGCGGCCGTTGAGGTCGCAGATGGGTTTGGGGTCCGGCCGCATCTCTAGCGGGCGCGGGCGCGACGGTGCGTAGCGCGGGACCTGCCAGTTGCCTAGACGTTTCGGGGTTGATTCCTTGTTGAACTGAAATAGAGGATATATTATTGTGGTAAGGTCCTCTAGGATACCGTAGCGTACGTTTTAAGGTACCTACCTTTAGGAAATGTATTGAAGTGATACTTCTGTTTTGTATTAGTGACAGGTTAACATTTAACAAGAAACGCAACGTTTTTTGAAACGGTTAAGCGTCACGGCTAATATACCACAACAACAACAAATAACAGTAAAGATAAAGTTAAGAAATAAAATAAATCAGCTTTAATTTAATTACTACGAAAACAAATAATATAAACAAGTTTAGCTTTGTACATGTGTACTATGTACTTGTATATATGTGCACACATTTTTTTATGTTTATAGCATGAATCATGATTGTTATTTGTTAGCGTCAGTCGAGTTTCCAAAGAATTTAAATTTAACAACAGGTTATTTTTCTATCAATCTGTACCAGGGTGGCATGATGGTGAAGCTAATATTCTTCAATTACGTCGAAAGTCGAACAGCAGTAGGACACTTGGATTGTATTGTAGCCAATGATCGTCGTCGGTACCTTACGGCTGACAGTATGCATAATTGATCCATATCGGGAATGGGACGGCTCCTGTGGTCGTAAATCACCACTGCATAAATAATACACAAGTCGTGAACAGTTTTTGATTACGTGATGAAGGGTGCCTCGGCTGCCACGCGACGTTGGGCGGTGTCGCACGTGCCTATCTTATTTCAAATTTAATCATACAAAAAGCCACATGTAGACCATTTAAACGTCAATCGGAATTTTGTTGTCAAAGATCCTTCATGTGAACGATGTACCAGTCTTTTAAAATCTTTTAAAATACGTGAAGAGAAAACTTTGTTGTTTAAACGACTGCAAGGAAGGGTAGTGTTTTTTAAGAATAGTCTGAGATTAGGTAACTCCAAGTTAGAAGTCTGAGATTTGGTGTAAGCAGGGCGGCTTCAAAGGCCGCTAAATGCCCTAGACACAAGTTTTTGTAAATAATTCCCGGAACTTTCTTTGGTAATATCTCGCTTATCGCTATTGCTTAAGGGTAATATTAAATTATATTTATATGCGCCTAATAGTTTCGACTTCATTAATAAAATAAAAAGCGTGCAATTTCCAACACATCGCTGCACAAGCCCTCAGCAGGTGTCTGCAACCCCCTAGCGCGCGGCCGTCATAATAATCATCCTAACAAAGGGTTGCAAATTGTTATTTACCCCGCCTCACACTCGCCTATTCTATTCCACTAAATTTAAAAGCCCGTTATAATTCAGAATTATCTTGTCAAGGAAACAAATGAACCAAAAAATCCCCCACCACTTAGTAAGGTCAACTCGGCGAAGACCGTCTGGAGGGTAGGACCGTACAGTACGAAATACAACGAATTCCGAATAACTACAGCAAATACAACCCAGCGTACAAACACTTTAAACTGTTTTAGTTTCAATAAATTGACATAGATGGCGCTATTTATAACACAAAGAGAAAAAAATACGTATAAAATTTAGTCGGGCTATCAACTTGCAACACGACCTAGCAACACTTTGGCAAAAAAATATTTTAAGTGGTTTTTCATCATATTTATCAAGGTTTGTGTAGCTAATTTAATTAATTATCAATATCGTTATCTAAATATTATATTAGAATAGAATAAAACATATTTTTTACGAAGTTACATCTAGTGAAAAAAAACAATCCTCAAATTGCAATAGTGGAGAAGTCCGTCTAGTTCTTGGAGGGAAAGATCGGCATGTGCCGGTCTTCGTCGTTTCCAGATGTAATAAACCTTTTACGCCTAAGCAAATTTTATAAAATTAATCATTATACATATGATTCGTATATTTAAGCTTCCTGCGTAGTGAGTCTCTCTTAAAACCTCTTAAGGTCTACTCTTAAAATCGATAATCAATATTTCATTTCAATTGCCGTGTTATTTTATTATTTTTCTTTGACTCATACATTTATGCTATTATAATATTCTATTTTATACTTTCGACGAATTTATTAGCACTAGCGGTGAAAAAAAAAACAATTATAATATGAATATAGAAGAAGGTATTTTAGTACCTACTTCGATTAAGTAAGTTGGTTTTTGATCTCTTAAATGGTAGACCTAAAGAAGGCGATTCCTTTTAATAAAACTGATATACAAAAAAAAAACGATTTTTTAATTTGATTTAATTGTTTTTTACCCCTGAGTTTCGATCTAGACCGGACTTACCCGACATACGTATTTTTTTGCGATTTATGACGATTAGAGCGTTTAATATGAAAAACGATAGCACACATTTAAATGGCGTTGAAATACATACGCGTATACAATGTCTATATTCACGTAAACCGACTATTTGTAGGTTTTTTTTCCACAAGACGGTCTTACCTGACGTGGTAGTAAAGTCCGTCTATTTCACCATTTTTTCAAAATTAATTTTTATTTCATTAATCGATGACCTTAAAGTAATTTTTAGAGTTTTTTTTAATGGTCAACTAAATATTTGATTACCTAATTCAATAAAACTTGCCTAAAATGTTATAGAAATGGCAAAATTTGCCTAATGAATTACATTTTTAATGAAGTATGCCGGTCTTCGACGAGTTGACCTTATGCAAATTATCCTGTTTTACTCGATAAGATTATTAATATAAATAAGTGAAATGAAAAAAAAATTTTTTTTTTAAACGCTTTTATTTCAATAATGTTTAGTTTATAAAATTAGCTACAAGTTGTGAAAATTTCAAGTCTCTACGTAAAATAGAACATAGAGAATTATGCGTCTAAAGTCTGAAAATCGTTTTTTTTAATTTAACAACAAATAAACAATGAAAATTAGTTTAAAATATGATTTTCGTGTATTGTCATCGGAAATACACATGTCTGCCAAATTTCATCAATTTTCATTAAAGGGAAGTCATTCAAATTAACGTTACAAGATTTGATGCTCCGAAGTGAAAGTAAATAAAAGCGTTTAATAATGCGTAATGTCTGGTGTTGAAAAAATTAATGCTAAGAATATTTAATAAATTTCATAAAAATAGCAATATCAAAGGCTTTCAGATCTCCGCTATTGTACATCCAAAACACTGGCATTAGGCACCGATTCGCAGCAGTACAAAGAGGAATAGCGAGAACTCAGTTATTACTGACTCCCACACGTTGATGCTATTTGCGATATGGTAACTTCCTCATAGTAAAACTTCTATCTCCTTGCTGAAGTACCGGTGGGATTATACATGGTGGTCAGAGCAATGTGACCTTCATCAAACTCCTACCAGTCTCAGCCACTGTTAAGCAGAGTGCAGCACGAATAAAAAGTGTTGACTTGGACTCTAGGATTTGAGAAAGTGGGACAAGTCAGTGGGTCTACGAAAAAACTGCTTAAAACTTCACACACCTTTGTGCGATTGGTAAATGGCATGGCTATTTATTAAAAAAAAAGACCAGCCTATATTACGAACTCAGGTCTGGTTCGATAACTAGGGCTTTCGAAACTTTATCATTTTAATTATAATAATATCGTGTATTAACGAAATCGAAAATTACTACACGTGAATTCCTTCGCTTTCAATTTGTGAACGACAAAGCAATCTTAAATCTTATCAACATGAAGTAGTTATTGTATTCGTAAAGCTGAAAATATGCCCACTGTATCCATTTTACAAACATATGTAGATAGGTATAGTCATAATTCTAATTCCGATGATCTGCATGGTAGTGGAAAAAGGGAGAAAATAAACTCAATTTTCTTGTTTCCTACCTTAAAAAAGGTATCTTAGATTTATCTGCACAATTTTATTTTCATTATAATGCAGAAAGAATCATCTATATTTTTTTCTATATTACATTATAGAAAAAAGAATTACAGAGAAAATTTTCTAGAGCAGTTTAAACATTAATTACACTCTCCTGTAAACCTCAGATTTTACATGTCGCTTTATAAATTAGAAAAAACAAAAGACATTTTAATGAAAAAGGTTGAAATTGAAGACATTGAAGCAATGAACTAATATACTTCGTTCACTGCATTGAAGTTTTAAACTATGAAAATGAAATAAAAGTCGAAGTAGAGTCAAAGTCAAGTCAAGTGAGGTAAGTAGGTACATACCTACCCACTGAATACTTTATAAGTATTTTACACGACTGTGTAAGTGTGTATACCTATTACCTTGATATTTTTCCAAGACACTTCAAGAGTAAAAATAAAATAACAATCACGAAACATTTTAGAACGATACTGTGATATTCAATTTCACCTTTGCATTCATCGTTTTGTTTAAAATTACCTACCTCCTTCGCTAACAGCCTAACAGGTAACCGTGTGGATATGTAAAAGTACCTGCTATTTTTGGAACTAGTAAAGTTTAACGTGGAACCGAAAAATTATGCTACGGTTTTACAAGTCACGCTATAGACACGCTATAGGTGCATTTAAAATGTTTCCGATTTCGTCATCTAAGCC